>LPNX010894431.1:105736-209722 GCA_001517045.1 Pseudotsuga menziesii
GCAATGCAGGTACTCATTGGATGAAGAATTAAATTCCACATCCAATGAGCTCTCCCACTTAGAATTTGAGTAAATACACAAGGAGATATGTCGAAAATGCGAACAAAAAAAGTAGTTTTTTTCATTCTTCGTCCAAAATTAATAATTATTATTTTATTATTTTAACTATTATTTTATTATTTTAACTATTATTTTATTATTTTCCTTAGGAGGCCCATTTTAGACCTCAAATTTTCTCTAAAGCACATCTAAACATAAAAAATAACCAATAACCGTGACTCTGTTTCACATTCTGGCTGGCGCACCTCTGTTAGGGATTAACAAAGTATTGTTTGCACTCTGTCTAGTCTCTATAAGGGCACTAGAGGAGGTTGTTTCTTTGTCTACTCTATGTAAAGGAACTAGCAAGCCAGAGAAGGGGAAAAAGGCAGATATAGACCCAATTTTCTCAAAAACAACAAAATAAGGGTTGGATTCATGCCAGTTTTGACCTCTAGGACTGAATTAAAACCTTCTAAGAACAATATGAAGAATGCATCATAATATTTGAAAGATAAAAAATCACCCAAACAAGGGGAAATTTTCAAGAAAACTTGTTTCAAGAGCAAATCCTCTTAGCTCCCCAGTATGGTCTC
Source organism: Pseudotsuga menziesii (assembly GCA_001517045.1). Lineage (NCBI taxonomy): Eukaryota > Viridiplantae > Streptophyta > Pinopsida > Pinales > Pinaceae > Pseudotsuga > Pseudotsuga menziesii. The sequence continues at coordinate 106,372 of LPNX010894431.1, forward strand.
CATTCTATTAGTATATTTGACTGCAGGGACAGGTCTACAGCCTATCTATCCTTAACTATGTGAATCCTTCTGACATAAATACATGCAATAAATGAAAACTTCCTGATATTTCTAAACTTTTTCAAACAAGAGATAGGGAGGGAAGGAACGAGATTACCTCTTGAAGCATGTTGTTCATGGAAGATCCTTTTGCTCCATCATCCGTAGCCTTTATGCCTCCATTAACATCCTTCTTTCTAGTTCCTTACCTTTAGATTTTGAAAACTTTAAAAAACCTTGAAATCTATCTACCAAATATTGACAAAGAACACATAAAAATGCATATATTCAAACACAACATTTGGGGGGAAATCATATTCGATCATATTAAAATGGGAGGAAAGTGTTTTTAACCCAATAATAGGTGAATCCCTTTCTCCCTTTCTCTAAACTATCCTTCTCCACCAATGCCAATGATCACCAAAGAAACTATGATGTGAAAAGGACTCTATCTATCCTCCAATTTCTGCAGCATGCTTTTTCTTTTCACTCTTATCCTCCCTAATTCACCTCATATTCCTTCCATTTATAGGATTGGGCTTTGAGCATCCCATATTTTGATAATGAATGTGGGATTAGGATTTTTGAAGGTTTTCATTATTTCCTTCAAAATACCCACTTTCCTTAGTTTTTAGGCATTTCAACTTGACTTTCAAATATTTCTATGACAATTAATGCCCATGTTAGTCATTTTTCCACTGTCTGAGTTATAGGAACTGGGATTTGGCCCTTAAGTGGTCACGGGCTTGGCCTCTTTAGAGCCACCTTGTCTTAAAACATTTCTTACTTTGTGGAAGTAGTGGTCAATTTGTTCAAAACTCTGATCTTCATGTTGCGGGTGAAGTAGAAATATGTTTTCAAACCAACACTCTCAAGGGTGTTAATTTTATTGTTAACAATAATCTATACTAATAGTAAACAAAACTTAACAAATTTATCAATTTATACTCATTCCCAAGTCCCCATTCCTTTCTTGTAGGTCATGGAAGATTTGGGCATCCATGATAATCCGTACCTACATATGGATATTCCTCTATGATGACAGGAAGATGGTGTCACTAGGAAAATAAATATGGATGGAATATGTTGCATACAACACCTCCACCTCCTCTCGCCATAAAACCTGCCATTCATCACATGTGGGGCTGCATCAATCCCACATACTTGATATGATGATGGGACCATAGTGTATGTGCCCTCTCAAATAAGTATGCACATATGAATGTGCCAAGGCCAAAGTCATTTCCATGTGCCCTAGTGCACAGGGACAAATACCCTCCAACTGTAGTAAAAAACATCTAGTCCCATTCAAAGTAGGTTCCTTTAGAACCTACGATATGGTCATAATTATAACTCTTGTAGTCCTACTAGGTTTCCTAGATCCCATCAATTATACAATGCTTGTCACCACTGCCCAAGTATCCAGGAAGTCAATGTCTTACATGTGATTAGTTGAATCATCAAGGACTAAACCCTTAATGTAATAGGCCTTTGAAATTCCTCCAATCTCAAATCCTTTGATTAGACTTGTTGTGTGTTTCCTACCACTCCATACATGGGTAACCCCATCATGAATTACACATAAGTTAAAGGGATCTCTATATACTCACCTTGCATAACGAATGGCCTCGCATTCACATCCTATTACTTGATGATTTTCACCAACAAAATACCACCTACTCACATTAATGGTTTCTTAAGGAACTTGAAATTCTATATGGTGTGAGTATCCCCAACACAAATGGGCTTCCCCCAATCTTCTCCTAAAGAATTGAGAAGTTTCTCTCTCACCGCTTCACCCTCATGGTTCAATTTTGTCCAAAACAATCAATTGATCAATGCAAAATATTTTATGTGTGCACTGATGCATTTCTGTGTTCATGATGTACCATTATTTTTTTTAAATTTATGGATCAATGTGTTTTGTTAGGCGCGCCAGTGTGTGTCTAGGTTATTAACCACGCCACTTAGTTTTTTATTTAAAATAAAATAAGTAACATAGAATTTATAACAATTTTTTTTAAGATAGTTATATGCTTCTTACATAGAGATGAACCAATGAGCTTATTTTCTAATGACACATTAGTTCATGTGATATCACAAAAATTAAATGTTCTCCATTGTGCCTATATAAGGAATGAATTGGAGCACCTTCTATGGCTGCACATTGATGTTTTATTTTATTGTTTTGAAAATAAAATATAATATTACATAGACAATTTTATAAAATTCATTCGGTGCATTGTAGATGGTAATGCATTAGTTCACTTATAATTTTACAATGTGCTACTTAGAGTTTTCTTAAATTTAAAATCAACCATTTCTTTCTACAATCTAGTTATAAAAATTTTAGGCCACCTAGTTATAAACACACAGGTGCATTATATATGTTGGCACAATAACGTTATGTATACACTTTAATCACGCAAGTTAAAAAACCTACAATTTTTCACGTCTACTATAAATGAACAAGGAATAAATAGTTTGGGGAGGTTTCACAAAAATATCTGGTAAAATGTTCTCATTGTACTATTTCCCCCCTACACCCCATTTTCCTTGTTTCAAGGAGAGAAAATCCTTCCTCATTTACGAGACCACTAGCATAAAGTTGACACTAATTAACATCTAAAAATAATTTGGTTATTATCTTCCTTATCAAGCAAAGAGGTTTCCAGTTTCATTTCCTCCTTTATGAATACATAGGCATCTTAAATTGGAAATATAAAGACATGGAAGGCACGGATCCTTCCATATTTATTCATAAAATTATAAATTATGATTATGCTACCCAAGTATGGTAGTGTAAAATGACCATGAAACCTAAGTCTACTTAAAAGGTAAAAAACAAAATTTACAAGATCATCAACATTGGGTTTCATACCATCTTTTATTTTGAGTGGGTTTCCAACACAATCACAATCATGAAAAAATGGGGGTTGTCCATTTTTGCATATAATTTAGTGATATCAGTGCCTCTTGACCTAAAGATAACCTCCTCTCCCAATGTCACCATCAATGCTACCATGGGATTCAAGATGATGTCCCTAATGGATGGATTCTCTAATTAGAACCAAATCCACATTCAACCCCTTGGGTACGTTCTATTGCAAGGTTATGTCGTCGACCTCAAGAATGTCTACATGACCTATCAACATGCTATGACATACATTTTACATAGTCTTGTCGGAAATATTTGGAAAATATCAAATCTATTGTGATCATGTCAATCACCTCCATGTGATGTTCAAATGCTTCTACAAGTTTTGTATCAAGCTCAACTTGAAAAATGCATCTTTGGCATTGAAACTAATAATCTCATCATCACTATTGTCTCCCATTGGTTTATAGCAATCAAGTTGGAGAAGATTCTCACCATCCATGGTATGCCTAAGCTGATATGATTATTAAGATATTCTCCTTATTAGGGAAACTCAATGCCATATGATTCTTCCTTTCCAAATTTACCCTCCATTACCACTTACCACTCTCTAAATGCTTTGTTCAAGAAGGACGTTTTACTTAATTATATGGAACAAACTGGACAATGCTTCAAATATCTAAAACAGATGTTGGTCTCTCCTCATGATTGCATACCCTATTCTGATGATCGTCTACACCTCTTATAGACCTAAATAAGTAAATCATCTTCCAAAGGAATGTATTCCTAAAAATGCGAACCATAGAATCAAATGTAACATTTATCACATAAAATTGTACCTTCCTTATGAGGTCAGGTATACAAAAATTGAAAATTAGTGTTCAAATGTTATTTTCTACCAAGAATATTTAACATAACAAGCTCCATTGGAAAACACATGTGAATATTCAACAAAAACCCCTCTAGTATCTCCTTTGTAAAACTGACCTAATTGGTCATGTTGGTTAGTGGATCATCTCCTACAAGATTTCAACCTTGATATTGTTAATCAAAAGTCCAAGAAGGATGTAGTCATGGATGAAAACTTAGTGTCTAAACCTTATTTTCTACCAATACGTTTTGGCATTACATCCTCAATTGGATGACACATGATCATTCAACAAAACCCCCTCTATTATCTCCTTGGTAAAACCAACCTTGTTGGTCATGTCAATTGGTGGAACCTCTTCATTCAAAAGGTCAACCTTGAGTTTTTCAATCAGAATTCCAAGAAGGATGTGGTTGTGGATGAAAACTTTGTTGGTTTCCCTCTTATAACATTATTTCAATATCACATAAACAATGCATTTCTTGATGAGACCATCTTCCACTTGCCTTCATGGGAGTATAAGGATGACACACCCCCTTTTGAGAATCATCCCATCCACATGTATTTTCTATGTTACATAATAATTGGAGGAATCTTATATAAACGTTCCTTTAATGATATATTTATTTTATGCCTCAATCTAAGAGATGTGGGTTTTTCTCTATGGGAGTGACACCAAGGAATCTACGATGGAAATTATGGGGGGAATCCCACATCCCAAAATATCGTTTAAGTAATTTGCTACTATCGCACCATAGACCATGACACTTTTCCAGTGTTAGGTGCATGTTAATGGAGATTCATGTCCCCACTACTGCTCTGCATCACATGTCACCACTTTTTTTTCTCACAACTTGGTGTCTCAAGCTCATAAAAAATATCCATACCGTTAGTCCTAAAGTCTTTACTAGACTATAAGATTACAAAGTTTAGTAACCTCTAAGTTTGTGATTGGGTTTGAAGGTTTTGGCTGTGTAGTGGTTCAAGAGACTAATCATAACAAGGAAATCATACAACCACCTAATTATATCATACTCAAAAAATTAACAGTAAATTACCATACTTGAAGGAAAGGAGATCATTTTTCAAACATATCCAATGTTGAATATTTATTGAAGATATGGAGAACAAACAATTATTTCATACATCAACATTTTAACATCATATTCAAAAAAAACATTCTAAATAATAAAAAACCATAAATACAAATACATAGCATGGAAATTTATAATAAGCATCTCATTCCAAAAGATTCCATAAACTAACAACAGTTTAATTTAAACTATAGATGTATTTACATTAAAATATGTCAAAACTTGGCTCATGAAATACAAAATATCATCTCCAAATTCACATGTATTCAAAGAAGAATTCATAAATCTTATGTTTATAGACTTATGATATCCTTTCTCTCAGCCTTCATACATGATAACATCCTATATTAAACTGTCTTTTACATTTTATAATAAAGCTTAGTTTCTGGAAGAGTTTCAGATCCAAACATTATGGATCAAATTAGATATGACAATTTATAACTACCAAAGATCAATTTAACAAATATCCACTCATATTTCCATTCAATCCATATTGTTGACTTATCTGGACTCTTCAAGTTGAACTTGTAGGTTTCCATCTATTGCAATGTTGTAATGCATTTTGGAATGCACCTTTCAACTCCATACATAACAAACTCCTACATCTAGGATCCTTTGCAGTGAATCTAGGGATTCTTTAATGTGGCGTCATTTAAAAAATAACTTCCAGTTTATAATTAATATTCTCCTTGATATCTCCCTTGTATGTAGGTAAAAAATGTAGAAACTTTCCAAAAGTGATGCCATCTAATCAGACACGTTGAGCATTCTCTACCAAGACTACCAGGCCATCCAAAGCTTGAGATATTTTTTTTGCAGTCAAAGACGTTCCTTCTCTGAAGCTCTAAGTCTCTTAATAATTTATTCATTTTGTTTGGGTAGCTCCTAATTCTCGACTGTTTCGCTTCTTTCCTACTTTTAACTGCTTCCTATGCTATATTGCTTAACTCATCATAATTTTCATTTAATTATTGCATATTCTTTCTAAGTAATTGATTTGCTTGCATAATTGTCGCGTTGGATTCATTAAAATGTTTATTTTGATCTTTATATTGTTGAATCTCTTTATGAAGAATTCCAATGCCCATTATGATTTCAACACAAGCTTCCTCATTAGGTATACCCATAGATTCATCGACTTCTGTTTCAATTTCATATTTTTTAGAGGTTCCAATATTGTCTTGAACATTTCCTATTTTACCTTCATCCTTAGAATTCATAGAATCAAGGGATGTTTCATTCTTTGAATCTTCTAGTATTGAGTCTTTCTTTATTGTGTAGTTATCTCCTAGAATATATGGAAATGTTTGCAATCCCTTTTCAATTTATCCTCTGCTACAAGATCTTGTTCAAAATGAGGTTTTTCCTTTTGACATTTGACTTTCTTATGCAAATCCCTTTCCTCTTGGTCTCTACTTAGATATTTTTCAAATTTTCTCTTCAAAAACTTAGGTGATTTAACTTTTTCATCAACAATATTGCATGCATTCTTGTATTCCTTTGACTGTTCATGCTTGAAACCCAACCACAACAAAAAAATGAGACCAAGTCCTTTCTTTCTTTTTTAATTCTTCTAGAATGAGCAATTTCACAAGGTCGTGATGGAAAAAAATTGTGACTGGTGTTTCCTGGATAGTGTTGCACTCTAGTAGCCATTTTTGTTAAACTTTTCAGAAGATAATAAGTAATATTCATCTTTTGATTACCTGCTCGGTCACAAAACTTCCTTCATAAGTAATGTAGTGCTACAAATTGATTAGGATGTATTTCCATTCCTCCTTTTGAAATCCCTGTAAATGACGTTACTCCAAACAAGGTTTCGATGTTGGGGCATGAGGAATTGATTATAATATGTATCAATAGGATATTTCTTAAACCATATTTCTCCATTTATAGGAAAACCAGTCACAACTGCGATAAATTCCTTATAACTCTGGAACATGAGGATTTTGAAGTCAACTGTTGAACTATTAAAACTTAGAGTTGAACATTATGTAAACTCAACATGGTATCCCTACATCCTCTTGCATAAGAGATACCAATCCACTTCCTTTAACTTTTGAGAAAAATAAGGTATGTTTCTTCCAAATCTGTATTCTCGGGTTCAAACCTGTGCAACTTTACACTTTCCCTTTTCATCTCTACAAATAATTAGTTCATGGAAACACAACAAGGTAACTGAAATTGAAAAAATATCAACCAAAATTACTACTTCAATTAAATAAATGAACTGGATCATCATGCATGAAAACTTGGGTAGCTGGATCACGATTCCAAAACCAATTACAAATTAGTACAAGAAAAGTATCATCATGATTTAAATTGGGATAGAATCATATCAAATAATGAATGGACACATTTTTCAACAATAATACTACTCTTTAACACTATAATATGTAATCATCACTCATAGTCCGATGGCAATTAAACTTTACCATTTCAATTCATTCCGATAGCGCACATACACAAAATAATCATGGATTTTGCTGCCAGAATCTTCAAAATATTCCAAACTTGATATTTGACAGCTAAAATCTATCCTTTTGAGCTATATTTGAGACCCGTAAAGTTCCTCAAAATAACAAAGTTGTAGGAAGATATTATTTGATCATATAATATCCATGCTAAGACTATTAATTAAACCAAAATACATTGCAATTAATCCAAAAGTAAATCTAAGTATTCATTAAAGGAAATTTCAACTCAAATTGGGCCTCCTAAGGAAAATTAATAAAATAATAGTTAAAATAATAAAATAATATTTATTAATTTTGGAGGAAGAAAAGAAAAAGCTACTTTTTTGTTCGTATTTTCGACATATCTCCCTGTGTTTTTACTCAAATTTCGATCGAGAGAGCTCCTTGGATGCGGAATTTAATTCTGCTTCCAACGATCTCTCCCGATCGAAATTTGAGTAAAAACACAAGGAGATATGTCGAAAATACGAACAAAAAAGTAGTTTTTTTAATGATACCTATCCCCAAATTTATATTATAAAATTTTTTAAGAGGTGCTCCCTTTTTGAATTTTAAAGCATTTTGATTGGCTAATACATGATGACATGGAATTTGTATTATTTTTGAAAGGCCCATTTTAAATTGAAATTTCCTCTAATGTATGGTTTAGCTACTAGGATAGACTCAATACGGGTCACTTAGAATCAAAAGAAAATGGGTAGGAAGAGATTTGGTGTGATAGTTTTAGGACTACGACATACTATCTCCTTGGAGCAACATACATTCCTCTTGTCTTCCACTGAGTATTTCACAAAGTGGGTTGAGGTCATTCCTCTACATAAAGGCTCTGTTGACATATCATGGAAGTACTCACTTTCAAGGACATCATTTTTCAATAATGGGTGCCTTGAATGATCATTTATGATAATGGTGGGGCCTTCAAGAACCACCAAGTGACAAAAATTTGTTATAACTAAAATGTCTAATAGCATTTTCCTTCTCCCTATTATTTCCAAGTCAATGTTCAAGATGAGGCCTTCAATAAGACCTTAGTTTATATCCTTAAGAATATTTATTCAACCTCCAAAATAGTTTGGCACCTAAATATATATTTTCAACCTTTGGGTATATCATACTTCCATGCAAACATCAATAGGTGCCACCCATATTATCCTGATGTATGAGGCAGAATGAGGTCCTTACCACTTGGCTCACTAATTTAGAAATGCTTGATGAGTACCACTTCCAAGCTCTCCAACATAATGAGGTTTATAAGAAAAGATTCGTCAATGCTTACAAAAAGAGTTTCTAACCTAATGTCTTAGCATTGGTGACCCCATGGTCAAAATGGATTATCTTTAGAAGAAAAGGAAAAAATTCACCCCAAATGGGAAGGTCCCTTCACAATTATCAGTTACCTAGGTAATGGAACTTACCACCTCATATATTATAAGAATTATCCTTTAAAGGACCTTATTAATTCCACTTACCTTTACCCTTTTCTTTGACCCTATCCTTGCTTAGCTTTGCACTAGTGATCAAGGTGAACCATGTTGAACTCATAAGGGTACCATGTTTTAACTTAGGTTTATCAAGTGTGTTGAATCCATCACTAATGGGGATATATTTGACCTATTTGGTGAGTATTGGACATATAACACCTAGTACTTCTTGATATATGATCCCTTTCTCCTTATATTCTCCCTCTGTTGGAATTTTCCACCCCTTTCATCCCTTTCTCTAGTTCCCCCCCTCCACCCCAAGAACTTAGGGAAAGATTCACCCCCTCACCATATCCCCTCTCTTCCTTTTCTTAGTCACCTCATGATTTTTTTTCTCTTCCATAGGGTATTGTCTAAGGTAGGACCCAACTCAAGATGTTATCCTAGTGGGATTAATCACTACTTTAGCTCCCCAAAAAAATTGGTGTAGTTGTATCATCTTATATCAACTACAGGGTCACATTTTTTTATTACACCCCTCGTTTTCCTCTCCTACACAAGTAGATCAATGGAATTAGACTTATTTGTGCTTTCATTGACCCCAAATTGATTTATCTCACCTCATACACTCCCATCCACTCTCCATTGATGTGTATCACCTTCTATGGTTGGGTTAAATATAGTTTATCATACATCAACTTTGTGTACATGCTAACTCAAATTCATGTATGTCACCTCTTACGCCCATGTTGACTCTTAATTGGTGTATGTCACCTATCCTACTTTGACAATGTCATACTATTGTTTCCTCCTTCTTGCTTCTCCTTCCTTTGTTAGAATCACCTTTCTCCCTAGCCATTTTGACATACTCTCCTTTTATTCCTTGAGAGTTGGTGTCACTATCTCTACTATGCTTTGGGAAAGCTACTAACCTTTGTTATTTAAGTATCCAACCTATTATTAAATATGTGCCTACACCTTCATGCCTCATAGACAATTAAGTATAGGTATGGTGCTCATACTATCACTATTGATTATAATTTTATTGTCAAATTGTTATTATTATCATTAAATTCACTCATGCTTCATGTATCGTTATTCAAGTTATTATTCCACTTACAAAGTAATTAGAACTTGATAATTTATAATTTCATAGTTTAGCTATTATATCATTTGCATGATTATTAGGATTATTTTTCATTATCTTTCATTTTCCATTTCATAATTTGGTTGATATCATTATCGCATAGTGGTTAATATTAGTTGTTTCCCTATCTTGGTATCCTTGCTTGACATGCTCACTCACTTTTGTTATTTCTCTCTTGGTCTTTTACTTGATTGGAATCATATTAATCAATTAGACACCCCTTGTAGCTCCAAATTCCACCAATTCTTAGGGATATATGCCTCCACATGTATTGTGGGATATATATATATTTGATCGGTGTAGGATTTTCTTGCAAAATATTTTCTTTCACTTAGACTGTGAGAACTTGTTGGTTGTTATATCGTCTTGATTAATTCACCTAATATTTAATTATCGACCGGGGTTGGTAAGCTTAGGGTTGACACAAAATATATGCGAAGGTAGAGGAATTCCTATGGTGTCGTGGAAATATTTTAACAAACAAAAGATTGAAAGATCTTTCAAAATGAAAAACCGAGTCAAACTCCTAAGAATTCAACTATTCAAGTAACTGAACTAGAACTGAATACTAAAACAGAATATCAAAAATACACTATTCTACTCTATAAACAATTACTAAAGAATAAAGATATATACAATACTACTTCTATACAAGAAAAAATACTCTTTCTAGTAAGGTTTATTGAACAGTTTCAAGAATTGATTATGGAAAGAAAGTTTATATTGGAAACATAAGTACAACAACTAGATTGATAATTTATTTTATAAGCAAATTAACTTAAGACTGAAAAAGGATACTATCAACAACTAACTTTTCAAGTGAAAGACTAGGATGCCAGGAAGACCTAATTTATAAGTAAGTAGAAAACTTAATAAAGAAGCAAATAGAAAACTTAATAAGAGAAGCAAGTAGAAAACTTAATAGGAATAAATTTGAATTCTATCCTACAAGTCTCTTTCGGTAATCACACAGTGAAAAAGGAACAGTATACAAGGTACTAGTATATTTTTATAAGGATAACACATCTAATACTCAGTTTTACATACAAATGGATAAATCAATCCAAAGGCATGATTACAAATAGTACAACGGTATTAGTTAAAGGAATCAGAAACAAATTCAAGAAACAAAGCATAACATAACTCAAAACATACTCAAGGAAAAAGGATAAAACTTTAGCAATCTAAAACAATATAACTTTAGCCTTAAGGTTAAATAGAACTATCATCTAACTATTACAGTCAAATCATGCTTTAAAAACTAAGGAAACAAGGCTTAAAGTTGGTTAAAAAAACATTAAAAACACTAAAAATGAAACGACGGACTGGATGACAGACTGAACTGTAGGTCTGAAAGGGGTGTCTGAATGACAATTTAAACACACTGTCCGAATAAAAGTTTGCACAATTAAAATAATAGAAAATAACCTAAATGATCTAATCTTCAGCTAAATTTGTGCACATGCAAATACAATGCATAGAGGCAGTAAATAAACCTACTTAATAATCAAATTTCATAGCGAAATAATCTTAAACTAATTCATAAATATAAAGAAATCATTGCGTATTAAGAAACAAACTCAAATTTAAATAAACTTATAATAGAAAGGGAAATGAACAGAATTGAATCTATTCTAACTTGATAAAAACAATCTATTCTATCTACTTGTAAATAAAACTGAATAGTAAAACTGGGAATGAAATGACTGAAAGCAAATTGAAAGCAAACTATGCGCACAACTAGCTATTTAACTTTAGAAATAAAATGCATTATAGGAAGCAATGTTTACAATAATTTAATGAAAACAAACTAGAAATCAAACTATACTAAATACAAAGAAAAGGTAAGGAAACTACACAAGAAAATAAACCTTTGGTTGATGAGGAGCCCTCTCAGCAATCAGGGGTGATTCCTGGATAATGCTTACATGAACACAATCATGAACAACAAAACATACATGTTGGGCCCATAAATGACCCTTTTTTGACCACATTTACCTATCCATTTTTTCCTTATCTTACTCCATTATATACACCGAACAGATGTTTTCCTTCACTTGATTCCTCAAATCATACAGGTATGGTTAATTATTTTCTTATCTTATTAATCCTTATGATTGTTGTAATCAAGGCTCTATATCTTGAATTATGCTAACATATGGTGATTTTATAAAGATAATTCGAGAGGTAAAGGATACAGGTGTAGCAGGCTGAACATGCCAAGAGAGGGATGGATATTGATTGTTGAGATAATCACCATCTATTCCATCATTTCCCAAAGAACGCGGTCAAAGGTTAATATTCCACACAAGCTGTACAAAGGTGGTTGCAATAGGTTGCAACAGATTCAGATGCAACAATGCACCGCTACTCAAGGGTAGCTGTAACTGACGGAGCATATTTTAGATTGATCATGATTATCATTGCTGGCTTGAGTAATATCCTTCCTATATTTTTTGCTTCTATCTTGCCACAACTGTAACATCATATCATAATTGGGGAAGCCTAAAGATCAGAGATCATGGCTACCCGATATCAGTGTATAGAAGTTCTGATTGTAAATGTATAAATACGGGGAACTATTCTGAGCCAGGGGTTGAAGATTAATTGATTTTATTTGTATAAGATGTGACAAAGGTTGTGTGTTCATCTTTCCATTTTAATACAAGGCGTTTGATTCTCCAGATCTTGGCGTCCTAATGTGTGCCAACTCCAGCATATCTGTGCGAAGGTTGGGCCCACCTTCCTACAGATATTGCTGAGTTAATTAGGTATTTTATTTATTCTGTTGTGTGGTGTGAATCCTATAATAAATTCATTTATTTACAGTAGCTACGACAGTCATCGATTTATTATGCTTTCCTTTGAATGATCAGTAATTGCATTCCCTGTAAACTGCAGTGGTGTGGTGTGACAGTCGACTGTGTAGATTAACTTTATCTTATGCAACTATGTGATAGTTGTAACAGCGTTGTTCATCCCTAGTTCTTTCAATTGCTGTTCTCTTTAGATATTTTCAGTTCATCCCTTTACAATTATAATTGTGTAACTTAATTCCTGCACCATGAATTCCTAGATTAAGTTGAATTAAGACAATTGAGATGGATCTTCAGATGGCTTGGTAACTTAGGATTTAACTTTCTACAAAAGTAGATCTAGATGTTTATTTTCTGAACCTCTCATTTCTAGATTAAGGATTGTAAGAAGGTATTTGTGATTCTGCATTTTTAAGAAGGTAAATTAGATTAAGTTGATCTTGGGATGAGTTGGTCTAAACAAGAAAGTAGGATAATTCATTTACAGTATCAGCTACTTAGTGTTTAATACTATACAATGCACATTATCTTTGAAATAAAACACTTTCCTGGGTTGACCATTTATATTGAACACTCTGTATGTTGGATTTAATTAACTTGCATATAGGGTTCCCAACATTTTGGCGTCATTTTTGGGGAAATATAATTATTAGACACCATAGTAGTTGTATCCAGTAGCTATATCTATTCATTTTTCTTCAGTTTTTAAGTTTGCATGTTTTGGGTTGCATGAATACGAGAAGGGTATAGTGTGACATTCCTATAAATCCCAAAACCCCACAAAATACTAACATTGCAGGTGGTCGAGGCCATGGGAAAAACCCAACATTAGGAAGAAGGACATTCATTGATGAACTGGTTGATAGGACCAATTCTTCTACTGGGTCTCGCCATCAGGAAACCCATTTTAGAAGAAGCCCGGTTACCCCTGGAGTGGCAGCATCAGTTTCCACAGTGGAGAACATAGGAGAATCTGTAACACCCTCAGGTATCCCTATGGAAGAAGACAGAGTTACTACTACAGGATCAACTGACCGAGATTTGATATATCACATTAACGGGAAGGTTGTGACAGAAGAGGAGTGGACACAGTTCCATAAAAAATTTAACGATCATTGGAAGCACGAAGAGGATAAAGCAGAAGAAGACATGAACTACAGACGCGATCCAGAAGATCAAAAAGAAGCAATGGGTGAAAATCAGCATCATGAGGGTAACTCCCCACCTAAAGGGACGGTTGCTATACTCCAGTTCCTAATTCAACAGCCAGAGGGGATAGCCCCCATGAAAAATATATCACCATCAGTGTTGCCTCATTTTTATGGAAAAGCAGCAGAGGATCCAGATGAATTTATTTTTGAATTTGACATCCTCTGTCGTAGCTATGACTACACCACTAATGCACAAAAATTGAAACCTTTTCCTGATATTTTGAAGGACAATGTGTTACATTGGTTCATGAGCCTAGGTGGGGGAACTATCACCACCTGGGATTGGATGAAACAAGTGTTCCTAGAGAAATATTAGGAGTATTACAATACCAAAGATAAGAGAGAAGAACTGTTTAAAATGGTACAAAGGGACGATGAAATCCTGGAATATTTTGTTGAAAGGATTTTATACAATGTGTATAGAATTGGACAGACTAATATGGGATTAGATGTTCTCAAAATAATCCTACTTCATGGGATTAGGGATGACTACCTAGACATGATGAACCTATTAGGAAAGGGGGATATATCAAAGGATTCCTTTGAAAAGATTGTTGAGCTATGCAAAAGGTATTCCAGGGGATCTTCCAAGAACAACAAACGGGACAAACAGGATAAATTAGAATGAAATGTCTTCGACAGAACATAGAAGTCATCTAATGGAGGAGCCACCCGAGAAGAAATAGGCAATATCCTCAAAACTTTCAAGACAAAAGTGATGGGCTCCATCTCCGTGGAAATAGATGTCCTGAGGGAAAAGCATAAACAAGAAGTAGAAGATCTCACACTTGGTATATTCTTCCCTAAATGTAGGAAGAAAAATACTCTGAAGGAGTGCCCACTTGATAAAGTAGAAGTGTGTTAGCTTTGCAAGCTGAACCATGACACAAAAGAATGCCCTTCACTACCTCAAGTGAAGGTAGTTCTGCAGGCATCAACTCCATATGTGGAACCAGGATACTTTATTGCACAGAAAAAGTCCTGGAAGCCTCGAAATCAAGGTATGGCTCCAGACTCATTTCCATTTTTGAATAATTGGAATAATATGTAGCACATGAATACACAATTCCATTCATCTTATTCCAACCATCAATGGTATCCCTCTCATCCTCCGATGCAAAATTTTAACTCATGGAACTCTTGGACACAGCCACCAAACCAACAAAATTCTTGGTCTCTTGGGTGGAGGAACTTCCATCCGGGGAGCCAGTTTCCCCATAAAAAACCTCCTCAACAGTTTCCACATCAAAATTTTCCTCATCAATCGTACCCTCCTCAACAATATCCTCAGCCTTATCAGCAGTATCAACAGTTGCAGCTGTAACTCCAGAATAATGATGTCCCTAATGTGCCTATACGACCGCAGCTTCCTGCTCAACCTAACCCCAAACCAAATAATAAATCAGTCCATCAATTTGAGACAGCCAATATGCCTACTTACTCCATTACTCCAGTTCCCTGTAATGACATCCGCTTACAATCAGGGAGGGTAGTGGAGCCTTTAGTCATTGAGGATGTTCCATACCCTGTTCCTGAAGAAAGGATGAACCAACAGTATTTATCCAATACAGCGATCCCCATTATTGAGGACACTGAACATCCTACCAAGATACTGGCTGGAACACAAGAAGAAACATTTATCAACACACAACCTACACAATTGATTAGGGAACCACCATACCCTGAAAGATTAATACTACCGAAGGCAGTGGGAAAACCTCAATTTAACCTCTTAAAAGAGTTAAAAAACCTCTATGTCAAAATTCCACTCCTTCAGGCCCTTCACGATGTGCCTATCTATGCCAAAACCATTCAGGATCTGTGTATAAGGAGACCAGGAAGAAAACCCAGGGATCCTCCCATTGTTCATGTCATAAGGAAATTCTCTGAATTAATAATGGGAAAAACCCTCTTGGCCAAATACGATGATCCTGGGAATCCCACTGTCACTGTGCAGATTGGGAGCACGCAGATACCCAACGTACTAGTAGATTTAGGCACAACAATCAATGTCATAACCATTGAAACTATAATGAAACTTAGGCCAACTCCTATCATTTTAGAACTTGCAGATAGATCCACTATTAAACCTGAAGGAATCCTGGACGACCTTGTTATCTCATTTGATTCATGGGAATATCCTGCCGGATTTTTAGTTTTACAACCTAAGTCATAGCTAGGCGGACACCCACTGATCCTAGGAAGTCCCTGGTTAGCTACAGCTGATGCTTGCATTAGCTGTCGGTCTGGGTCTATGACCATATCAGATGGAACTGAGATAAAGAACCTCACTCTCTATCCTCCAGCTCGGCCGAGTCTAGAAGCTGAAAATTTGTTATGGATGGAGCCAAAGGAAGAGGAGGGCGTTCAGCCATTATTAACGATAGGGAAGGCCTTGAATTTTAAATATGAAACTGAATCCGATGCCATTAATAATTTCATCAGTGAACCCACTTCTGTCAATAAGAAAATTTATCATATCCTGAATGCTACTCTAGGTGAAGAAGAACAAGAAAATATCATAGAGGAGACATTAGTCAGTGATACTCACATAGTTTCAGTGTTGAAAAATTTGAAAAGTGTTCCTATCGAGATAGAGTTTGGAAAAACCTTGAATATCAATCCCAGTCTTGCTCCAGATGAACAGGAACGCCTAATCACTCTCTTAAAAAAATGTAAGGGGGAGTTTTCATGGGAGTACATAGACATGAAGGGAATCCCTTCTAATCTATGCACCCACCACATCTATATCAAAAGTGACTCCGGGATTGTGTGCCAGCCTCAACGAAGAATGAAACCTAATATTAGGGATATAGTGAAGGAAGAAATTAAAAAACTCTTGGAAGCAGGATTTATATATCCCATCTCAGACAGTGAGTGGGTGTCTCCACTCATGATAATACCCAAGAAGAATTGTAAATGGAGAGTCTATGTGGACTATAGAGAGCTGAAAAAGGCAACATAGAAAGATCACTTTCCCCTGCCTTTCATCGATCAATTAATTGACACCTTATTTGGGAAGAATTTTTTCTCCTTCCCGGATGGGTTTAGTGGGTACAATCAAATCTAGATTGCTCCTGAAGACCAGGATAAAACTACCTTCACCTGTCCTTGGGGAACTTTTGCATACAGGGTGCTTCCCTTTGGCTTATGCAATGCACCAGCCACATTTCAAAAAGCTGTGATTGGAATCTTTTCAGAATTGGTTAATGATAGTATGGAAATTTTCATGGATGATTTTACTCCTTATGGAAGGGACTTTGAAGAAGCATTGAAAAATTTGGAAAAGGTTTTAACACGCTGCGAGCAAACCTAGCTATCTTTGAGCACTGAAAAATGTCATATGATGATGAGTGAAGGGGTAGTGCTGGGGAATTTTATCTCTGCTGATGGCATCCAGGTAGATCCCTCTAAAATCAGGGTAATAAAAAATATACCCACTCCTGGAACTCAGAAATAAGTGCATAGTTTCTTAGGGCATGCTGGTTATTACAGAAGATTTATAGAAAACTTTTCCAAACTTGCCTCTCCTTTGTTTTCATTATTAATGAAGGATGTGCNAATTAAGGATAAGCTGTCTACAAATCCCATCCTAAGGGGGGGAAATTGGGCCCTGCCTTTCCACATTTCTTCAGATGCCTTTGATATTGTCATTGGAGCAGTTTTAGGACAGCAGGATGGTCAAGCACCTTATGCAGTTTATTATATTAGCAAAAACTTAGCCCCTGTTGAACTTAATTATACTATTATTGAGAAGGAGTTTTTAGCCATTGTTTACTCCATTAACAAATTTAGACATTACATCACTGGATATCCTACCTTTGTGCACACCGACCACTAGGCCATCAAGTATCTAATGAATAAACCTGTTACAAATGCTCGGGTAACTAGATGGCTATTATTATTACAGGAATTTGATATCACTATTATAGACAGACCTGGAAAAGAAAAAGTTGTCGCTGATTTCTTATCTCGTTTTACTAACGGTGATGATAATCTGCCTGTTGAGGACTCTTTTCTAGATGAACACTTATTTTTAGTTTCAGCTCATTCGCCTTGGTATGCAGATGTCACTAAATACTTGGATGTAGGGAAGCTTCCGGCATATTTGTCAAAAAGAGAAAAGAGGAAAATCATTCAACAAAGTGTCAGGTATTGTTGGATAGGTGGTCATCTCTTCTACACAGGCCCTGATCTTGAGAATAGAAGATGTTTAAGAGAAGATGAAATATTCCATATTCTAAAGGCTTGCCATGACAAGCCTTGTGGGGGACATTTTGTAGATAGGAGGACAGGTCATAAGGTGTTGGGAATGGGATACTATTGGCTGACACTTTTTAGGGATGCAAAAAAATATGTCCAGTCTTGTGATAGTTGCCAGAGGATGGGCCAACCTAATAGACTGGATCAAATTCCTCTTCAACCACAATTGGTGGTTGAAACTTTTGACAGATGGGCCTTAGATTTTGTTGGCCCTGTCAACCCTCATTCCAGGCAGAAATCCTACATCTTGGTTTGTACCAACTACATGAAAAAATGGGTAGAAGTTGTGGCTTTGGTGAAAGCCAATGACCATGCTGTAATCAATTTCCTGTATGGTGAAATATTTACCCATTTTGGAGTACCCAAGGAAGTGGTTACAAATGGAGGAACTCAGTTTGTGTCACATCAATTTGAAGCTTTGCTATGGAAGTACCATATTCAGCACCAGATAGCTTCACCATACCCCAAGCCAATGGCTAGGTGGAAATCACTAACAAATTTATTGAAGCCATCCTTACCAAAATAGTCAGGAGCCATCGTAGAGACTGGGCTGATAGACTTCCAGAAGCATTGTGGGCATATAGTACTACTTGGCACAATACTACAGGTTTCTCTCCTTATGAATTGGTGTATGGAAAATGTGTTGTCTTCCCCATTGAATTCGAAATCAAGACCTTGAAGACAGCTATGGAGGTAAACTTAGATTTGAATGAATCCTAGAGGAGAAGATTGAATCAATTGAATGAACTTGATGAGAAATTTTTAGCTATTGTGGATCAAACAGTATTAATTCAGCAATAGAGATCCAATTGGCATGATCGACTCATCAAAAAAAAGTCTTCTGCGAAGGAGACTAGGAATTATTATATGATTCAATATTCAAAAAGGACTTCAAGGGTAAGTTACGCACAAGATGGTTGGGCCCATACCTAGTAGATAGAGTATTTGATAATGGTACAGTCCGCCTGGTTACCATTGATGAGAATCATGCACCATTATTTGCTAATGGTCACAGGATGCGACTGTACCATAATCCCATTTCAAAGGACACATTTACTTCACATATTGCAGCTGATCCAGAATACCAGTTAGAACAAGGGTAGGAATCTTTCTCTACCCCTGGCAATCTTTAGACAATCACTCTCATTCCTACATTAAATTTTGTACATAAATAAATTGATATTTTTATTTTTCCTTTGCGTTTGATCTGTTTTTTTTATAGAATATGTGCAGGGATGTACTTGAGGATCAATGGTCATGATCGTGCCTAATGACCAGGGGTGTCCTTTTGTAACTGAAGAAAACTCCCTAAAATAAATAGTGAACAGTCAGTCACAGCTGCGACTCCTATAAAAATTTCCTATTTTTCTGTTTACATGCAGCTACAACACCGTAAATCTTTGTATATTTTTATGTGTACCTGCAGCTGTAACACCATAAAATAACAACCTTTTTCCTGTTCCGCGCAGCTGCAACACCGTAAAATAACGCCCTTTTTCTCGTTCTGCGCAGATGCAACACCGTAAAATAACAACCTTTTTCCCATTCCGCACAGCTCCAACACCGTAAAATAATGACATTTTCCCCATTCCATGCAACTACAACACCGTAAAATAATGCCCTTTTTCCCATTCCGTGTAGCTGCAACACCGTAAAATAACACCCTTTTTCCCATTCCACGTAGCTGCAACACCGTAAAACCTTGCCTATTTCTCTATTTATCTGCAGTTACAACATCATAATCTAATTCCTTTTTCTGTCGCATGAAGCTACGACTTCGTTTCACTCTTTCCCATTTTTACTTTTTCCGGTGGCTACGACTCCACTAAAACTGGCTAATTTTTCTATGATTCACTGCTTCGACTCCGCCAAACTAGTTGATTTTTCTATGGCTCATGGCTGTGACTCCCCCAATATTGGCAGAACTCTTTGCAATTTTGGTTCACAACTCCTCCAGATTTGGCCAGAATTCTTGTTGCCAATGATTCCGACTTATTTCACAGCATTCATTATGTTTCTGACAGGATTTACAAGATGGTTTTGGTCCGCCGGGAGAAAAGATCATTACAGCATGCCTACAATAATGATCAAATTTAAATGGTTGCACTTCGCACGCTTTATTATCCTCAAGTGTCACGGTTCATAGCATATTTACGAAGGTATGATTCTGATTATTTACTTGATTAAGTGTTAACTAGATTTGACAGAATTAATCATGCCTTCCTTTTGTGCCCATTATTACACTTGCATACCGTTAAATGTCCACTCAAACGACTTAATGGCCATTTAAGCTTATCTGATAACCACCACCTTTCTTAATTTGGGATAAATTTTCCAAACATTTCCATGCTCTTAACTTTTCGAATTTACCCAACTCCACTCTCAGTTGTTCACGCATACTCTATGCTTTAACCTCCATTGTCGGGACCTGCAATCTGCGGGGCTAATAAAGAATTCTGAAGTCAAACAAACATGGGTATCTCATCTCGGCACGAACCTCCAAATATGCGAGAACTGAGAAGAAATGCTGAAGTTTTCACTATTTTTGAAGCTACGGGTTGGACTGAATTCTTCCAACGCCTTAATGGGTTCTATCGAGAGACAGCTCTATAATTTGCCTTAAATCTTACAGAAACCCACTCAGAGGTTAGGGGGTTACATATAGAAGTATTTGAAGCAATAGTGGCTAAAGTCACTACCCTTCCTCAGGTGGAAAGAGCCTGGTTTGGTTGAATAACCCCCAATGTTGCTGTAGTACAGGATTTTCTGATAGAGGGGGAACAAATTCGTCAGTCAAGGTGAGGGATAATGTAACAATCACTGTCTCAGCCATGGGATCAAGTAGCATTCTTCCTCAAAAAGTATCACCTGTGAAGGTAGGTATCAGACTGTTTATTATTCTGAACTCCCTCTATTGTCTCATCAACGCCATAGGGCCTTACTGAATATTCCATTTTACCTATTTAAAGACCTACACCATATGGCAGGGTTTGTCAGAATAGGAAAGCTTCCAAACTCCTCCCTTACCCACCACGGCCTAATCAAATTAATAATCTTAAGGGCCTTAGCTCAAAGGAACCAAACTTGGGAGCAATTCATAGGTCAAATTCAAATAAACTAGGAACCCGCCCTTTTTCCTGGCGTTCCAATAGAGGCAGAGGTAGAAGTACCTGTACTCTTGGGGGCTGTTCAAATCCAAGAGGAGCATGCAAATGTATAGTTCGGGGGAGATGAGGAGAAACAGGAGGACCAGAGTCCCTCCAATTTATTTGGGGGGGGAGATGAGACTAGATCAAATGATCAGTCAAATGACCAAGCAGAGGAATTAGAGGAAAATGCAAGAGAAAACCCTGTGGAAATATTAAATAATGTGGAAGCTCTAACAGCAGAGGATGAAGCTGGAGCAGTATTGGATTTTGTGATAGCTGAAGCTGAGGATGTTAGAGCCATGATAACAAAAGGAAACGCAGAGGTATTGGCCATTCAATCTTCCCCTGAATCGGGGGAAACTCTGATTGAAGAAGAACAGGAGAACGTTGAGATAGAAGATATCCCTTCCACATCAGCTACAAATCTGGTGATTCCTGCACCATGAAAGAAAATAAGGATATCAAAAGAAGAGGTACAGGAATCACTACCAATAAGAATAAAAATAACCAGGTCGGTTACAGTAGCTGAAGCAGCACGGGAAATATGGGAAACCCCAGAAGCACAGATTGAATTCCCCATTTTGAGACCCAAAGCAAATGATGCCCCACAGGAACCAGCTGCAAAAGAACCTCAAATTGAGGGACTTTTGTACGAAAATGGTCTATTGAAATAAGAAGTACATACACTTTGGAAATAACTAGAAAATTGGAAGGAAGCATGTAGGAAGCAGGTAGAAAAGAAGTTGCACACACTGGTTGAAGCTGCAGACCGATTAGAAGGATTACCTCTTGCTAAGGATGGTGAGGAGGAAGAAAAAGTGGTCTACCCTGTGTGTGGAGAAATATTTAACCAATCAGGCTACAAAGTCATAGTTCATGCTTTTGTGACACAAAAACCCGTACTAGCAGCTGAGGAAGAACAAAGACAAGAAGTGGAGGTGAGGGATGCAGAAATGATCCCTGGTATAGAAAAGGGGGAAAATGAACAATTACAGTCACAACCAGCAAAAGAAGGACAATCTTATTGGAATAATGGTGAATCTCCCCAAGAGAAACTTCAGCAAAGGAAAGTAGTAGATAAATAGGGTGCTGATACACAACAACCAGCATCCTCGAATATTCTTATTGAAGTTGCCACCCAAATTGGGCCAGAAGAACCAGAGGCTGAGAATATTCCTGATTTTAATGAAGAAGTCTATGTTGTGACTCCTGAACCGTATCAGGGCACATAATTAACAGAAATGGAATCCCAGCAGTAGGAAAATGATGAAGTTGACCAGGATGTTGTCACACAAGAACCAACATCCCTAGAAATTTCTGTGGAGATTCTCAAGCAGCAAGAAGAAATCAATACCGAGATGGATATAATCCCTGATTTGGATTTAGGAGAGGATGAACAAATGCAATGACAGTCCTTGGGGGACACTGAAATTCTCAAAGAACAAATCCATATTGTAGAGGACATGGAAGTAACTCAAGAACAACCCCAGCGACATGAAGAAATAAAAGGGAAGGGATCTGATACACATGAACCAATGGCCTTGCATCTCCGTGTCAAAGCTGCAGCTGACAATTAGGCAGATGGGGAGATCAAAATTCAGGAAGGGGTTGTCACACAAGAACCAACACCTTCACAATCGGCTGCTGAGGTTGTTGTAGGAGAACTCCAAGGAGAGGATGTTGTTACACAAGAACCAACATCCCCAGAAGTTGTTTCAGAGGCACCTATGGTTGAAGTTGCTATAGGAGAAATTCAAAGAGGTGATGTTGTTACACAAGAACCAACACCCGCATAAGTTATTACAGGAGTACCCATGTAGGAAGTACAAGATGTTCAAATTGGAGTATCAGATGATAAGGTATGGACTCAAATTCCTCAAAATTTTGTCAATTTGGACTCTGATAATGAAGATCATGCTGAAGATGAAGGAATTCAGCTAGGCTAACAAAAGAGATCTCAATCCTAAGAATAGAAGTGAGGAAGTGGAGGAGTCAAGTGGAAAGGTGCCAAGAAGGATGGTTTCCATTGATGAACATAGGAATACCATCAAGGAATTAAAGGAAATATGGGTAGAAGAACTCATGTTCCAGAAACTCTGTTGGGAAGAGATACAGAAGGAGCTGAAGGAGCTGAAAAAGTTCAAATCCATGCAAGTGGAAAAAGATCAACTATATACTCTTTCTCAGGAATTGTTGGGTACCAGAGTGCCATCCTCCTCTTACCCCATGTTTTTATTTGAGCAGTTCATTTGGTTCAAACTAAAGGCTGTAAAAGAAGGAAGACCTTATGAAATATCTACCTCGGCTAAATTTCTGGAAACATTTCTGGCAAGTGATTTTATTGAGCAGAACTTGCTTTGTGAGCTTTATTTACATGAGTTGGCTTGTCCCTTGGACCGCTATTCAAATCCTACCCCGTTCTTAGGTGATGTTTAGCTAAGGGCTTTTGCTTCCTTTGTTAGCAATAATGTTCAATGGGAAAGATCCTTCCAAAATTTTTCTCATAATGAGTCCCACTCTAACCTTTGGGTTTGAAGTGAACCTCAACTTCCTCGTCGTCTCCTTACTCATAATCAGCATAGACTCGCATGTCCCATCCAAACTTAGCAGATGATGGAACTTCAAGAAAAGGTTATCTCTACCTGTGTCAGCTAGTTTTCCAAGCATCAGCAAATGGCTTTGGAAGGTAGCCAACATAGATGGCAGGCTGCCTCTTCAACCTTGAGACATAGAGATCCCTATTGTTACAGGAATTTTAAACATGCACTTTCCAGGGTTGAGGAATATGTTGGATGCATGAAGGAATGTGGAGTTAATTGGCTGGGACTCAAATTCAAATTCCCTCTCATCTGGTGGCTAGCAAAACCATACAGGGAAGACTTCTCATTGACAAAGGCAGAAGAGAAGAAGTGTTGGAGATACTAGGTTGTCTATAATGGATTTTTGGAAAAACAGGGAACGCTTGAACTCCCATATAACTTTTCTTCTCTCCATGAACGAAGTACAATTCCAGATTCAGATTCATACTAATGGAGGTTGTTGCATGGGGACATGCAACAGGATAGTTGGGGGGAGATGTTGGGCCCAGAAATGACCCCCTTTTTACCACATTTACCTATCCCTTTTTTCCTTATATTACTCCATTATATACACCAAACGGATTTTTTCCTTCACTTGATTCCTTAGTTCATACAGGTATGGTTAATTATTGTCTTATCTTATTAATCCTTATGATTGTTGTAATCAGGGCTCTATATCTTGAATTATGCTAACATATGGTGATTTTATGAAGATAATTCGAGATGTAAAGGATACAGGTGTAGCAGGATGAACATGCCAAGAGAGGGATGGATATTCATTTATGCGATAATCACCATCTATTCCATCATTTCCCAAAGAACGCGGTCAAAGGTTACTATTCCACGCAAGTTGTACAAAGGTGGCTGCAACAAGCTGCAAGAGATTTAGATGCAACAGTGCGCCATTGCTCAAGGGTAGATGCAACCGATGGAGCATATTTTAGATTGATCATGACTTTCATTGATGGCTCGAGTAACAACCTTCCTATATTTTCTACTTTTATCTTGCCACAGCTGTAATAGTGTATCGTAATTGGGGCAGCCTGAAGATCAGATATCTTCATGGCTACCTGATATTAGTGGATAGAAGTTCTGATTGTAAATGTATAAATACGGGGAACTATTCCAAGCCAGGGGTTGGAGATTAATTGATTTTATTTGTATAAGCTGTGACAGAGGTTGTGTGTTCATCTCACAATTTTAATACAAGGAGTTTGATTCTCCAGATCTTGGCATCCTAACGTGTGCCAACTTCAACAAATTTGTGCGAAGGCTGGGCCCTCCTTCCTACAGAGATTGCTGAGTTAATTTGGTATTTTATTTATACTATTGTGTGGTGTGAATCCTATGATAAATTCATTTATTTACAGTAGCTATGACAGTCATCGATTTATTATGTGTTCCTTTGAATGATCAGTAATTGCATTCCTTGTAAACTGCAGTGGTGTGGTGTGATAGTCGACTGTGTAGATTAACTTTCTCTTATGCAACTGTGTGATAGCTGTAATAGCCTTGTTCATCCCTAGTTCTTTCAATTTCTATTCTCTTTAGATTTTTTCAGTTCATCCCTTTACAGTTATAATTGTGGAACTTAATTCCTGCACCATGAATTCCTAGATTAAGTTGAATTAAGACAGTTGAGATGGATCTTCATATGGCTTAGTAACTTAGGATTTAACTTTCTGCAAAAGTAGATCTAGATGTTTATTTTCTGAACCTCTCATTTCTAGATTAAGGATTGTAAGAAGGTATTTATGATTCTGCATTTTTAAGAAGGTAAATTAGATTAAGTTGATCTTGGGATGAGTTGGGTTGAACAGGAAAGTAGGATAATTCATTTACAGTATCAGCTACTTAGTGTTTAACCATATACAGTGCACATTATCTTTGAAATAAAACACTTCCCTGGGTTGAAAATTTATATTGAACACTTTGTATGTTGGCTTTAATTAACTTGCATATAGGGTGCCCAACAATACAGATTCTATTAAAAATAAGGAACAGAGTTACATAATTCTTCTTTAGAAAACTGACTGTCTCACTAATGAATTGATCAACTCTTTAGCTCTTCACATGGAGGCGTTTATATACACAATGTTTACAGAGGTGAGCAAGTCGACCCTTTAGTGGTCAACTGCTCTCTAAATTTAGTCAACCATTATGACTTCTAACTGATCAAACACCAATGCACAACGTTCTCCTTCTCCTTCATGAATCGGTTCTCTTCATACTACGTGATGTGGCGTATGGTTCCTTCTTTGGCGTGACTGATGGTGTAGTGTCAAGTAGAGGTAGTGCGCTAGTGATTCTTCTAGAAGGAGAGCCATTGCATCACCCAAACGTGTGGATAGTAAATAGTTTCCATGCTTTAACACCCAGGAATATCTTATCAATGACATGCAGTTGGAATGATAAACTGAACGGTGAGGTGGAAAGTGAGTTTGATACACTCTACGCATCTCTAGGATGAATAAATTTTTTGTTTGTTGCTGCACTAAAGACTATGGTATGCACTAACAATCTCATGCTAACGTTTTAATTCCTAGAAACCTGCCAAGGAATGTCACGCATTCTAATTAGCGAGTTGGATGGTAAGCTGGACAGGCTATGCACATATCTACTGAATGTGTGCTTGTTGTTAGCTCGTCCAGAACCTGCAAACAAATGCATACATAAATTAATATGTCAAAACACGCTCCAAATAATGTCAATTTTAATCTATAAAATCATGAAATGATAATAATAAATAGGTTTTACATAAATATTAAATTCATTCGTACCTAGGGATGAATAGTGAGCTGCGTGACAAAAAATATGCAAAAATATGACAAAACATATGTTTAAACATGTAATTTAACTGCCAAAAATGATGACAAAACTGGGATCAATATTCCCCCAAACTGGAGAAATGCCAGGTCCCACTGAGCAAAAAGAAAGATAACCTAGGCAGAAGGAAGAGCTGCACTAGCAGCTGCCTTCGACTTGGCAGATGAAGGAGGTGATTTAAACTTCATCCTTCTGGTGTGTGCTTTCAAAATAACATGTCTTTAATGTCAAACATTGTATGTAGATTAAATGGCTTTGCTGAATTCTTCAACAATCTTAATTTGATAGCTCTCAGGTTCGAAACAATTCGACATTGTTCAATAGTTAGGATACAGGATTTCTACAGAGGGTATAAGAAGAAAGTGGTTGAAACAGCTCTACAGAAATAATGGTAATTAAAAACGATGAAATAGAAAGAAGTTCGGCCTTCTTTAAGAGATCACGCTATCATATAAAACCTTGAGACGTGTGCCATTAATGGGTAGATGCATTAATGAGTGAATTCATAAGGTTTGTAATTAGTTCAACCATGTACAAAGTAAAACTTTGGACAGGTTGAATGTATGACACGAAGGCATAAATCACATTTTCAATAACCTTGATTAACAAGAAGATCAGTCATTTTATAGTTTACATGCATGATTAGATAAGAGGATAGGGTTGTCAACAATGAAATGATGACTAAAAAAAATTTTAAGTTCAAAGCGTCTACATGGAGGTAAAAGCTATTTGCCAAAAAAACAAAATTTGGTTAGCAAATTTTAATCATAAGTGCTATAATATCACAATGTTTTATTCAGGTTGTCATTTGGTATTTCATTTGGACTATCATTTGATATTTTATACGGTCCTCCATTAATGAAAATAAAAACAGTCTAATCTTTCCTAATCCTCCCCTAAACCACAGATATGGCGTGTCCTCGAGCCATACAAGAGAAAATAATTAATTGTTCCAGATAATGAAATAAAAAGTTCTATCATGCTGTTATTATTTTGAAAGAAAAATAAAAATTAACTAGTAAATAGAAATGATTCAGATATGTATATTCATGAAAAATATAACAGTGCTTAAAAAGACCACTTGAATAATGATAATATAACCAAAATAATGCCATAGGAAAAGCTAGTCATCCATGCCTCATTTTAAAGATATCTTGTCATTACAAAATATTTTGAGTTTACCTTGGAGTGTATGATATTTATAGCTATGGGTCCCATTTCTAGGATAATGACATCCTAGGTATTTGTTGAATTAGATGGTCGGGTCCAATCCCAACTTACAACCATTCTTAAATGACATTATAAACAATTGGTCGTGACATGTTTTATTCATAAATTCTGAATTTTTTTCTTTATATTATCATTGTTCTACAAACCATGTGCATAGTGGTGCATTAACCAGATCTCTTTACCCGATATTTCCCCACTTCTAGCAAGCCTGTTCAGTACCCCGATGGGTTTACCTTGGTACCATGCAAGCATAGTCCCACTACCAACGAGCTTGTTCAGTACCCTGATGGGTTTACTTGCATTTACCGAGCTTCCTTGTTTTAAGTTATTACTTAGCATTGACCCGTTGCCAGCAGGCCTGTTCAGTACCTTGGCGGGTTTTCCTTGTATAATGATATTAAATATATGGAAGCTAATTGGTACTAGAGCGTGTTAAGTCCTGCTAAACACATAATTCAATTTTGTAAAGTAAACTCATAAGTAACTTTTCATGATGGCCTTAATCATAGATCGTGTCAAAAGAGAATAACTTAAAGCTATTCTTTGACCTTACAGTCCTTCTTCTTCATAAACGATAAGTAATGTTCCCCACAGACAAAAAATCCACTTACTTTCGAGTTATCACAAAAATACTTGAGAGACAAGTTTTGATAACAAGTATAGGATGAACTAGTAATCCATAGGTGTAAAAATGAGATTATGAAAAATATGACAATGAAAATAGGTCTGTCAAGAAACAGTCCAAAAGAACAAATAATAAATATACATGTCTGAATCAAAATATCAAAAACCATATGAATCATAGAAGAGATGGTTAAGAATGATATATAGAGAATTGTTTTTTTTATGTCACTATAAGCTGCAAATTTCAAAAGTACCCCAAGAAAGGTTAAGATACCTCATGACTGTTTTAGTGTACTTCCCTTTTCCAAATAATACTCCATGAGTTTCTTATAGAGATAAAGTACTTGTAATCAAATTGCAAAACCACTTTTTAGATGATTCAATTTATTCATGAAAACATATATAGAATTATAGAAAGAAAAAGAGTCCCTTGTAAGCAATTTGTCAGAAATGAATCTCATTTATTCAAAAAAAAAACACATATTTACATATATACAAGTGATGATAACCCAAAATAATTTTTTTAAGGATCAGGAGGAGGAGGAATAACTTCCCCTTCAACCAATTCCATTTCCTTTTGTTGCAAAACATTCTATATAAAATCCTGTTTAGATGTTGGTTGGTGATAATGTCTAAGTTTGTGTCCATTTACTACAAAGGAAACTTGTGAACCATCAATTGTCTTAACTTCTACTGACCCATTGTCAAAAGTTGTAACTACTTCATATGGGCCCATCCAATGGGTAGTTAACTTTCCTTTAAAATTTTTAAATCGTGAGTCGAATAGTAATGCACAGTCTCCAGTATTAAATTTATTTTGCTTAATAAACTTATCATGCCATGTCTTCCATTGATTATGTATTAGCATGGTTCTTTGGAGTGCATGTTTTCTAATCTCATCTAACTCATTAATCTGCAATACTCATTGTTTCTATGCTTCATCCAAATCCATGCCTAATTGTGGTGCCATACAAAAGGTCTTAACTTGAAATTCAATAGGTAAAAAGAATTGTTTTCCATACACTAACTCATAGGGGGTATGTCCGGTAGTGTTTCTCCATGTTATACTATAGGCCCATAAAGCCTCCGGGAGTCTATTTTCCCAATCCTTATGATGTAAGTGAATGGTTTTGGTTAAAATGGATTCTAATACTTTATTGGTTGATTCTACTTGACCATTATCCTGAAGGTGACAAGGTGAATATTTGCAATGTCGGATTCCATATTTCGTAGTGAGTTCTTTCATTAATTTGGAAGTGAATTGAGTACCTTGGTCTATGACAATTTCTCTAGGTACACCAAACCAGGTGAATATTTCTTCATATATAAATTCTACCACTGATTTCTCTATAGCCCTAAACAAAGATTTAGCTTCTACCCATTTGGTGACATAGTCCGTGTGAACCAGGATATACTTATTTTTACGAGACATGGGAGAAATTGGTCCAACAAAATCAAGAGCCCATTTCTCAAAATGCTCAATCATGACCTGAGGTTTTAAGGGTATCTGATTAGATGACATAGGTCTACCCATTCTTTGGAAACTATCACATCCTTTAACATACTTGACAACATCCTTGAAAATGCTTGGCCAGTAACAACCAGAGTGAAGCACTTTGTATGTTGTTCTCCTATCAGAATAATGTCCTCAACATGGTCCATCATGGCATGCATGGAGTATGTCTGTCATTTCATCCTCCAACACACATCGTCAAATAATAAGATCTGGACCGATGCGAAAGAGGTCATTATCAACCCAAGAATAATTAGAACTCTGAACTATAATACAATGTTTCTCGTGTGGGGACAAATGGTTTGGTAATTTCCCAGTTGCTAAATAATTGGAAATGTCTGCAAACCAAGGGGTTTGAACATACAAAACAAACAAATGTTCATTAGGAAAAGTGTCGTCAATGGGTTTAGCACCATGATCATGTTGAATGCGAGAGAGGAAATCTGCTACTAGATTTTCTTTACCAGGTTGGTCAATGATGGTGATGTTAAACTCTTGCAATAGAAGAAGCCATCGGGTCACTTTTCCATTGGTAATTAGTTTATTCATTAAAAATCTAATGGTAGAGTTATCGGTAAGCACAAAAAATTCGTAACCTATAATGTAATGGCAAAATTTATTAATAGAATAAACTACTACAAAAAATTAATTTTCAGTAACAGTGTAATTCAGTTCAGCATGAGTCAAATTGTTGCTAATAAAATAAATGGAATAAGGTGCTTGCACCTATTTTTTGCCTAGGACTCCTCTTATGGCCATATCAGAGGCATCGGTGGATATATGAAAAGGAAGGGACCAATCAGGACCCCTGGGTATTGGTGCCACCGATAGTTTAGCTTTTAAAATTTCAAAAGCATTTTGACAAGATTCTGTCCACTGGAATTCTACATCCTTTGTAAGCAATTTAAATATCGGTGCAGCTAATTTAGTAAAATTTTCAATAAAGCGGTGGTAATATCCTGCATGACCAAGAAATATTCTTACCTCTTTTTGAGTTTTTGGAGAGGGAAGGCCAACAATTACTTCGATCTTAGTAGGATCTACCTTAATTCCTTGGGAGGAAACATGGTGTCCTAAAACTATACCTTCTGTCAGTAACATTTTACATTTTTCATGACTAAGGACTAAATTCATTTCTTGACATCGGATCAGGACCTTTTCGAGGTTGTCTAGAGCCTCTTGAAAGGTATTACCATAAGTTGTAAAATCATCCATGTATACATCCACACAGTCATGTATAAGATAAAAAAGATTCCTAATACTTCCCACTGAAAAGTGGTAGGTGCATTACATAGGACAAATGGAAAAACTCTATAAGCATATGTTCCCCAAGGGCATGTAAAAGTGGTCTTGTCTTGATCTTCATATTCTATTAAAATCTGATTGTATCCACTATATCCGTCAAGAAAGGAAAAATATTGTTTACCTGATAGGGTATCTAACACTTGATCAATAAAAGGTAAAGGAAAGTAGTATTTAAGTGTATCTTTGTTTAGCTCTCTAAAATCCACACAAAAGCACCATTTCCCTGTGACTTTCTTTGGGACTACCACTAGAGGAGACACCCATTTACTATCAGAGATAGGATAGATGAAACCAGCATTGAGGATTTTTTGTAATTCTTCTTTTACTATATCCTTTAGAGTAGGATTCATCCTCTTCTGAGGCTGCCTTACTGGTGAAATGTTTGGATCCATATAAATATGGTGAATACAAGTGTTAGGGTGTATACCCTTCATATCAATGTATTCCCATGAAAATGATCCAGCTTGTTTTTTAAGAACCTTAAGCAGCTGTGCTTGTTGGTTTTCACTTAATCCTATGTTTATATGTAGAAACTTTTCAGGGCCAACTTCACAAGGTATGCTATAGGGTCATGTATTCTCTTCAATTGTGAAGACTCAAGGTGTCTCTGTAAATGTTGAGAGAGCCATATTCTCTTGGAACTCTTCTCCAAAAATCTGATCGAATTGAGCAAAAGACTTAGGAAAATCTATACAAGTTGTTGAAGAAACAAACTGGTTTAATACATTCTCAGTGGTCTGCTCCTGAAGTGCCCAGGAGAAATTACTAGGGAGGGAGAGCTCATCAAATTCCTTGTCCCCGAAAGAAAAATTTAACCACCATGATTTTTTAGTTATTGGTTGTGTTGGGGGTATAAAATAAGTCTCTGTGTAGACAACCCATTGGAAATAGTCATCTCTCCATCCCTACATCCTATAAAAGCATTTTCAGTAGATAACCATGGTCTACCCAAGATAATAGGATTCCCTTTAGAAGGATCCTTTGATTCTATGACCATAAAGTTGATAGGGTATTCCCATGAGGCTATTGATACAATAATGTCATCCAGGACTCCAACAGGTTTTACCGTAGTACGGTCTACTAGTTCTAGGATTGAAGGGGTAGGTCAGAGAAATTGTCCTAACTGTAAAACTTCTAAAACTGCAGTGGTCATCATGTTGATGGCGGATCCTAAATCGATTAATGTATTTTCTATGGTGGTATTGTTTATAATTGCAGTCACTACTGGGGCTCCTGGATTTGTATATTTTGCAATCCGGGACTGATCTATCATACATTCAGACATATCTCCTATAACATGAATTGTGAGAGGGTCCTTTTGCTTCTTTCCTGGGTGTTTAATGCATAGCTCCTTTATTACCTTGCTATATATTGGTATGTTTTTGATAGCTTGTAATAGAGGAATTTTGACACATTAATTCTTTAATTCATTAAAAATATCATACTCAGGATGAACTACAGGTTTTTCTATTTCTAGTCTTTCCGGAAATGGAGGAACTCTTTGCTCCTGAATGGGTTCTTGCAGAGGATAGGTATGTACTGGAATCTTCAGAATGTTCACATCATCCAAAATGGCATCATTCATGGGTTCATTTTAATCCTCTTCTTCTTCATTTTCCTCCTGAATGATGACTGATGACTTGCGTTTGTCATTTACAACTCTTCTAGATTGTAATTGGATCTCATGTACAGGTACAGTCGAAATAAGGTATGATGGAAGAGTTTGCAACTCAATGCTGTTAAGAGCTTGAGTTGGTTTATTATTTGGGTTATGTATCAGATGTGTAGGTAATAATTTCAATCGCGGAGGATTTATATTTTGAAAGTGATGAGGTTGTTGTGCAATGAGAGGAACTAGAGGCACAAATCCAAGCGAAATTTGCTGGAAATTTGCTTGGTGCTGAGGATAAGGATGATTAGGTGCAGAGACAGGTTGTGACTGAGGATATGGTTGTCTTCTCCATCCTTGTGACCAATATTTCTTCTGCGTAAATTAAGGAGGAGGGCACTGAGGTGGCCAATTCTGTCAACTTGAATTGTTCCATTGTTGAGGTGGTTGATATGGAGGATAATAGAGTGGGGGTTGTGGTGGAAAGTTTTGGTATGTTGGTTGGTCTCTAGGTTTCCAAGGAGTCCTCCTAGATGTTTCACCTACATCCCCACTCTTATATATGGCTTGCAACCTAGGAAACGACGGGAAATTGTCTGTTAGATGTTCCTCCATACAGATGTGACATACATAGATGTTGTTTAATGGACATCCCTTTGGGGATGTTTGGTCCTACATCTTGGACAAAAAATAATCAATGTTGCTTGTTATTCATCCTTCCTTTTCTTGGCTTATAAAGCATCTAGTTGAGAACCCATGGCCCCTAAGATATCAGTTTTGAAATTCTCCAATAGGTTTCCTAACTCTATCCTTGTAACTCCACCTGAACTGGGAATGTTTCCTCTCACATTTCTACTATAAGGCTCCCGAAAGTTTTTCCCAACTTTCCACCTACTTCTAGAATAGTTTTTACACATATCATTGATTTGTGCAAAGGTTTTATGAGAAATATCGCCGGCTTCCATGAGATTAAGAATTTCTATCAAGTCCTCGGAGATCCCTTTAAGGAAAAGTGTATGTACTGCATCTTCTCGGAGGTCACTATATTTTGATTTATGTAATGTATAAACAAACCTTTCGAGATAATCTTCTAGGATTTCGTCTTCAAGTTGTTGTATCTTGAATATATCATGTCGAGAATCCTTAGGTTTGTAATACTCTTGATATTTTTGCAAAAATGAGGTTTTAATATCATCCCAAGTCCTGATAGTAGATTCGCCTAATCCCATGAACCATCTCAAGGAATAATATTTTAGTGTAGCGGGAAAGAGTTTTAGTTTGTGAGCATCTTGTAGATAATTATAGCTCCTACAAAGGATATCGAACTCGAACAGAAATGTGCCAGGTCCTCATTACTTTTTCCATAGAAAGTAGGTAAGGAAGAAGGAGAGATTTTTTTCATAGTTACATCTTGTATTGTGTCTAAATAAGGAAACCCGAAGGTAGCCTTGGTTCAATTTTCCCCTTCTCCTTATTCATTTCTAACTTCATCATGATATTCATTTTCTCCCCGTCTCTCCATATAGGCTGGGTTTTTAACATAAATATACCTAGGAGGCTCCTTTCGAGGTGATAATAGGGCATCCCAATGTTCTTTTTCGGGAGAGATATTCCTCTGATCAACCGTGTTTTTATTGAATCCTAGAGGGATAGTAGGTTCTACTGTGGATGTTTCAATTTGTGAGATAACTGGATCTGCAGAGTTTCCAAAGAGAGCTTTTACCTAGTCAATATCAACAAAGTCAACGAAATTTGGATCTCCTACTCGTGAAAAGTTGTATTATTTGGATTTAAGACTAGTGGATGGTTAGAGGTTCCTAGTGGTTGATCCTCTTGAAATTCATTAGGAACGAGGTCCTTAGGACCTCATGCCAAGGTTCCTTCTCCTTCTATGGATTCCCCGGTAAGATCTCCTGTGAGAGTCTCTTTAGGTTTTTGGGTAGAACTACTTCCTACAGGTGTCTTTCAATACCTTTCTGCTAAGTTAGTGGTTGGGGTATTATGTCCCCTATAAAAGTTAGCAGGAATTTCAATAATTTTTCTTGTCTTAACAAATCTACCCTAAGGATCTCTAAGTCTTCTCATGAAAAACTTTAAACTAAAGAAAAACCTATGCTACTACTATTACTGGATTTGGGGGTGCCTGTTATAACAAATGCGCAGGTTCTTACCTCTCGTCTTACCGCTCCCCCTCCACCAGCCTATTACTAAACTTCATAAATAATTCTATCTATTCTACCTTACAGAACAACTCCCTGGAAATGACGCCAAAATGTTGGGTGTTATATCATCTTGATTAATTCACCTAATATTTAATTATCGACCGGTGTTGGTAGGATTAGAGTTGACACAAAATATATGCGAAGGTAGAGGAATTCCTATGGTTTTGTGGAAACATTTTAACAAACAAAAGATAGAAATATATTTCAAAATGAAAAACCGAGTCAAACTCCTAAGAATTCAACTATTCAAGTAACTGAACCAGAACTGAATACTAAACCAGAATATCAAAAATACACTATTCTACTCTATAAACAATTACTAAAGAATAAAGATATATACAATACTACTTCTATACAAGAAAAACTACTCTTTCTAGTAAGTTTTATTGAATAGTTTCAAGAACTAATTATGCAAAGAAAGTTTATATTGGAAACATAAGTACAACAACTAGATTGATAATTTATTTTATAAGCAAATTAACTTAATACTGAAAAAGGATACTATCAACAACTAAATTTTCAAGTGAAAGACTAGGATGCAAGGAAGACCTAATTTATAAGTAAGTAGAAAACTTAATAAAGAAGCAAGTAGAAAACTTAATAAAAAAAACTTAATAAGAGAAGCAAGTAGAAAACTTAATAGGAATAACTTTGAATTTTCTATCCTACAAGTCTCTTTCGGTAATCACACAGTGAAAAAGGAATAGTCTACAAGGTACTAGTATATTTTTCTAAGGATAAAACATCTAATACTAAGTTTTACATACAAACAGATAAATCAATCCAAAGGCATGATTACCAATAGTACAATAGTATTAGTTAAAGGAATCAGAAACAGATTCAAGAAACAAAGCATAACATAACTCAAAACATACTCAAGGAAAAAGGATAAAAATTTAGTAATCTAAAACAATCTAACTTTAGCCTTAAGGTTAATAGAACTATCATCTAACTATTACAGTTAAAGCATGCTTTAAAAACTAAGAAAACAGAGCTTTAAACAGATTCAAAAAACATTAAAAACACTAAAAGTGAAATGACGTACTGGATGACAGACTGAACTGCAGGTCTGAAAGGGGTGTCTGACTGACAGTTTAAACAGGCTGTCCGAATAATAGTCTACACAATTAAAATAACAGAAAATAACCTAAATGATCTAATCTTCAGCTGAATTTGTGCACATGCAAATACAATGCAGAGAGGCAGTAAATAAACCTACTTAATAATCAAATTTGACAGCGAAATAATATTAAACTAATTAATGAATATAAATAAATAATTACGTATTAAGAAACAAACTAAAATTTAAATAAACTTATAACAAAAAGGGAAATGAACAGAATTGAATCTATTCTAACTTGATAAAAGCAATCTATTCTATCTACTTGTAAATAAAACTGAACAGTAAAACTAGGAATGAAATGAATGAAAGCAAATTGAAAACAAACTATGCGTGCAACTAGCTATTTAACTTTAGAAATAAAATGCATTACAAGAAGCAATGTTTACAATAATTTATTGAAAACAAACTAGAAATCAAACTATACTAACTACAAAGAAAAGGTAACGAAACTACACAATAAAAGAAACATCTGGTTGATGAGGGGCCCTCTCAGCAAGCAGGGGTGATTCTTGGCTAACGCTTACACAAACACAATCACGAACAACATAACATGCAACTTCTATTAAAAATAAGGAAGAGTTACATAATTCTTCTTTAGAAAACTGACTGTCTCACTAATGAATTGATCAACTCTTTAGATCTTCACATGGAGGCGTTTATATACACAATGTTTACAGAGTTGAGCAAGTCAACCCTTTAGTGGTCGACTGCTCTCTAAATTTAGTCAACCATTATGATGTCTAACTGATCAAACACCAACGTATAGCATTTTCCTTCTCCTTCGTGAATCGGTTCTCTTCATGCTGCATGATGTGGCGTATGGTTCCTTCTTTGGTGTGGCTTATGGTGTAGTGTCAAGTAGAGGGAGTGCACTAGTGATTCTTCTAGAATGAGAGCCATTGCATCACACAACGTGTGTACAGTAAACAATTTCCATGCTTTAATGCCCGGGAATCTCTTATCAACGACATGCGGTTGTAATGCCA
The DNA here is from genome assembly GCA_001517045.1 of Pseudotsuga menziesii. Lineage (NCBI taxonomy): Eukaryota > Viridiplantae > Streptophyta > Pinopsida > Pinales > Pinaceae > Pseudotsuga > Pseudotsuga menziesii. The sequence goes on from LPNX010894431.1 coordinate 143,752, forward strand.
AACTGAACGATGAGATGGACAATGAGCTGGATACACTCTACGCATATCTAGGATGAATGCGTTTTCTGTTTGTTGGCATGCTAAAGACTATGGTTTGCCCTAACAATATCATGCTAACGTTTTAATGCTTGGAAACCTTCCAATGAATGTCGTGCAGTCTAATTAGCGAGTTGGATGGTAAGCTGGACATGCGATGCACATTTATAGCTGAATGCATGTTTGTTGTTAGCTCATTCAAAACCTACAAACAAATGCATACATAAATTAATATATCAAAACGTGCTCCAAATAATGTCAATTTTAATCTATAAAATCGTGAAATGATAATAATAAACAGGTTTTACATAAATATTAAATACATTCATACCTAGGGATGAATAGTAAGCTGCGTGACAAAAAATATGCAAAAAGATGACAAAACATATGTTTAAACATGTAATTTAACTACCAAAAATGATGACAAAACTGGGATCAACAGAACCCTAGTTCACTTTTCCTTTTCTTTCTTTTCTCCTTGCAACTCACTACTATTCGCATATCATGGATGGAAACTCCTATAAAGGTTCTCACACTTGGTTTTTCACATACACCTACCCATGGGAGGTGCCTTATGTGGTCCACCTTCATGCTTGACCCACCCTTTCATGTTATGATGCCTTTCAATTACTACTTTATGTGATGGATCACCTTCCTATAGCCTCTCTAACCCTAATCCTTGTCATGGAACCTCGCTAGGATGTCTAGTGCTATGGTGGGTTACTTAGGTCCCTATTACCACTTTGTATCCTACCCTTGGTCACTAGTTTAACTCATTTTAACCCCTTGGGAACCCATTTAGGGAATTATATAACTTCATGGGGCCAATTTAAGGTACAAATTCCCCAATTTGGGTCCATGGTCACTTAGGATGCTTAAAATGAGGTTCATATTCACCCCAATCCATTTGGGACTTGATATTTGTTGAGTCATTTTTTAGTGAAATGCCCAAGTCCTCTTGGTCTCTTATCACTTACAATATCTTGGATTCCCTTTTTGTATATTCACTATGAATCTACAAAATGTGCAATAAAGAGTCATTTGGGCCTAAAAACCTGCAATATCATTATAACCATTTCCATAGTATGCAACCCAAAGGTGTAGCATGATGGGTTCATACAACATAGGTACCATAATGGTTAATCCACTATTCCTCGTGTCATGAGGTCACTCCTTTCCTATAAATACCCTTATATTCCTCTTTGAAAGATCTCTTTGAATAATATAAGTTTGACTTGTTTATCTTTGGAAACACCCTAGTTTTCATGTATCACTTGGATTAATTATTGATTTCTTACCTCAAGTCCCTAGGACTACTTGTACTTTTTCATCTTCGACACCTATCCAAGGACTCCTTTAGCTAAATTGGTTCTAATATTGAAATTTTAATTCACTCATCTAAGGGCATCTTCACAAACTCAAATCCACTCATACTTCGAAAGTTGCAACCCTAAAACCTAAAGTGAGGTTGCATCAAGGTTAGGGCAAGGGAGCTATCATCCCCTTTGAGGGCACTAAGGATATCAATTCTACATGATCCATGGATTTTTATTTACAATGGTAAATCTAGTGTTTTAATGGTTATATTGCATATATATCTTTGTATCGGAGATTGGGGAAAGTCCTCTCTTGCAAGAATTTAGGGCTAAGTATGCATGACAACTTGGACTTGGATCACTCTTGGAGGACTCTAAAATTCTCCATTTTTCAGCTCAAAGAAATTCATCATCTATCGACACACGATTGGTTGAGTTTTCTTCCTTCTCCTCCTTCCATTTTTAGCATTAAGGTTTCAAGAATTGCTAGTTAATTAACCTCAGCGAGTTAACTTGTTTTCCTTTTCTAATTTGTTGGTAAAATCAAATGTAAAATATAATCTCATTTACCTAATCACTTATGAGTTGAGGTTAACAATAACAATATCTTAAGTTTCTAATTAATTTCATGACTTACGCTCTCATTTTCATTATCTTTATCTTACCCTAGGGTTTCTTGTTTTGGCTATAGAATAGTGCAACAACTATGATTATTCTCTTTTTGTCCTTTCACTATGTGTGTTTGGCTAGTTTTAATCCTTCTCCTCATTCAATATATGGTAACATAAACCCATTTATTTGGTATATAAACTTTAAATAATGGAAAATATAATATACTTTGCAATATAGTAATTAATATTATATACACTAGAATATATACTATTTTATATAAAGTGTTAGCACTCCATTTTCAACAGTCGAGTTATGGGTTGGGAATAATTCAGAAGGGTCTTGTTCAATGAAGAATTATACATACACCCTTTAGGTTATCCAATGGACAGTTTTCGTCAGCTAGGACCATTAGATGAAGAAGAGGGCTTGATCTACGGTGGTATATCCTTCCAAAGGTCAAGGCATTGCAGTCTCGAAAATGAGATAAAGAGGCATCGTAGCTCAATGATCCAGAAGCACAATGAAGAAGATTGACGATGGAATATGGTTCCACAAGCCGAAATATGTGAGGAAATATATAACTTGGGTATTTGTGAATCCTGTTAAAGGGGTCAAGCAATGAAAGGATAAGATATAGGCAAAGCCCGATCGACGGCCTGAGACGGTTTCGCTAGGAAAACATGCTCGATAGAAGGAACTTTCCAAAATCGTGAAACAAGTTAAAAGGTGGAAATGTCTGTTGGTTGCTGGGCAGACCCGGGTTTCCTATAATGAACCAACAACACCCCTAGCTCACTGGTCCTTTCGAAAACAGATCACGAAGCGGCCTGAAGTCTCACCCAAAGTGATCCTAATGGGTTGGCCAAAGACTCAAGTGTCTCGACCAGGTTCTATATGGCGTCCTGTGTGCATCTCGCATCTCTTCTTAGCCTGTGAGGTTTCTCTTTCTGCGACGTGATGCGCAGTTTCCTCTTTCTCATGATGACTCCAACCTTTATCGCATCGTCGCGTCCTGGGAAACTCGTAACTCTCTCCTACACTCAATCCTCAACCCACGGTATCGCGCACCACAGCTCCTCTGATGGTGCGATATCGCCTCCCTGCGATATCCTACCGCTACGACTCAACGTACTCAGCGTACTGGTGTTCGACTTACAGGACTCAACACACAAGGCTGTTTTACACTACAACTCTTAATTGTCTTGAGTGAAACTTAGACAAACTCTTATACCAAATACTTAAAGACTTCAACTTGCATTTATCCTTCTATAATGCCGTAAACTGGATAACACATACATACATTAACTGTAAGCAAAGTTCATGTAATGAATGACAGATATAACAAGTAAATACAATCACATGAATCAATCACATAATGCTCTGATTTTACGTGGTTTACTTCCAGGGTAGAAGCTACGTCCACAGAACTGTGTTTCTATATTATAACTTGAGAGAGGTACACATTTCTGCTGCACCGCATATGCAGCTAGAGATCTTCTGGGTAACTCCGCACACAGCCTGGAGCCCTTCTCTCTTAGATCTCTTCTCTATATTGCCTTCTTACAATATACTCTCACTCTCTATCTCTCTCTCTGTCAATCCCTGCGGATTGTTACAATACAAAATAACAGTGAGCTAACAGACGACTGGACTCTCAAACTCGCTAATGTCTGAGTAGCTACTGGCTATCCTAATAGCTCCAGAAGGACTGACTAGATGGATGGCTTAAAATGCCCAAAATGCCAACCTTTTACAATACGAAATACATCCCTTTATAGGTGGCCCGAAGGTCTCGCCATTACAACACTGTGGGCCTATCCCAACAGTAACCCAAAACCCTAACTAGTGATAGTCAGCATATCTGTACTTGGGGTAGCCTCTTTCCGTCACACCACTACTCTCTGTAGTCTTCCATGATTCCCAGTGCTGACCATGGGTACTATGCACCGCTTCCCTTCTTCTATCCTTCGTCTTCAATACCTCGGCCTCATCGCTCCTTTTCCTTTATGAGGGTAGCTGATCCCTCCTGTCTTCGCCGTTGCCTTCAATGCAGTGGTTGAGCTCTCTCTTCTTGGCCGCTCAGGTACTGTTGTCTTTCTTGACTTCTCTATCCCAACAGTCATGGTTTCCAGCTCTGCTCTGTAGCTAGAAACATGCTATGGCGTCGTAGATTTACCTTATCTCTTCATCTTCACCAAACTGTCTATCCGCCAAAATGGCAGCTTCTCCTGTAGCTGCGGGACTTTGCTCCAACAGTCCCCTAACACTTACTTGTGGCTCACCCCTGAGCCACTACCAGTGGGCTTCTCCTGCTGTAGCTTCTCCTTAGCTTCCTGCGAAGTGCAATGAAGCTTGTCCCAAAGTCCTGCGACTTCGTTCTGCATAGCTGCGACACGCTCTTGTACCGAGTCAAGCATAGCTTGACTAATACTGGAGTCTTCTGCTGCATCAATTTCATTTCTAGTGGCAGTGAACTCCCCAACTTTCTGCTCAATCGCATCGACTACCTATGTGATTTGTTCCTGATATGGTTGAAGCAGGTCATTGATGTGTATCTCTTTTTCTCTCAACCGTTGCGCTTCCTGCTACAAGCAGTTCATCTTCGTCATCTTTCTCATCTTCTGAAGAGCTGCTAAGCTCTTGATTTCTTCCTTCATTGCTGCTTTGGTATTCTCTATCTGCTGAATACTTTGTTGGATTTCTACTTTCTCGGGAGGCTCATCTAACTCTGACCATGTGTTCGTCGCATCAACTAGCACTGACAGTGCATCGTCTATGCGAGATTTCATCTGCGCAGAAGTGAGTCGAAAGGCCTCTAATCTGGCTTCCTTGTCTTCCTGGGGGGTTCCCGGTGGTCTAGCCTCAAGCTCAACAATCTGCACTTTGTGGTCTTCCTCCATTTTGGCCACTGTTTCTTCCATCCTGATTACTATTTCCTCCAGAGCCTTTGCTCTATCTGCAACTCTTCTTACCTTCTGCGGGAGAGGCAAGAGGAACTCAATATTACATTGGGGTAACTCCAATGCAATGCTCTGTAAGACTTGAGAGATATTGTGTTCTCTTTCTTCATATGTTCTTAGCTCGTCTGCCTTTTTCTGATAGCTGGTGGTGAGTACTGCATTCTTTTGTTTCAGCTGTGTGTTCTGTTTATAAGTCGCGAGTTCTCTACCTCTAAGCTCTGCGCTTAGCTGCTGCTGGATCATCTGTAACTGATCAATGTGGAACTCTGCGAGGTTAACCTTGACAGGTTTCCTAATATGTATCGGTACATCTGTCATTGTCGTAGGGAATCGGATGCTCCTCATTGTCGTAGGGAATCGGATGCTCCCTGGTGGTATCAAGACTGTATTGATGCGATCCGTTGCCAAGATTTCCTCGCGGGAAATCGACTGTGTTGAACTTTCTCCTACGGTCGCCTTTACTGGTGGAACCTGTATCATGGCAGTCTTCTCAGTAATTTCTTTTAAGTCCAGAAGCTGCTTCTCTACCGCGCTCTGTATCTTTTCCTGCGATGTCTGCATCGCCTCAAATGAGTCCTTCAACGTGTCATGCATTCTTGTTGCAATGAGTTCATAATCATCCTCTGTCAGTGCAGTCTTCGAAGGTAGTTTTGTGGCTTTGTGCTTTTTCTTCTTGTGTGCCTCTGGTGTCTCTTCTTCTCCATCCTTTGTCGTCTATGCCTCTGGTGGCACTTGCTGTGGATCTTTCCTCTTTTCTCCTGGTAGTGGCACTTGTGCTGTATCTTGCATCTGAGTCTCCACTTTGTCTTTGCCTTTGTCCGATGGGTCTGTCTGTGCGGTACCTGATGGTAGGGGTGTGGTATCTTCTAACGCTTGCTTCCAGTTGTCACCAAAGTCTTTGATGATGTCCTCGACATCCTTCGCTGTCATCCTAAACCAACCATTAGCCCAATCGTCCCTTGTAGACCTTTTTGGCCTCAGGTAAATTCTATGGTGGTCCACCATAAAATCAAGCCGATCATCATATGTGTCCACGACCTCCTTGCTGATCCGTGGTGTTTCTTCAAGGACGTTCCTGAGCAGCCTATAGTATTCATAGAATATTATCGCATTGACCTTTTTCTTGGCTGGGCTGCTAGTCTCCCATAAGTTTGTGTAGCGCGCACCTCTGGGCTCACCACTTGATAGCTGTCGAAATTGGGTATGGGGCGGCTCCTTCCACCTGACGAATGCACAGAGTATCAGCAACCATGAGAAATGGAAGGGGTGGCTTGCCTCATCCTGAGCTTGCAAACAATATTGCTGAAACATATTTAACAAAAATAAATACCAATTGAACTGTTCCCCCTCTGCAACTTGTATGGCCAGGTTAATTACTGATCCTGTGACTTCCTTTGGGTGAACCTTGGTTAACATTATGGCCAGGTTAATTACTGATCCTGTGACTTCCTTTGGGTGAACCTTGGTTAACATTGTTCCTGCAAGTAGACTAGCTATAAATTTGAGTGTATTGTCTATTAAGCTTGCGATTTCATAAGCTCGACCTCCTCACTGTAGTTTATACTTGGAAACTAGGGCTGGTGATAGCTTGGAATCCTTGGTCTTTCCTGTTATATTTGTCTTTGGGTCTTGACCAGTCTTGGACAGCCCGGTGATGCGGTGTATTAGGTCGATGTTCAGGTCGACCTTGTTACCAAGCCAGAGGTAACCCCCATGTACGCATGAAAGTAGGATGCGCACCACGGCATTAACCTCTGCACCTCGTCCAAAATGTGGTATTCTTAACAGATTGAGCATGCCTGAGTGCTCAAGAATCTGGACATGTTCCATGGGAACATATTCATCTGCACCTGTCCTTGGGTTCTTCTGAATCGCAAGATACTGATCCGACCGAAACTGAGGGTATGTCTTACTATCGCCCAGGTTATAATCTACAAATTTAACAATAGCGGCATATCCTAATAGATCTCCATCTTCCTTTACTTGAGAATCAATCTGTGGTATAGGAACAAGAAACTTACCACTCCTGAGAATTTTTACCTCTAGTGCGCTGTCAACTCGTGGCATGATGTAGTCTGTTGCATTATGAACTTCTTCATCCAGCTCTGGACTGGATTCTTCTCTTATTTGAACTTAGCTCCTCATTCTTGGCAGCTGTTCGGTCTGTGATGAACTTGGCATGACACCCTTAGATGGCATCGTCATAGCAGACGTAAGGCCTCCACGCTCAAACCTTTCCAAAATCGCTTCTAGAGGTTCATCCTCGGACAGAACCCACTCGGTGTTATACTTTGGATTGGAAATGGTTGCAAACTGGAAATCACAACACTCTGTAATGGAATTAGCTCTGCACATGGAAAACTTAACAATGCACTCTATAGCTCTCGGATCTCTGCAAATGTAACCCTCTCGAATGAATAATTTATGCTTTTATACCGAAGGCGATAATCCTAGATGCAACGGTCATCTAGACTGAACCCGTCGGTCATATTAATTGCTTGGACGAGACCACACCCGTCATCCCGATCCTCAATAAATGCTGAAATCCGATCAATTTCCCTCGAAGCGTGTGTATGCAGGCGCCGGTCTCATTGAAGATTTTCCAAATATGGAAAAATTTATTATGCTGTTGCCAAATCTACGGTAAGGTATACCAGTCATTTCTTCATTAACTGCCTATCAGAAGGCGACTTGACTAGCCCCCTGTCTCGTTGCAAACTAGGTACGTGGCACGGAGAAACATCGCGCTGTTGCGATGCCACACCGCATCACTTGCTCAAAACAAACTGAAGCATTTTTTCTTTTCTTTTCAAAATGAACCGTCCTTATGCGATTCCTGATACTTAGAATACCTGCCGGTGTAGACTAATTCCCGGTACGATGCCTCCTTTCAACTACACTGGACATCTGCACCGCTCACGACTCTGAGTTAGGGCTGAGAGGTGGAGTGGCTATCACTATAGAGCTTAATCCTACTGCCATTGATCATTATGGGAAGAATCTCCCCATTTAGTTTGCTGAGCTGAACGGATCCTCCCTCTGTGACTTGCTGTATCTGATACGACCCCAACCAATGCGTCTTGAACTTCCCTGGAAACTTAATAAATTTACTGTCATAGAGGAGTACTAAGTCTCTGATCTGAAGAGTCTTACTCTTAATGTGTTTGTCATGCCAAGCTTTTTCTCATGCCTTCTGCACTTTCTGATGGAATCTGGCGATGAATCTGTCTTCCTCTAAGGCAAGCAGCTATGCTAGCCTTTCCTGCACCGTGTCTGTATCAGCCATCCCGGTGATCTAAGAAATTCTTAAACTGGGAAGAATATACTCCATAGGCATAAAATCCTCCTGTCCATACACCAAGATGAAAGGTGTGTGCCCATAATACAGCGTTAACTCTGAGGTTCCAATCATTCCTTTGGCTATTGCAGATCTTAGTAAGAGCGTTTTCTAAAATCTTGTTAAAGGCCTCCACCGTACCATTAGCTTGTGGGTGGTAGGGAGTGCTCTTATGGTGTTGTGTCTGGAATTCTTCCATCAAGGCCTCACTGGTGCGGTTCAAGAAGTGTGTGCCTTGATCGCTCATCAAAATTACTAGGCATCCAAATCTAGTGATGATGTTTTCAAAAATGAACTGTACGGCTGTAGCAGCATCACAATTTCTTATTGCTTTGGCCTCTGCCCACCTGGTGAGGTACTCTGTTCCGGTGATGATATATCTCGCACCAGTTCATTTTCCTGGTGGGTTGATAGGACCCACAAAGTCTATAGCCCACTTGTCAAATACGCGCAACGTAATCTGCGGTCGCAGTGGCATTTCATCTCGTCGTGAAGGTTTTCCTACCCTCTGGCAGATATCGCGGCATCTACAAAAGTCCTTAGTGTCTTTGTGTAACGTAGGCCACCATAATCCTGTGGTCATGATTTTCTGCGCAGTCGGCTTTCCTACGAAATGACCTCCTGCGGTACCTGAATGTGCTTCTCTGATAATAGCCTCTTTTTCATGCGGCATCAGACATCTGTGCAGGACTTCATCTAGACCTAACTTGTATAACTGTCCTGTGATCAGGGTGAAGTCTGCTACTTTAACAATCAACTGCCTCTTTTGATGCTTGGTAAACTTCTCAGGTGCCCTTCCTATAGTGAGAAAGTGAATGATATCAGCATAGTACTCATCTGCGATCTGGATAGAAAACAATTGCGCATCTGGCAAATTGTCCTCTAGATTACTTGGCTCTTCTCTTGAGTCTATTCGCGACAGATGATCAGGTCCAGCGTTTAATCTTCCTGGTTTGACAATGATTTCAAAATCATACTCCTGAAAGAGGAGTAACCATCTGTAGATTCTTCCCCCTAACACTGGCTTATTGACCAGATACTTCAATGTAGAATGGTCAGTAAACATCTTGAACGAGGCACCCAACAGGTAGTGCCTGAACTTCTGTAGCGTGTACACCATAGCTAATCCTTCTCTTTCTATCATGGTGTAGTTCTTTTCTGCTGGAGTATGCGATAGGATGATCGATACCTCCTTCTCCTGGTTGCGTTAAAACAACCCTAGTGCGATGCTAGATGCATCCACATGTACATGAAATGGCTTAGTCTAGTTTGGAAATAATAATATGGGTGATGTAACCATCTTCTCTTTAAGTGTGTTTAGACTCTGCTGGAATTCCTCATTCCATAGGAATTTTAAATCTTTCTTTAACAGTTTTTCCATCGGTGCTGTAATCTTTGCGTATCCCTTGATGAATTTTCTGTAGTACCCGATATGACCAAGTACTGTCCTCAATTGTTTGAATGAGTTGGGTGCTGGAAGATTTACAATGATGGCAATCTTTGTGGGATCTACCATCAAGCCTTTCCTGTAGACAATGTGACCCAACAAAATACTGAATGGCGCGCAGAATATACATTTTTTCAAGTTTAGAGAAATATGGTACTACCTGCATTTCTCTAACATCAGTCTTAAATATCCTATGTGCTTGTCAATTAATCCAAATACAGTCTAATCATCAAAATAAACTTCTAGGAATTTGTGGATGTATTCTTTAAATACGGCAACTACTACTCTAGAAAAGATAGATGGTGCATTCTTAAGACCAAAGGGAATTACCGTATACTGGAATGAGCCCCATTATATTGCAAACGTGGTCTTATGGTGATATTCTGGGTGGATCCTGATCTGGTGATAGCCTGAAAAGCCATCAGTGAAGGAGTAGACCTCCTGTCCTCCCACATTGTCTAGTACTTCATCAGTGAAAGGTGTCGGAAATGGATCATGAAGCGATGCGTCATTGAGTTTACGTAAGTTGACACAGATCCTGATGTCTCCTTTAGTTTTCTTTTCTTGCACGACCATGGGACTAACCCATTCGCTCTCTTCTACGGGCTCAATTATGCCTACTGCTAACATCTTATCGATCTCATCCTTAAATTTTTCTTTGTAGCGCGGATTTAATCTATATGGACGCTGCTTGACTGGTCTAGCATCCTCTTTCAATGGTATCCTCATTACTCCTAGGTCTCCGACTATTCCCTTCATCTCTATGAACTTGGTGGGAAATAGGTCCCGATAGTCATGTAGCAAGTCTGCAATCTATCCAACTGTTTCATCAGTCCAATAGTCTCCAATAGAGGAAAATTTTGGTTCTGTTTCTATGCCAATATTGATCTTTTTAATCTTGATTGGCTTTGTGATTGCTAGAATCTGTAGCTTCGGTCCATCAACATCGTGAGTCCCTTCTGACTCCGGAATGTTGATGTTGCGAGGATCCTCATCCTCATCCTCTGGTTCTGCTTCGAAGTTATAGCACTCGAGCGCATCTTCTAACTGGATGGCCCACTCGGGTTGAGTATGTACTGATAGGGTACAATCCTCAAATATCTTAATCTTTATTACATCTAGAGCCTGATCAACATTTGGATACTCAGACTCAAAAGTGAAGGTAAGTAGAAAGCTATCTATTAGAAGTGGCCATGTAGTCGTTCCCTTGCGCAATTCAGTCTCTGTGTACTAGTTCCGGGGATCTGTGTCCAAAGTGTGAATGAATCGGTGAACCCATTCATCCTCGGGAATGTCTGACCAATTCTATTCACATGTCTGAATATGTGACCTAGGGTCACTTTCTCCTATGTATCTCTGCTGGACATACTCTCTGTTGGTAGAGAATCTGATCGCCATCAATCTCTTAAGATCATCCCATGATGCGATATTCTCTTTATGTGCATACCACCATATTGTAGGTGTGGCTCGTACTACAAGGTCCATAGCTGCAATCCTCTGCCCGTGAGGAATTTGTTGTTCAAACTATGTGAGAAAGTCCTGGATATCTGTTATACCATGAAATGATGGAATCTCGTTGATCTCTGTGCCAATCCATCTCAGTGACTTAGTCATGTATGCACATCTGCGCGCTGAGACTTCGTAAAGTCTATTCTGCCAGTTCTCTAGACCAACATCCGAATCTGATGCGCATGAGCTGTCACATCGCCAACTAATGTTCCCTTCTACGGTTGGATTGATGTAGTCACTCTGGTTCACAGTCATCTGATAGAGACTGTCTATGTTACGTGCCTCTTCCTCTACTCAGATAGGTTCAATGTATCTAGGACCCTGAAGAGGATCTAAAGGTGAGATGACCCGGATCTACGCATCTTCAAAGGTCATTTGTCTTCTCTTTAAGTCGATAACGGCCATGTTACCGATCACCCAATCAATGCCTAGTAGTGCTGGATATGGTCTACTATCGCCAATGATTTCTATAACTTCAAATTCCGTAGATTTGCGAACTCTGTCAATGTCAACTGGCACCTGCGATAATCGACCCAGGGGTGATACCCGCTATTGATTAGCTAATCTGAGGTGGATAGGCGATCTGACTAACTTAGGGCTACCCATCTGTTCCCATGTCTGCTTAGTCAGAACATTTATCTCTGATCCTAGATCTAGGATCACCTCGTCAATTTCAAATTCTCCAACCTGTGTTGTGAGTCGCATCTCTCTTCCTGTTCTTGTATGTCCCATAATAATATGAACAGCACGCTGTGCACCGCTCATGGAAGAAGATGGTTGACATTGATCTATGATGCGCTGAAATTCTCCGATAGCTTGCTCATTTCTCACGAGTTTTAAACAACTCCGTAGGAAGGATTGTACACTTCCTGTCAACTCGTCCTCGTCGCATGTGCCCGATGTGGTAGCCTGCGATATCTATACAGGGCTAACGCCACAAGGTGCTTGCTGCGGTACACCCCTAGACGGCGGTACCTGTGATCCTGATTGCATAGGGTCATCAAAGAAAGTCTTAGCTTCCTGAAATGTCTGTTTATTCTTCTGTAGGTCAAGTGGTGTTGCTTTGTTAGGAGCTTTGCACACCCACTCCTGTCCTGTGTTCTTTTCAGTATCTTGCGATATCCCATTGGTGGAAGCACCGCTGCGAGTCACAATGTTGACTCTTGGTTCTAGTTCTTCCTGCTCAGCAGCAATAAGCTGGATGTTCTAGTGTACTACTAGCTTAGGTTCTCTGATCTTAGCTATCAAGGTAGGATAGTCTTCTATAGCCTGATCGTAAGATTTGCAATAGTTACATGTGGTGGTAGGGCTCTGACAGTCCCTAGCATAATGTCCTAGAACTCCAAAGTTGTAACAAGTGACTGGTCCGTGACCACGGCCAAAGTCTTCTCCTCATCCAAAGCCTCCTCATCCTCCTCATCCTCCTCATCCTCCTCCATGGCCAACATGAGCCTGATCATACTGTGGTCTTGCTGCTGGACCCTGTTTTTCTGATTGGACTCTATACAAGTCTTGCTTGCTTCCGACCATGAGATCATAGGCTCAACAATCGTGTTCATCGTGGCCTATAGACTTGCAGAAGACGCAGTATAAGTTCGTAGGTGTCTGCACGTACTTCTGAAGTAGAGGGCACTAGTGAGGTAGGTGTCCTCTTGTTTTGCATATTTCACACCACGGCCCATGGGTCTGTGGTAAGGGGTTAGGAGCCCCAGTTTCTATATATTCTACAAATACTGGACAATTATCTTTAGTATGGCCTTGTGCTTTACACTTTACACACCATATGTCTTGCGCAACCTCTTTCCCTTTCTTAAGATCATGCATCTGTATCATGAGATTAGCCAACTGGTTTTGCAGATTTGTCATACCTGTGCTGGTTTCAGCTAGAGGTGAAGCCTCTAGTTTCATCGCCATCTCCAACGCGTCGTCCTACATCTAGAGTTTCTGCTGCATTAATGGTATTCTAATGTGAGGGAGCAGTGCTGCAATAAACCATTCCTTATGCTGCTCCGGTGCAAACTCAAAGCTGACTTGGTCTATAAGGGCTTTAAATTTCTGATCAAAGTCCCACACTGACTCTGTAGGTAACTGTTTGATGTCTTTGAGCTTTGTAATTCACTATGACTCAGACTTAGGTTTCTTAAACTCTTTAATCATGGTGGTCTTGAATTGGACAAGTGTTCTGGGGACCGTTGAGGTATACTTCATATACCATGTTAAGGCTCGTTCTCTAAGTGTGGTGACCAACTGTACAAGTTTACTATTATCATCATTGATTTATTTAATGGTCCACATGGCCTCACATAGAAACCAATGCTACTCTAGGTCCTCTGCCCCTGTACCCTTAAATATAGGTAGCTTCATATCATCCCCCATTCTATTTCTGCATGGTGGATGTTGATTTACTATGTTACTACCACTCGGTGGTGTAGGTGGAGGTGATGTAGCGGTAGTATGTACTGTCTGGGAGCTACTAGATGGAGTTCCTATGGGATTGTTTTGAGTCCCGATTTGTTTCTGTGGGGTATAAGGGTGGTAAGGGATACCCCCTTCTATTCTTTCTGTGGTACTGTGACTCTGTTGTCTAGTATTATCTGAACTATCTTCAAGTATGGGAGAGCTGAAATCTACTTTGTATTTCTTTCCACTACGTGTACGTCCAATGTCATCAAAATCACTTTCAAACTCTTGTGACATTACTATCTTTACTTATTCATCTGAAACTAGATCCATTGTTCCTTTTTCATGTAATAACATCTTAATGGACAAATTTAAATATTTTAGGTACTTACCGCGATATCCTTTGAAGAAGTACCGCTCAGCCTCACTGAAGCTTTTTCTCTGTTCAACTGCAAACTCTGTGACGAAGCCTTCTAGCACACTCGTAAGCCAGAAGTCTACTGTCCTCGTAATGGGATTATCAAGGTTCTTCACAGTCTGAATCAACTCCAGTGTCCAGACAATGTTTCTTTTCTTCTTGAATATGCTTGTATCAGTCAACTTTGATAACCGGTCGTAAAGCTCGTTTCCAAAGGTCGCAAAAAATATCGCATGCAGGTCTGTAACGATATGTTTTTGTAACCATTCCTCTGTACTCAGTCTAGGACTCTTGTTCTCATGTTTGGTAAACTCTTTCTCCTTAGACCAAACCCACTCATTGAGTTCGTCTCTAGTAGGATGCCACCAAAACATCAGTGCTCAGTTTGTTCAAAACCGACAACGAAACCATTTGTTGGTCGTTGGGCAGACCCGGGTTTCCTATAATGAACTAGCAACACCCCTAGCTCACTGGCCCTTTCGGCAACAGATCATGGAGCAGCCTGAAGTCTCACCCAAAGTGATCCTAATGGGTTGGCCAAAGACTCAAGTGTCTCGACCAGGTTTTGTATGGCGTCCTGTGTGCGTCTCGCAGCTCTTCTTAGCCTGCGAGGTGTCTCTTTCTGCGATGTGATGCGTAGTTTCCTCTTGCTCGTGATGAATCCAACCTTTATCGCATCGCCGCGTCCTGGGAAATCCGGAACTCTCTCCTATGCTCAATCCTCAACCCGCGGTATCACACACCATAGCTCCTCTGATGGTGCGATATCGCCTCCCTGGGATATCCTACCGCTGCGACTCAGCGTACTCAGCATACTGGTGTTTGACTTACAGGACTCAACACACAAGGATGTTTTACACTGCAACTATTAACTGTCTTGAGTGAAACTTAGACAAAATCTTATACCAAATACTTAAAGACTTCAACTTGCATTTATCCTTCTATAATGTTGTAAACTGAATAACACATACATACATTAACTGTAAGCAAAGTTCACGTAATGAATGATAGATATAGCAAGTAAATACAATCACATGAATCAATCACATAACGCTCTGATTTTACGTGGTTCACTTCCAGGGTAGAAGCTACGTCCACAAAACTATGTTTCTATATTATAACTTGAGAGAGGTACACAGTTCTGCTGCACCGCATATGCAGCTAGAGATCTTCTGGGTAACTCCGCACACATCCTGGAGCCCTTCTCTCTTAGATCTCTTCTCTATATTTCCTTCTTACAATATACTCTCACTCACTCTCTCTCTCTTTCAATCCCTACGGATTGTTAAAATACAAAATAACAGTGAGCTAACAGACGACTGGACTCTCAGACTCACTAATGTCTGAGTAGCTACTGGCTATCCTAATAGCTCCAGAAGGACTGACTAGCTGGATGGCTTAAAATGCCCAAAATGCCAACCTTTTACAATACAAAATACATCCCTTTATAGGAGGCCCAAAGGTCTCGCCATTACAACACTGTGGGCATGTCCCAACAGTAACCCAAAACCCTAACTAGTGATAGTCAGCATATCTGTACTTGGGGTACCCACTTTTCGTCACACCACTACTCTCTGCAGTCTTCCATGCTTCTCGGCGCTGACCATGGGTACTATGCACCGCTTCCCTTCTTCTGTCCTTCGTCTTCAATACCTCGGCCTCATCGCTCCTTTTCCTTTATGAGGGTAGTTGAGCCCTCCTGTCTTCGCCGCTGCCTTCAATGCAGTGGTTGAGCTCTCTCTTCTCGGCCGCTCAGGTACTGTCATCTTTCTTGACTTCTCTGTCCCAACAGTCATGGTTTTCGGCTTTGCTCTACAGCTAGAAACATGCTACGGCATCATAGCTTTACCTTATCTCTCCGTCTTCACCAAACTGTCTATCCGCCAAAATGGCAGCTTCTCTTGTAGCTGCGGGACTCTACTCCAACAATGTCTGATGGTGAAGATGAGAGCATGAGTAGATATACGACCCTAGCTGATTTCACAATCCAAACTTGTGCAAATAAAGTCGCGATTCCAAATCATGAAAAGTGGTACTGGATGCAAAGATGAACGGTCACAAAAAAGGCAGGGATAGATCTACGGTCATGGTTCATTTCGCGATCTGAACTAGCATGGACAAGATCTAGGTCTCAATTCGTGAAAAGTGGTAGGGTTCGCTCAGATCGACGGTTGCATGGAGAGGTCGATCTCGATCAATGGATAAGAAACATATCACGGTCTAAATCTGCTCGCTAGATCTAGGAAAGAGGAATTGGTGGCAGAAGTTAAAGAAACATGGACAACGGATGTGAAAGATCCCCCAAATCGAAGGACTAAAGAGGCCTCAAGGATATAGGTATCACATCCAGCACAGATATGACAATAGAAGAGATGTTCCCACGCATGATCTGCCTCCTGGTAGGTTTGTTGATCCCCCAAACGCCATTTGTAGCATGTGTACAGGTGAAATCATCCTTGTGGTGGAGCCATATCACCTAAATATGGGCGGCCTCTACGAAGTTTGGCATGCGGAAATGAGAAAAATAACTGGAGAATCCACTCTTCACATGGGGTAGAGCCAACACGATGGGGGAGACCATTCTGTTTCCTGCGTTACAAGAGCAAGGGAGCATGAGAACGTCCACTCCATGTGCTTTGCAGCATGGATCGAATACACTAGGCAGCGCCCCAAAAATATTTCCCACAAAAAACGGTAAGGTGCTGCATCTGATGAAGCAATGTGACTAGATCCCCAGTAGGTAAAATATCATGCTGCTCATGCCCTCACACATGTCGGCACCGAGACACTCGATAACAAAATGTGCGGGATTACTGACCGGTCATTACAGAGTCCAGCCTTATAGCCTTATATATATGCCTTTGAAATTCCTGAAATGAGCTAACATAATTCCAGAGACCGAGGTTTTGTTTCGTCGCGATTCCATAGAAATTTGAGGAGTTGGTGAAGGCAATCTGGTTCAAAAATATTGTCCATCTAGGCATGCTGATGGATTGTGAGAAAATTTCCACACTTACCCATCGCCTTGGTGTTCCATTCCAAGTATGACACCATCCATCAGGGCGTAGATGTGAAGAATTTTGAGAGATACACCCGCCTTCAGATACCCACACCTCTAGTGGCACATTTCCTGGGCACTCACTTCTCGTAGGTGTTTTTCTATGAAACCCTGATACCATTATTGCCTCCAAATCCTCCACACAAGGAGACAGTCTTGGGTTGCGCTCTGTGGGAGCAATTATTTAGATGGGAGCATCAGGGGTCCAATTCCTACACAACCCTGTTTATGAATTCCACTTGCCAAAGGTGATGGGGCTGGTGGAGGTTTGCTCCACTGTATTGCCTGTGGGAGAGCCTACCTCATAGGAGGTGAGGAGTACAAGAATAAAAGCCACTACAAAGGATTTCCTTGGCCTGAAGCAATATGACCCTTCCTCCAGACCCCATGTCTAATAGTGTTACCTGGAGAGGGAGGGGCTGTAGGGAAGGTTGAGTAGGGGAAAGATGCAAACTGCCCTGCTAGTTTGCATCCATGCAGAAAGCCACCTTTGAACACGAAGGAAACACAAACTTGGGACAGAAAGAGGGGCACTATGCTGACTCAACAAGCTGGCCAAGAGGTTCAAAATCTAGTAAAGGATGACTCACCTGAAAACAACCTGAAAGGCATCATACTTGGAGTCTACAACATTAGCCAAGCACGTAAGGTTGTCACCCAGGCTGAGCACACCCTCTTGCTCCATAATGTTTGTTCATATTTGTAAATCATGGCAATAGTACCAAATTCTAGAATTGTTAGTGTCTGATTGTGACTGAAAATAATTTTTAGGTTTTGTTTCAGAGAATAGTCTCAGTGCTGAAATAGTATAAATATACTCCTAATAGGGGGAGATAGGGGTGGGTTGAGGGAAACTTTCAAGGGATGAGGCTCTCCATTGTAATTAGTCTTTGGTTTTCGTGTTATGAATAAATTTGCAGAGGAAGGATTGTCTTTCAAGGCAGAGATTCCTGTGTCGTCGTTTCTTTCAATATGTAATTTTCTTACGTGAAATGTTCATCTTGTTTTCATGCTAGTTTTTAGTTTCTTTCATGTCTAAAATACATGTATAACATTTTGGAATTCATACATGCTATGCTCTGTCTGTTGTTTCATTTATTCATTTAAGCTTTCTTCTAAAGTCACGCAAAATTCACCATGTAGATGCTCTATGTGATGGGTTGTTTCCTCTCATCTACTAATCACCCGCTAAATATCTCCTGATTGCAAGATCGATGGCTATCTTGCCTCTGTTTGTAAATTTATGCCATTCTTTACCTCTTGCAATATGTTCCCTACCCGGAAGATTGAATCCATTTCCCAATGGTTCCTTTCTTTGATAGTCCCACCTACATCTTACATCAACACACCCGCCCTATTCAGGAGTCTAGCCTCCTGACCATTCTTAATCGAATATATTACGTGAGTAAATATGGAGAGTAGGTGAGAGATCCCTCTATGACTGTGTTGGGAAAGAGGCGTAGTCTAAAGTGATTCTGTTGTTTCCTGGGAGAGAACCCTTTGGTTGTTGATGGTGAACAACGATCAAACATCAAGAAGGTTGTGCACTTTTCGCCTGGTGAATCCACTCTTAAAGGATTCAGACTTCAGCAACTCCAATGGTGGTATGGCCCAGAAATCAAGTTGTCAGAAAGGACCGGCAAGCTCCGCCGGGGAAAATGGACCCCTTGTAAGGCCCGAAAATGCATGGTGAAAGGGTAAGATACTCGAGTTCCTGGTAAGTTTTTTCTTATCCTTTCCTAAATTTATCAAAACAGTCCTCCATGGTTCTTTTCGCTCAGAATAGAGCTATGAATATATTCCTGTATATCCTTCTTTATGAACCGAGAGCATGGCATCATCTGGTATATTCGATTTTGACCAAGATCTTTCACCCGAAGCTCATGACATTAAAGGTCACCCATGTGAACCTCATGAAACCTCGGTTAGAAACGTATCTATATCGCCTAACCTGGTCTCTCCCAGTATTCCAAGCTGATATAAGCCACTACAAGTGCCTCCCGTCCTCCATGATTTTCCTGTGAAGCATTACAAGTACCTCCCCAAATTTTATGGGGAATCCAAAGAATTCACTATTGAAAAACATTTACAAGCCTTTGAGCATTTCTTTGACCTTTTTGAGATAGAACATGATGATGTTTGCATGAGGGATTTTTCCCAGTCCTTGCAAGGAGATGCTAAAGAATTGTTCAAACACTTGTAGCCTAAGTCCATCAATACCTAGGATGAGTTTTCTTACACCTTTTTGAAATTTTTGGGTAGGAGAAGGCCACTGGATCAAATACTTTCAAAATTTTATTCCCTAAAGAGGCATGAGGGTGAGGCCATATCTAGTTTTAACAGAATATTTGCAAGTTTTTATTATAACATGCCCAAGGAAGTCTAGCCTCTTGAAAATGCTGCCAAAATCTATTATGCAGCTACCTTTCCTCCTGAAATGTCATTACTTCTTTTGGAGAGGAAATCAACCACTCTACAACACATGTTTACTGATTGTTTGGAGGTTGAAGAAAACCTTAAGATGTCTAATCAGAAGGTGTCAAGTCAAGACAATGGTGATGAAGTGAAAGATACATTAAAATTGGTTGGGCCACATAAACGAAAAGAGGTAGTCCCTATTGGGATAAATCTTTCCATTACCAGGTGGGAACATGATCAACCTGATATAGAAGCAAATGGTTCCGTTTTATTTTTTGAAGGTTGCAATATTCTTAGCACCGAGTTCGTTAATGATTATTTTAAAAAGTATTTCAGTGTACCTGTGTATGATGAGTATGAGGAGGAGTACCTGGAGGCTATACCTGAAGAGCCAGTTATAGAACCAAAGTCTGCTATTGGAGAAAATTAAGATGCAATTCAAATTTAGAAGGCTGAGAAAGGAAAGGATGATAAGTGTGCAGAAGGTAACAGTCTACCCTTATGTTATTCATCATTTGAATTAATAAGACGTAGGATTAAGGCCTCTAAGCAAAAGCAGAAGTTAGAGGATGTGGTGCATTCCATAGACTTATGTGGGACAGAAGATGATAAAGGGGAACAATTACGTAGTCCCTCTCCACTTATTGATGCATCAGGAATTTTTGATGAGACATTGGGTCACAAAGAAGGAGGTAACAGTTCTCAAATAGAGGCCTTATTTGAATTTTTACCTTCAGGAATATCACCCTATAGAAAAGGATTGTGCTGGCTCGATGATGTTGAAAAAAGAGATGATCTCCATGCTGAGGCATATAAGGAAAGTGAAGCCTTGGCTCCAGAAGTTATGAACGAAAGGGTGAATGTTTCATTTGAAAGCGGCCATGGGAATCCCCTTCGAATATATTTCGAACATCAGCCTGACAGCTCACCAGAAGAAGGGCGTTTTGGACAGTTTTTCCATGATGAATAGAAGACGGAATATGTTGGAGGTTTCTGCATTTTCTATGACCCCATAGGAAAGCATATGAAGGAGCTAGGTAATGGTAATGACTGGTTATATCTTTGCTATAAGGATCAGTTTATTTGTTATAGATTTCTCCCATTATGCATTTCATCTCTATCCTTAATCAAGTATGAAAAGGAAACAAGATTATTGGGTAATTTGCTTGATTGGATTCATTGGAAGTTAGAGTTCACTTGATTAGGCATGTGCGTAAAATTAGGTAGAGTAGGTAGGAACAAATAATCTCGAAAATCATCAAGCATGTCCTTCAATACTGTTTAGTTTTTTTTTCATTTTCAGTTGTAAGTACAAGTTTGCAGTCACAACTATTCTCAGTTTCAGAGTATGGTTAAGAGCATAGTTTGCCGAGTGACATAAATTTGCTACAGCAGTAGCTCAGAGTCGGTTGAAGGTTTCAAAGGAAATATTGGGGGAAACCCAATGAATTTCCCCCAATGAATTTGGCACTTCATCTACGGGGGTTCTTTGCTACCTCACTGGGAGGGTAGCATCCCTCATGGAGCCAACTGTTAGCACTCCATTTGCAACAGTCGAGTTATGGGCCGGGAAAAATTCAGAAGGGTCATGTTCAATGAAGAATTATACATACACCCTTCAGGCTATCCAATGGAAATTTTTCGTCAGCTGGGACCTTCAGATGAAGAAGAGGGCTTGATCTATGGTGGTAGATTCTTCCAAAGTTCAAGGCATTGTAGTAGCAAAAATGAGATAAAGAGGTGTCATAGATAAATGATCCAGAAGCACAATGAAGAAGATAGACGATGGAATATGGTTCCACAGGCCTAAAGATGCAAGGAAATATCTAAGTTGGGTATTTGTGAAGCCTGTTAAAGGGGTCAAGCAATGAAAGGCTGAGATCTAGGCGAAGCTTGATCGACGGCATGAGACGGTTTCACTAGGAAAACATGCTCAGTAGAAGGAACATTCCCAAATCATGAAACAGGTTAAAAGATGGAAATGTCTGACGACGAAGATGAGAGCATGAGCAGATCTATGACCCTAGCTGATTTCATGATCCAAACTTGTGCGGATAAAGTCATGATTCCAAATCGTGAAAAGTGGTATCAGTTGCAAATATCAATGATCATGACAAATATGGGGATAGATCTATGGTCATGGTTCATTTTGCGATCTAAACTAGCACAGATAAGATCTGGGTCTCAATTCATGAAAAGTGGTAGGGTCCGCTTCGATCAACGGTTGCATGGAGAGGCCGATCTTGATCGATGGATAAGAAACATACCATGGTCTAAAGCTGCTCGCTCAATCCAGGAAAGAGGAATTGGCGGCAGAAGTTAAAGAAACGTGGATGACAGAATGTGAAAGATCCCCCAAATCGGAGGGATGAAGAGGCCTCAAGGCTATAGGTATCACATCCAGTGCAGATCTAACAATAGAAGAGACGTTCCCACACATGATCTTCCTCCCTACATGTTAGTTGATCCCCCAGACACCATTTGTAGTATGCGTACGGGTGAAATCATCCTTGTGGCAGAGCCATATCACCTAAAGACGGGAGGCCTCTACAAAGTTTGGCATGCGGAACTGAGGAAAGTAACTGGCGAATCCACTCTTCACATGGGGCAGGGCCAACACGATGGGGGAGACCATTATTTTTCCTACGTCACAAGAGCAAGGGAGCATGAGAATGTCCACTCCATGTGCTTTGCAGCATGGATCAACTACACTAGATGGTGCCCCAAAAATATTTCCCACATCAAATGATAAGGTGTCGCATCCTATGAAGTGACGTGACTAGATCCCAAGTAGGTAAAATATCACTCTACCCATTCCCTCACACATGTCGGCATTGAGACACTCGATGACAGAATGTGTGGGAATGTTGACTGGCCATTACAGATTCTAGCCTCGTATCCTTATATATATGCCTTTGAAATGCCTGGAATGAGCTAACATACTTCCAGAGCCCGAGGTTTTGTTTCTTCATGAGTCCATAGAAATTTGAGGAGTTGGCGATGGAAATCTGGTTCGAAAATATTTTCCTTCTAGGCATGCTGATGGTTGGTGAGAAAATTTCCACACTTACCCATCTCCTTGGTGTTCCATGCCAAGGATGACACCATCCATCGGGGCGCAGATGTGAAGAATTTTGAGAGATACACCTGCCTTCAGATACTCGCACTTGTAGTGGCGCATTGCCTGGGCACTCACTTCCCGTAGGTGTTTTTACAGGAACCCCTGATACCATCACTACCTCCAAAGCCTCCACACAAGGAGACAAATATTGGGCTATGCTCTGTGGGAGCAATTGTTTGGATGGGAGCATGAGGGGTCCAATGCCTGCACAACCCTATTTGTGAATTCCACTTTCCAAAGGTGATGGGGCTGGTGGAGGTATGCTCCATCGTATTGCTTGTGGGAGAGCCTACCTCATAGGAGGTGAGGAGTACAAGAATAACAAGCCACTGCAAAGGATTTCCTTGGCCAGAAGCAATACGACCCTTCCTCTAGACCTCACGTCTAACAGTGTTACCCGGAGAGGGAGGGGCTGTAGGGAAGGTTGAGCAGGGGAAAGATGCAAACTTCCTGGCTAGTTTGCGTCCATGCAGAAAGTCTCCTTTGAACACAGAGGAAACACAAAATTGGGACAGAAAGAGGGGCGCTATGCTGACTCAACAAGCTGGCCAAGAGGTTCAAAATCTAGTAAAGGATGACTCACCTGAAAACAACCTGAAAGGCGTCATACTAAAATTCTACAACAATAGCCAAGCACGTCAGACTATCACCCAGGCCGAGCATGCCCTCTTACTCCATAATTTTTCTTCATATTTGTAAATCATGGAAATAGTACCACATTATAGAACTATTAGTGTCTGATTGTGACTGAAAATAGTTTCTAGGTTTTGTTTCGGAGAATAGTCTCAATGCTGAAATAGTACAAATATACTCCCGATAGGGCGAGATAGGGGTGGGTTGAGGGAAACTTTCAAGGGCTAAGGCTCTCCATTGTAATTAGTCTCTGGTTTTCATGTTATGAATAAATTTGCAGAGTAAGGATTGCCTTTCAAGGCATATATTCTTGTGTCGTCGTTTCTTTCAATATGTAATTTTCTTTTGTGAAATGTTCATCCTATTTTCATTCCAATTTGTTAGTTTCTTTCATGTTTGAAATAAGTGTGTAACAGTTTGGAATTCATACATGTTATGCTCCGTCTATTGTTTCAGATATTCATTTAATCTTTCTTCTAAAGTCACGCAGAATTCACTCTGTAGATGCTCTGCGTGATGGGCTATTTCCTCTCATCTACTGATCACCTGCTAAATATCTCATGATTTCAAGATCGACGGCTATATTGCCTCTGTTTGTAAATTTATGCCATTCTTTACATCCTACAATATGTTCCCTACCTGGACCATTGAATCCATTTCCCAATGGTTCCTTTCTCTGATAGTCCCACCTACATATTACATCAACGCACCCGCCCTACTCAGGAGTCTGGCCTCCTGACAGTTCTTAATCGAATATCTTACGTGAGTAAATCTGGAGAGTAAGCGAGAGATCCCTCTTTGACTTTGTTGGACTAGAGGCGTAGTCTAAAGTGGTTCTGCTATTGCCTAGGAGAGAACCCTTTTCCTCCAACCTATGGGCTCAATCCCGACGCTAACATAAATTATATTAATACCATGTAGTATATAGAATTTGTTGCTAGTAACCTTTAAATAATTACTATAAATTAAACACTTTTCCATGTGTAAGGATATAAAACCGATATTAGTAACCTTCAAATTTTTTCAGTAGGATATAAAACCATACTCCTAGGCTCTAGTAGTGAAAAATCCATATTCATGTACAAAGATTTTTCATGAGAAAATGCCTCCCTTTCAACTTGGTGTTGATTGTGAATTTTAATCATTATAGATTAGGCGTTAATTCCCACCATCTTATAACTCGTTCATGATGTGGCACACTCATAACATGTTAGTAGTGGGGAATTGATGATAATGGTGTGGCCCACTCTTCACATGATGGGAGAATTTTTGATAGGCATGAATGTTCATTTGGTGGGAATGATCATGTAGGAATTAGATGAAATTACATACAAAAAGACAAAATGAATGCTAATCTTCAAATAGTATGGCCATTGTTAATAATTGCTTCATAAAGGAATACAAACATTAAAGTTCTACAAGACCTAAGAACTTACTCTCTTTCCCATGAAAGATAATGAAGTAAAATATTAATAACATGATGGAACTATTTGCACAAAAGATCAAGCGAGTGATTTATTTATGTTATAGCTGATTTTACACTCAGCTTTGCTTATACTTGAGTCTGTATCTCTTTGTCCCTTGGAGCACATAGTGTTCTTCCCAAGCTTTCCTTTGCTTTGTGAGTTTGCTCTCGAGAGATGGAGGATTGAATTGGTGGAGGCCGAGGCATAGGACTCGGTTTCTTCGGTTCGCAGAAGTGCCGACAGAGTTTGTCACTATTGTTTCTCTAATTTATTAATAGAAATATCTTTTCTTGTCCAATTCATGTGCATTTTAAATATGAATATTGAATCCATGGATGTATTTAATTTCTTATACATGGTTGATTATATATTCTAGAATATCTCTAACACATTTATACATATCATTCTTGCTTTGTTTGATGTTGTTGAGAGAAAATTGTAATTACAATTGCATTGGAAGAGCTCACCGAGAATATACTCCAACCATCCAGAATAAGGTACGATTCGATATCCCTTAGTATTAGATTTGTTTACTGTTCTTTCATATTGGGAAAGATTGATTTCTAGTGTCATTTTGTCTGTTGTGGTACCTGTTAGGTCATGTTTTTGTTTTATATCTTTTACTGCTTTTATTTATGTTTTGAAGCTTGGTTTTTATTCTTATAAAATTTTGTTGATTGACATAGTTTGAATTTTTTCCTTTAGCTTTTATGTTATTTGATTTCTTACTTTATTTTTACAAGTTTTGGTTTGATTTCATGATCAAAGGGCTTATATAAGTCTTATAGGGATTAAAAAGTCTGAAAAATAGCATAAACGTTTAATTGAGACTCCTAAACCAAGTTTAAACCCTTATCATTAGCATAATTTTTGAAAATCATTAACCTGAATTTTCTTGTAGCGCAAGCTAGAAAAAGTTACATAGAGGCGCTACAAGAAAGTCGCGCAAAGTTAAAAATCCTCTTTCAATGTATAGTTCTTTAAAGCTCCAATGAGATAGTTCATAACGCTTCCAATCACCGATCGCGAAGCCAAAGTTCTAAAGTCCCAATGCAAATTTAAAATCATCTTTCAACGTTGCAGACATTCAATGGTCTAATGTCATTTTTTAAACGTTGTGGAGATTTAGTTCTTTAAAATGCCGACACTACGGCATCATAGTGGCTTGAAGTTCCGATGCATTAGAGATTACTGCTCCCGATCGTCGACAGGCTAGAAATGGGAAGTGTTGATTTGTTCGGTCTTCAACCTCCAATCGTCGATGCTGAGAAGGATTAATTGTTAATAATGGGAGATGTTGTTACCATGGGAACATTCAAATGGTAATCACTTTGACAAGTGGAATATAATCATGAAAGTGAATCATGGAGGTTTCTTGTAGAACTATTGAAATAATGTTGGCAGATCATAATGAAACAAAGGCGTCTCAAATCATGTCGTTTCTTGAAGTGCACGAAGAGAAGGTGGAGATCGTGGTGGAAAATTAGTTCTTAGAAAGAGGAATTTTGAATTAGAGCGAAAGTTAGGTCTTTCAGGAGCATTTGTCTGGAGTACTCCAAACGGTCAGAGAAGATTGGATGCATGCAATTTGAGACCTGACAGATAGAAGAATAGTATCCCAGCAGTTGGATTAGTTTTTGTAACCGTTTAAAAGACAGTCATAGTGTGGTATTTATAGAAGTTGTTTGACAATGAAGAGTGGAAATACCAATAGGGCAGAACCCTCAGACTTAAATTGGGTGAAAAACATTCCATATTGCACACAGTTGTTTGCAGAAGCAGGATGGTTAGTGTTCTTCAAGAATATTGAAGGTTATCATGCATAGGTTTGTTACAAGTTTTCTTAGTGTTTAGATAAGGATGTAGTGTCTTTTGACACTTTTAAATTCAAATTAACTAGGGAGTTACTATCAGAAGCAACATGGATTCTGGATGAGGGAGATTTTTGGTTAAAAAAGGTGCCTTTCAGTTTTGATGCTAAGAGATATTTTCTTCCAGGTGTAGTAGCAGAATGGGGAAAAGGTGTTCCCATTCAAAACTTTAAACCTTAGTGGATTGAACCAATCAAAATTCTACAAAGTTATGTCACTTATGAGGGGAGATTTGCCTTTGTGTTTAAATATCATTTTAGATTCCTTCAACATCTCAGTCATGAATCTAAAATGAATCTTCCTTTCTTATTTTTTAAAAGCTTATAGAAGATGTCATGTAGAGTGAGAGAACATCGAGACCATACAAAACAATCAGTCTTTCATCATGGGCTCATAAAACTCATCATAAGTAGTGTATTATAGAAAAAATAAAAGACATGGGAGCAATTTTTATTTTGGTCATGTTTCAAGACTGAGCAGGAGGAAGAGTCCCAAAAGAGACAGGTAGATAAGGGTCAAAATCTGATTAAGAAGCTTAGGAAAAAGGTCATAGTCAAAGATGAAGAAACTGATAAACCAGGAGAAGCTTCGAATTAGGAAAATGAAAATATTGAGCTTGGACAGTGATTTAATGTTGAGGAAAGCAAAGTTCTACAGTCAGAGATGAAGGAAGCTAAGCCAGTTGAAGAAGTTTTACCTACAGAACTAGATCAAGATGTAATGGAGGAGGTTAAGGAACAGAAGCAAAGCCCCATTACAGTACTATCAGAAGAGGATGAAAAATACTTGTCTGATGAGGCTAGAGTTCTAGTTACTAATGAAGCTAAGGTTTGTGTTAAGCAAGAAATTCACACTCATTGTGATGAAGAAGCAGTGTCCAAAAAGAAAACAATGAATATTGTTGAATTTTCCTCAATAAATCATCAAGGAAAGGTTCTGAAGATGTTCGGATAGGTTGGAGCAGTCTGGAGACCTAAGACAAGGTCGAAGAACAAACTTAGGTTAAACATGAAAAAGCTACTGAATCCCAAACTGGCTAAAGAAAATGTTACATTAATAGAAGATTCATGAAGATGACAATAAAGAAATTACGAAAGGTAAAGATAAATCTGTCTTCACTGATACTAGGATCTCTGATATTTTTTTGGAGATTTGAAATCATATGACTCAAGAAAAGCAGCAAAATGAGGTAAAGAGTTCTTGTCTAGAGAAAAGAGAGATAGTTGAAGAAGAAGCTCACTGCAATGTTGAAACTGAACAACGTCTAGAGATTCCTGTGACTTCCATAGAGCTTATGAAGGAGGATGAAGAAATTTATAAGAAATTGAAAATCCCATAGACACCAAAAGTGATGCAAACAATCTCAAGAGACAAATGTATTGATTCTGAAAAAGAAAACCTGCAAAGAAGCATTAGTCAATACAAACATCAAGTTGAATATATGCATGAAACTAATGATGGATTACTTACTGCAAACAAGAGACTTAGAGAAGACTTGGAAGAGGTTAATAGTCATTACCAGGAATTAATTGCAGTTTCTAGAGAAGCTCCTAAAAGGAAAAGGCAAACAGAGAATCAGTTCACACAACTAAAGCAGACTATCCACGAGCTGACCCAGCAGAACAAGGAGCTAACTAGGAGGGTTGCAGACTTAGAGGCAGATCACTTGAAATCTAGAAGGAAAACTCAGGCCTTGGAGGGGATTGGTTTACTAGATGAAACAACTAAAGACTTGTAAAGTTAATTAAGAAAGTCAGTTATTAGTTAAGTTCAAAAAGTCATTTTATTTTTGTATAATGATAGTTTAGATTGAACTATTCGATAGATAGCCTAAAAGTAGTTAGGGTTCATTTATTCAACTGATTTTGAAGGAATAGGATAAATGTAAGCCTGAAAGAAGACAAATGATTCGATTTTTTTGCTGGAAAGGGGAGGCTATCAAGCTGTGTTTATGAGCTAAGTAAAAGACTCTTATGTGTTTTTGATGACTGAACTATGAAATATATGCACTATATTCCCTTCAGATTATTGACTGGTTTCATTTCTAATTTGTGTTAATTACTCAGTTGGTATATTTATTTTCTATTTAATGTTTTTATGCTTGAAATGCTTGCTAACTGTGGGTGAAATTTAGTACTGCGTTTACTCTGTTGGATTATGGTTTATATGTTATGCATTTCAGTCATTTAAATGCTCATGATTTAGTGTTTGCTTTGGTCTTATGAATGTTTTCCCTCTTGTCTTCAAACTATTCAACCAAAACCCTATAAAACCCTATTGTACTTTATTGTGATTTTTGAGATTGTGTTGGCTTGTTCTTCTGTAGTTAAAGAACAATTTCTGGCACTAACATCTTTGGCACCGTTTCCCAGGATGAAGTTGAAAACCTATTTTCCCTGGGATACTTATCATTTCACTTGTTTTGAGAGGTGAACTTAAACCAGCAAATCTTAAATACTACTTTTCACCGGTTTTACACAGTGGCTACTAAGGGAGTTGGAACAAGAAACAAACCTAGTTCACATTTACAGCTAGGTGTTTCAGACCCAGAACAGATATTGAAAACAACTAGGAAGATCAGAAGGTCTCAGTCATCACCAGCCCTATGTAACCCTGATCAGTTAGATATTTCATCACCTTTATCTGCTTTGAACGAAAAAAAACAAAATTCACCTTGGTTGAAGCCTATAATTCCTGTCAGCAATTTTCAAGTTTTCACTGATCCTCAATCCTTAAAGAAAGAAAAGACAACATCTCCTGGAAAAATCCTTCTATTTCATCACAAAGTTGGTAAAACTCCATTTCAGCCAAGTTCCAGTCAAGTCTTTCCATCACCAAAACCACTCAACTTAAAGATGGCAGCCCAGAATCAGCCATTAGACATGATGGATCGAATGGTGGTAGCAAGGTATGCCCTTTTACTTTTTCCTCAGCCTTTGAATGCACTTCCTGGGGGTGATTACAAAAAATACTTTCCTAGGTTTAATGGACAAGGTGAAACTACAGCTAAGGAGCATTGGGAGGCTTTTCTCAGCTATGCTGATAATCAGAATATTGAGGCCAAGGATGTATGGATGAGGATGTTTGTACAGAGTCTTGATGGAGATGTCAGAAAATGGTTCAGGGAGTTTCCTGCAAATTCTATCACTATCATATAAGAGCTTCAGGACCTTTTCATGAGACAATGGGGTGACACCAAGGATCATACATATTATATAATTGAGTTTGGAGCCCTTAGGAGAAAGAAGGATGAAACCATAGCTTATTTTTAGAAGAGATTCAATAAAATGTATGGCAAAATTCCTGCAGAGATAAAACATTCAAAAACATATGCAAAACTCACCTATGCCAATGATTTTGATCATTAATTTTCCCTACTTCTAAGAAAAAGAAGACCTGTTACTCTACTAAACATGCAGGATGCAGCATTAGAAGTGGAGTCCAATATATTAGCTTCTAATAGATTGAAGGGAAATACAGCTCAACAAATATATGACAGGAAGGGTAAGAAAGAGGTAGCTCCAAAGGTTTCAACATCCCACTCTACAGAAAGTAAAATTGATGAGATGACCAAGCTAGTTAAGATCCTAACTGCAAAATTAAACAAGTTGGAACTAGAGAAGAATTCAAACAAACCTGCTCAAGAAGGTGAGAGAAACCCTAATAATCAAAACCAATTCAGAAGACAGTTTGCACCTCGTTTCATACCTAGAGAAAGAAGAAACAATGATATACAACGAGAAAGGAGAGAAACTGAGGATCAAAGAGTACCACCCCCACTTCAGAATAATGTTGTTGATGAAGAAGAAATCGAACAGGAAGTATTTTTTGAGGATACAGACTAGGATATGAATGATTTTGGAGAGCAGTTAATTGAGGGTTTTGTCACTGAAGAAGATTTTTTAAACTTAGAATATTATGATGCCGATATGTTTGAAACAGAAAATTATTTAAATCTTGAAATGACTGTTGTGACTACCGATACAAACCAGACTGAACCAAAGAAAACTTTAAATTTAAGGTTAGGTCCAAAGCAAGTAGTTCAAAATCCTAAGAAAAAGGTGGTTGTACCTCCTAAACAATAGTCTGATCCTGTGTTACAGAAGAAACAAAATCAGGATAAACAAAAGAAGAATATGGAAGTTGAAGAGGTAAACAAAAGTGTGCAGAATTTTAATCTGGAAAATGAATTGGGCAAAATTAAGTTCCCTCTGCCTTTTACTGAGTTAATGAAGAATCCTTCTTACAAAGATTCAGTTCTGAAAATGATTGGTTCAGCAAGCAGTCAGCCCCTTTCTGATACAGTGAATCTACAAGAAGAAATACCTAAAATATTTATTGGATCAGCTCTGGTAGAAAAAACTGAAAATGAAGCAAGTGCATCACCTCCTTTTTACATCACACTCACTATTCATGAACAGATGTTACATAGCTGTCTTTTGGATTTAGGAGCATCACACAACCTAATGCCAAAGGCTGTCATGGAGGCTATAGGTTTGAGTATAACAAAACCCTATCATGATTTGTATGCTTTTGATTCATGAGCTATAAAATGTTTAGGAGTAATTAAAGATATGGTTGTTAGTTTAGCTCAGCTACCAATGAAGAGTGTGATTATGGATGTGGTAGTAGCTGACATTACACCTAAATTTGGACTGCTCCTCTCTAGATCTTGGGAAAAGAAGGTTGGTGGAACTCTACAAATGGATTTAACATATGCCACTATTCCTATATTTGGAGGAGAAAACAGAAGGTTATACAGAGAGTTACAATTTTCCTATATTGTGACAGATGACAAAAACCCTACAAATCATCCCTTGTATGTTGTTGACAAGGATTTGGGTACTTGTATCATTTTAGTGATGATGATAATACTGCTGGTTTGTTAGAGGTTGAAAAAGAAAAGCCAGTAAAATGCATAAATAAGAGAACAAGAAGATGAACTTTGGCATATATACTTTGATGGATCATCTTGTAAGGAAGGTGCTGGAGCAGGGGTTCTTTTAATATCTCCCGCTGGTGAAACAGTAAGGTTAATGTATAAATTGGAATTTATTACCACCAATAATACTGCAGAATACGAAGCTTTGTTGTTCGGTTTGAAAGCTACAAAATATTTAGGTATTCAACAGATTAATGTATATGGCGACTCCAAGTTGGTTGTTCAGCAGGTGAGGAACAACTATGAAGTGAAACAAGATTTGCTGAAAGTGTACCATAATGAAGTATGGGATATGATAGACAATTATTTTTTGGCTTTTAACATTACTTATATTCCTAGGGACCATAACCAAACTGTTGATTCTTTGGCCCTAGCAGCCACACATTTTAGAATTCCCAAAACAACACAGCTAAAGTATCCTATTGAGGTTAGATACATACCTTATGTGCCTGATAATGTAAAGCAGTGGGAATTTTTTGAAGATGACATTGAAATTAAAAGTTTTTTAGAGCTGACAAGTGAGTTTTCCAATTCCCTAATTGATCAGGAAGAAGATGATGAGGTTGAATATTTTGAAGATATTGCAGAAAATGAGATTGCTGGTCACAAGATTATTGAACTTAAAAGCAATTTCATTCCTAAGGGTTTGGTACCATTAGAGAGAATATTTTCAAAAGATGATACACCTTTAAAACCTATTGTACAGTCTCCAGAATAAAATGTGGTGGACTGTAATATTGGCACTCCTAAACATCATAGAATGGTGAAGATTTTGAAAGCACTCACAACAGAACAGAGGAACAAGTACATTAAGTTGTTAAAAGAGTATGTTGATGTTTTCGCTTGGTCATATGAAGATTTGAAAACATATGATACTAGAATTATACAGCATAAAGTTCCTTTAAAACCAAATGTTAAACCTTTTAGACAAAAATTGAGGATAAATCCAACTTTGTTTCCTATTATTGAAAAAGAGGTGAAAAAGTTATTAGATGCCAAGATCATTGTTCCCCTCATGTATTCTTCATGGGTTTCCAATTTAGTTCCTATCAGGAAAAAGAATGGAGAAATCAGACTGTGTGTTGATTTTAGAAATCTGAATAGGTCTTCATTGAAGGATAGTTACCCTTTGCTAAAAATAGAACAAATATTGCAGAAGGTAGTTGGGGCACAAATAATTTCTATGGTTGATGGTTTCTCAAGATATAATCAAATTGCCATGCATCTTGATGATAAAGAAAAAATATCTTTTACTACTCCCTAGGGAACTTTCATGTATGATAAAATGACTTTCGGATTAATGAATGCTGGAGCAACTTTTCAAAGAGCTATGGACATAGATTTTGTGGGGGAAAGAGATAAGTTTGTAGTGATTTACCTAGATGATATTACAGTCTTTTCACAATCAGATGATGAACATATAAAAACAAACTTTTCTGAAATGCATAAAATATGGTTTATCTCTTAATCCAAAGAAATCACATTTTGCTGTACAAGAAGGTAAATTATTGGGTCATTTAGTTTCAATTGATGGCATAAGGATTGATCCAGAGCGGGTGAAAGCAATACTGAAAATAAGTTTTCCAAGGAGCAAGAAGGATGTACAATCTTTCATTGGTAAAATCAATTTTCTAGATTGGTTTATACCAAATTTTGCTGAAACTATCAAACAAATTACAGGCATGCTGAAGAAGCATCAAGAAATCAAGTGGACTGCAGAAGCAAAGAATTCATTCAAAAAAATTAAGATGGCTCTTACTGAAGCTCCAGTATTGGTAAGTCCAGATTTTACAACGAAATTTCTAACCTTTTCTTTTTCTTCTGAAGATACATTGTCTGTTGCTTTATTACACAAGAATAAGGATGGTCTTGAACAACCTATTGCATTTTTCAGCAAAACTCTTAGAGATTCGGAGCTAAAATACAACATTTTAGAGAAACAGGCTTATTCTTTGGTAAAAGCTTTGAAATTATTCAGAATTTATGTTTTGCATTCCAACGTTATTGCTTATGTGCCTAACGCTGCAATAAAAGATGTTTTGACTCATCCTGACAATGAGGGAAAAGGAGGAAAGTGGATTGCCAAAATTATGGAATATAATGTGGATATCAGACCTACAAAGCTAGTAAAGGGACAAGGTCTAGCTAAAATACTAGCTGATTCAAATTGCAAATATTTAGAGCTACATCTGATGGAAAAACAACCAGCACAGGAAGAAAGTCAAGCGGAGCTGGAGAAAGAGAAGATTATGGATTTCTATTCGGCATCTACATGGTATGTAGATATTGTATATTTTCTTTTGTACTTGTAATGTCTAGAACACTTAGACAAGAAATCTGCTAGGTCTTTGAAGTTGAAAACCACTAAATATTGTTTGGCAGAGCAGCAGCTCTTTTGGAAGGATCCAGGGGGTATCCTACTCAGATGTTTAGATAAAGCTGAAATTGAAGGAGTAATTCCTCAATCTCATGAAGGTGTTTGTGGAGGTCATAAGTATTGGAAGGCAATAGCGTACAAAATTATAAGAGATGGATACTATTGGCCCTCTTGATTTTTCAGATGTATATCAGCAGGTAAGAGCATGTATCCCTGGTCAGAAATTTGTTGGTAAACAAAATTTGTTGTCATTACCTTTAAAACCAATTGAAGTTAATGCCCCTTTTCAGCAGTGGGGTTTGGATTTCATAGGAGAGATAATTCCATCTTCCTCAAGGCAGCATAAGTCGATTTTGACTACAACAGATTTATTTACTAAGTGGGTAGAAGCTATTCCCACAAGGAATGCCACAGATAAGGTGATCATAGATTTTATTGAAGAAAATATTCTCAGTAGATTTGGATGTCCACAGAAAATATTGACTGATAATGCTAAAGCCTTTAAATCTAAGGCTATGGGGGCATTTTGTGAAAAGAATGGTATCCTATTGAAACACTCAACTCCTTATTATCCTCAGGGGAATGGTTTAGCTGATTCATCTAATAAAAATATCATTCAGAGTATCGTGAAGTTACTTAAGCATAATAAAAGACCATGGGATTCTATGCTAAAGTATGCATTATGGGCAGACAAAATAACAGTTAAGCAAGCAATTGTAACTTCTCCTTTCCAATTAGTATATGGTACAGATGTAGTTTTTCCTATTTAGTTGGGCATTCTAGTGATGAATTTTTTTCAAGATTGTCAGGAAGAACCTAATGATATGCAAAGAAGAATTTATGCAATGATTGAGTTACAACAAAAACGAGAAAAAGTGGAAGAAAAGGATCAGTTGTACAGGTTGAAGATCAAAGAAAGATTTGATAAGAAGATCAAAGATAATACTTTTTCAATGGGAGACATGGTTTTGAGATGGGATGCTAGGAAGGAGAAGAAAGGAAAGCATGGCAAGTTTGATAACCTTGGTTTGGTCCTTTCATAGTATCGAAATTTTTGGAAAACAATACTTTTGTTCTACAGACCTTGGACGGTGAGGAGTTGTCTAATCTAGTTAATGGATGATTCCTCAAGCATTTTTACAGTTTTTGAAGATGGCTACTGGAATTTCATTGTATATACTAGTGTGAATAACAGAATAAAGACTCCATAACCCAATGAAAATTTTGCAGACTAGTAAGTAGCAGCACAGAAGGAACTGGTCTACAAGTTCTTGAAGCCTCATAGGGAGGACTTCATCCCACAACAGGAGCCAGATGTTAGGTCATGTTTTTTTTTTCTATATTTTAATGCTTTTATTTATGTTTTGAAGCTTGGTTTTTATTCTTATAAAATTTTGTTGATTGACATAGTTTGAATTTTTTCCTTTAGCTTTTATGTTATTTGATTTCTTAGTTTATTTTTACAAGTTTTGGTTTGATTTCATGATCAAAGGACTTATATAAGGCTTATATGGATTAAAAAGTCTGAAAAATAGCGTAAAAGTTTAATTGAGACTCCTAAACCAAGTTTAAACCCTTATCATTAGCATAATTTTTGAAAATCATTAACCTGAATTTTCTTGTAGTGCAAGCTAGAAAAAGTTACACAGAGGCTCTACAAGAAAGTCACACAAAGTTAAAAATCCTCTTTCAGTGTTGTGGAGGTATAGTTCTTTAAAGCGCCGATGAGATAGTTCATAACGCTTCCGAACGTCGATCGCGAAGCCAATGGTCTAAAGTGCCATGCAAATTTAAAATCATCTTTCAACGTTGTGGAGATTCAATGGTCTAATGTGCCGGCAGCACAATGGTTTAAAGTGCCGACACTGTGGCGGCTTAGTTCTTTAAAGCACTGACAAGATAGTTGATAGAGCTTCCGATCGTTGATCACGAAGCCTATGGTCAAAATTCCATGCAAGTTTAAAATCATCTTTCAACGTTGTGGAAAGCTAATGTTCTAAAGTCATTTTTAAATGTTGCGGAGATTTAGTTCTTTAAAACACCGACACTGCAGTAGTATAGTGGCTTGAAGTTCCGATGCATTAGAGATTACTACTCCAGATCGTCGACATGTTAGAAATGGGAAGTGCTGATTCCTTCGGTCTTGAACCTCTGATCGCCGATGTTGAGAAGGATTAATTGTTAATAATGGGAGATGTTGTTACTGCGGGAACATTCAAATGGTAATCACTTTGACAAGTGGAATATAATCATGAAAGTGAATCATGGAGGTTTCTTATAGAACTGATGAAATAATTATGGCAGATCATAATGAAACAAAGGCGTCTCTAAGCATGTCATTTCCTGAAGTGCACGAAGAGAAGGTGGAGATCGTGGTGGAAAATTAGTTCTGAGAAAGCGGAATTTTGAATTAGAACGAAAGTTAGGGATTTTAGCAGCATTTCTCTGGAGTACTCAAAATGGTCAGAGAAGGTTGGATGCATGCAGTTCGACACCTGACAGACAAAAGAATAGGATTCCAGCAGCTGGGTTAGTTGCTGTAACAATTTAAAAGACATTCAGAGTGTGGTATTTATAGAAGTTGTTTGACAATGAAAAATAGTGGAAAGACCAATAGGGCAGAACCCTCAGACTTAATTTGGGTGAAAAACTATCCAAATTGCACACAGTTCTTTGCAGAAGCAGGATGGTTAGTGTTCTTCAAGAAGATTGAAGGTTATCATGCAGAGGTTTCTTACAAGTTTGCTCAGGGTTTAGATAAGGATGTAGTGTCTTTTGACACTTTGAAATTCAAATGAACTAGGGAGTTACTATTAGAAGCAACGGGGATTCTGGATGAGGGATAATTTTGGTTCAAAAAGGTGCCTTTCACTTTTGATGCTAAGAGATATTTTCTTTTAGGTGTAGTAGCAGACTGGGGAAAAGGTGTTCCCATTCAAAACTTTAAACTTGAGTGGATTGAACCAATCAAAATTCTACTAAGTTATGTCACCTGTGAGAGGAGATTTGCCTTTGTGTTTAAATATCATTTTAGATTCCTTCAACATCTTTGTCATGAATCTAAAATGAATCTTCCTTTCTTCTTTTTGGAAATCTTACAGAAGATGTCATGTAGAGTGAGAGAACACCAATACCATACAAAACAATCAGTCTTTCATCATGGGCTCATAAAACTCATCATAAGTACTGTATTACAGAAAAAAGAAAAGACATGGGAGCACTTTTTATTTTGGTCAGGTTTCAAGACTGAGCAGGAGGAATAGTCCCAAAAGAGACAAGTAGATAAGGGTCAAAATCTGATTAAGAAGCTTAGAAAAAAGGTCATAGTCAAAATATGAAGAAACTGATCAACCAGGAGAAGCATCGAATCAGGAAAATGAAAATATTGAGCTTGGACAGCGAGTTAATGTTGAGGAAAGCAAAGATCTACAGTCAGAGATGAACGAAGCTGAGCCAGCTAAAGAAGTTTTACCTATAGAACCAGATCAAGATGTAATGGAAGAGGTTAAGGAACATAAGCAAAGCCCCATTACAGTACTGTCAGAAGAGGATGAAAAATAATTGGCTTATGAGGCTAGAGTTCTAGTTACTAATGAAGATAAGGTTTGTGTTAAGAAAGAAATTCACAGTCATTGTGATGAAGAAGCAGTGTCCAGGAAGAAAACAGTGAAGGTTGTTGAATTTTCCTCAATAACTCATCAAGGAAAGGTTCTGAAGATGTTGGGAGAGGCTGGAGCAATCTGGAGACCTAAGACAAGGTCGAAGAACAAACTTAGGTTAAACATGAAAACGCTACTGAATCCCAAATTGGCTAAAGAAAAGGTTACATTAATAGAAGATTCATCATCTCAAGAGAAATTAGATGATAGTGAAGATGACAATAAGGAAATTATGAAAGGTAAAGATAAATATGTCTTCACTGATACTAGGATCTCTGATATTTTCCTGGAGATTCGAAATCAGATGACTCAAGAAAAGCAACAAAATGAGGTAAAGAGCTATTGTCAAGAGAAAAGAGAGATAGTTTAAGAAGAAGCTCACTAAAATGCTGAAACTGAAGAACATCTAGATATTCTTGTGACTTCCACAGAGCTTATGAAGGAGGATGAAGAAATCTATAAGAAACTGAAAATCCCATGGACACCAGAAGGGATGCAAACAATATCAGAAGACAAATGTATTGATTCTGAAAAAGAAAACCTCCAAAGAAGCATTAAGCAATACAAACATCAAGTTGAATATATGCATGAAACTAATGATGGATTAGTTACTACAAATAGGAGACTTAGAGAAGACTTTGAAGAGGTTAACAGTCATTATCAGGAATTAATTGCAGTTTCTAGAGAAGCTCTTAAAAGGAAAAGGCAAACAGAGAATCAGTTCACACAGCTAAAGTAGACTATCCAGAAGTTGACTCAGCAGAACGAGGAGCTAACTAGGAGGGTTGCAGACTTAGAGGCAGATCACTTGAAATCTAGAAAGAAAACTCAGGCCTTGGAGGGGATTGCTTTACTAGCTGAAACAGCTAAAGACTTGTAAAGTTAGTTAAGAAAGTCAGTTATTAGTTAAGTTCAGAAAGTCATTTTATTTTTGTATAATGATATTTTAGATTGAACTATTTGATAGATAGCCTAAAAGCAGTTAGGGTTCAGTTATTCAACTGATTTTGAAGGAATTGGATAAATGTAAGTCTGAAAGAAGACAAATGGTTCGATTTTTTTTATGGCAAGGGGAGGCTATCAGGCTGTGTTTATGAGCTAAGTAAAATACTCTTATGTGCTTTTTATGACTGAACTATGAAATATATGCACTATATGCCCTTCAAATTATTGACTAGTTTCATTTATAATTTGTGTTAATTACTCAGTTGGTATATTCATTTCATGTTTAATGTTTTTATGCTTGAAATGCTTGCTAACTGTGGGTGAAATTTAGTACTATGTTTACTCTGTTGGATTATGGTTTATATGTTATGCATTTCAGTCATTTAAATGCTCATGATTTAGTGTTTGCTTTGGTATTATGAATGTTTTCCCTATTGTCTTCAAACTGTTCAACCAAAACCCTATAAAACCCTATTTTACTTTATTGTTATTTTTGAGATTGTTTTGGCTTGTTCTTCTATAGTTTGAGAACAATTTCTGGCACTAACATCTTTGGCGTCGTTGCCAGGGACAAAGTTGAAAACCTATTTTCCATGGGATACTTATCATTTCACTAGTTTTGAGAGGTGAACTTAAACCATCAAATCTTAAAGACTACTTTTCACTAGTTTTTCACAGTGGCTACTAAGGGAGTTGGAACAAGAAACAGACCTAGTTGACCTTTACAGCTAGGTGTTTCAGACCTAGAATAGATATTGAAAACAACTAGGAAGATCAGAAGGTCTCAGTCATCACCAGCCCTATGTAACCCTGATTAGTTAGATATTCCATCACCTTTATCTATTTTGAAGGGAGAAGAACAAAATTCACCTTGGTTGAAGCCTATAATTCCTGTCAGTAATTTTCAAGTTTTCACTGATCCTCAATCCTTCAAGAAAGCAAAGACAACATCTCCTGGAAAAATCCCTCTATTTCATCTCAAAGTTGGTAAAACTCCATTTCAGCCAAGTTCCAGTCAAGTCTTTCCATCACCAAAACCACTCAACTTAAAGATGGCAGCCCAGAATCAGCCATTAGACATGATGGATCGAATGGTGGCAGCTAGGTATGCCCCTTTAGTTTTGCCTCAGCCTTTGAATGCACTTCCTAGGGGTGATTACCAAAAATAGTTTCCTAGGTTTAATGGACAAGGTGAAACTATAGCTGAGGAGCATTGGGAGGCTTTTCTCAACTATGCTGATAATTAGAATATTGAGGCCAAGGATGTATGGATGAGGATGTTTATACAGAGTCTTGATGAAGATGTCAGAAAATGGTCCAGGGAGTTGCCTACAAATTCTATCACTATCATAGAAGAGCTTCAGGACCTTTTCATGAGACAATGGGGTGACACCAAGGATCATACATATTATATAACTGAGTTTGTAGCCCTTAGGAGAAAGAGGGATGAAACAATAGCTGATTTTTTGAAGAGATTCAATAAAATGTATGGAAAAACTCCTACAGAGATAAAACATTCAGAAACATCTGCCAAATTCACCTATGCCAATGCTTTTGATCATGAATTTTCCCTACTTCTAAGAGAAAGAAGACCTGTTACTCTACTGAACATGAAGGATGCAGCATTAGAAGTGGAGTCCAATATATTAGCTTCTAATAGATTGAAGGGAAATACAACTCAGCAGATATATGATAGGAAGGGTAAGAAAGAGGCAGCTCCAGGGGTTTCAACATCCCACTCTGCAGAAAGTAAAATTGATGAGATGGCCAAGCTAGTTAAGATCCTGATTGCAAAATTAAACAAGTTGGAACTAGAGAAGAATTCAAACAAACCTGTTCAAGAAGGTGAGAGAAACCCTAATAATCAAAACCAACTCAGAAGACAGTTTGCACCTCATTTCATACCTAGAGAAAGAAGAAACAATGATATACAATGAGAAAGGAGAGAAATTGAGGATCAAAGAGTACCACCCCCACTTCAGAATAATGTTGTTGATGAAGAAGAAATCGAAGAGGAAGTGTTCTTTGAGGATACAGACCAAGATATGAATTATTTTGGAAAGCAGTTAATTGAGGGTTTTGTCATTGAAGAAGAGTTTTTAAACTCAGAATATTATGATGCTGATATGTTTGAAACAGAAAATGATTTAAATCTTGAAATGACTGCTGTGACTGCTGATACATACCAGACTGA
Organism: Pseudotsuga menziesii; assembly: GCA_001517045.1. Taxonomy (NCBI): domain Eukaryota; kingdom Viridiplantae; phylum Streptophyta; class Pinopsida; order Pinales; family Pinaceae; genus Pseudotsuga; species Pseudotsuga menziesii. The sequence continues at coordinate 184,471 of LPNX010894431.1, forward strand.
ACCAAAGAAAACTTTAAATTTAAGGTCAAGTCCAAAGCAATTAGTTCAAAATCCTAAGAAAAAGTTGGTTGTACCTCCTAAACAGCAGTCTGATCCTGTGTTAGAGAAGAAACAAACTCCGGATAAACAAAAGAAGAATATGGAAGTTGAAGAGGTAAACAACAGTGTGCAGAATTTTAATCTGGAAAATGAATTGGGAAAAATTAATATCCCTATGCCTTTTACTGAGTTAATGAAGAATCCTTCTTACAAAGATTCAGTTTTGAAAATGATTGGTTCAGCAAGCGGTCATCCCCTTTCTGATACAGTGAATCTACAAGAAGAAAGCCCTAAAATCTTTATTGGATCAGCTCTGGCAGAAAAAACTGAAAATGAAGCATGTATATCACCTCCTTTTTACATCACACTCACTATTCATGAATAGATGATACATAACTGTCTTTTGGATTCAGGAGCATCACACAACTGAATGCGAAAGGCTGTCATGGAGGCTCTAGGTTTGAGTATAACAAAACCCTATCATGATTTTTATGCTTTTGATTCACGAGCTGTAAAATGTTTAGGAGTGATTAAAGATATGGTTGTTAGTTTAGCTCAGCTACCAATGAAGAGTGTGATTATGGATGTGGTAGTAGCTGACATTACACCTAAATTTGGACTGCTCCTCTCTAGATCTTGGGAAAAGAAGGTTGGTGGAACTCTACAAATGGATTTAACATATGCCACTATTCCTGTATTTGGAGGAGAAAACAGAAGTTTATATAGAGAGTTACAATTTTCCTATATTGTGACGGATGACAAAACCCTACAAATCATCCCTTGTAGGATGTTGACAAGGATTTGGGTACTTGTATGTTGCATTTCAGTGATGATGATAATACTGCTGGTTTGTTACAAGTTGAAAAAGAAAAACCAGTAAAATGCACAAGAGAACAAGAAGATGAACTTTGGCAATTATACTTTGATGGATCATCTTGTAAAGAAGGTGCTGGAGCAATAGTTCTTTTAATATCTCCTACTGGTGAAATAGTAAGGTTAATGTATAAATTGGAATTTATTACAACCAATAATACTACAGAATATGAAGCTTTGTTGTTGGGTTTGAAAGCTGCAAAATATTTAGGCATTCAGCATATTTATGTATGGGATATGATAGACAATTATTTTGTTGTTCAGCAGGTGAGGAACAACTATCAAGTGAAACAAGATTTGCTGAAAGTGTACCGTAATAAAGTATGGGATATGATAGACAATTATTTTGTGGCTTTTAACATTACTTATATTCCTAGGGACCATTACCAAACTATTGATTCTTTGTCCCTAGCAGCCACACATTTTAGAATTCCCAAAACAACACAGCTAAAGTATCCTATTGAGGTTAGATACAGACCTTCTATGACTGATAATGTAAAGAAGTGGAAAGTTTTTGAAGATGACATTGAAATTAAAATATTTTTAGAGTTGACAGGTGATTTTTCCAATTCCCTAATTGATCAAGAAGAAGATGATGAGGTTGAAGATTTTGAAGATATTGCAGAAAATGAGATTGTTGGTCACAAGATTATTGAACTTAAAAGCAATTTCATTCCTAAAGGTTTGGTACCATTAGAGAGAATATTTTCAAAAGATGATACACCTTTAAAACCTATTGTATAGTTTTCAGAAGAAAATGTGGTGGACTGTAATATTAGCACTCCTAAACATCCTAGAATGGTGAAGATTTTGAAAGCACTCACAGCAGAACAGAGGAACAAGTACATTAAGTTGTTAAAAGAGTATGTTGATGTTTTTGCTTGGTCATATGAATATTTGAAAACATATGATACTGGAATTGTACAGCATAAAGTGCCTTTAAAACCAAATGTTAAACCTTTCAGATAGAAATTAAGCAGGATAAATCCAGCTTTGTTTCCTGTTATTTAAAAAGAGGTAAAAACGTTATTAGATGCCAAGATCATTGTTCCCCTCAGGTATTCTTCATGGGTTTCCAATTTAGTTCCTGTCAGGAAAAAGAATGGAGAAATCAGACTGTGTGTTGATTTTATAAATATAAATAGGTCTTCATTGAAGGATAATTATGCTTTGCCAAAAATAGAACAAATATTGGAGAAGGTAGATGGGGCACAAATAATTTCTAACAGTTGATGGTTTCTCAGGATATAATCAAATTGCCATGCATCCTGATGATAAAGAAAAAACAGCTTTTACTACTCCCCGGGGAACTTTCATGTATGATAAAATGCCTTTTGGATTAATGAATGTTGGAGCAACTTTTCAAAGAGCTATGGACATATCCTTTGTCAGGGAAAGAGATAAGTTTGTAGTGATTTACTTAGATGATATTGCAGTCTTTTCACAATCAGATGATGAACATCTAAAACATTTGAAACAAACTTTTCTGAAATGCATAAAATATGGTTTATCTCTTAATCCAAAGAAATCACATTTTGCTGTACAAGAAGGTAAATTATTGGGTCATTTAGTTTCAGCTGATGGCATAAGGATTGATCCAGAGAGGGTGAAAGCAATACTGAAAATAAGTTTGCCAAGGAGCAAGAAGGATGTACAATATTTCATTGGTAAAATCAATTTTTTGAGTTGGTTTATACAAAATTTTTCTGAAACTATCAAACAGATTACATCCATGCTGAAGAAGGATCAAGAAGTCGAGTGGACTACAGAAGCAAAGAATTCATTCGAAAAAATTAAGATGGCTCTTACTGAAGCTCCAATATTAGTAAGTCCAAATTTTACAAAGGAATTTCTAACCTTTTCTTTTGCTTCTGAAGATACATTGGCTGTTGTTTTATTACAGAAGAATAAGGATGGTCTTGAACAGCCTGTTGCATTTTTCAGCAAAACTCTTAGAGATTCAGAGCTAAAATACAACAGTTTAGAGAAACAGGCTTATTCTTTGGTAAAAGCTTTGAAATTCTTCAAAATTTATGTTTTGCATTCCAAAGTTATTGCTTATGTGCCTAATGCTGCCATAAAATATGTTTTGACTCAGCCTGACAGTGAGGGAAAAAGAAGAAAGTGGATTGCCAAAATTATGGACTATGATGTGGATATCAGACCTACAAAGCTAGTAAAGGGACAAGATCTAGCTAAAATACTAGCTGATTCAAATTTCCAAGCTTTAGAGCTACATCTGATGGTAGAACAACCGACACATGAAGAAAGTCAAGCGGAGCTAGAGAAAGAGAAGATTATGGATTTATATTCAGCATCTACATGGTATGCAGATATTGTATATTTTCTTTTGTACTTTCAATGTCCAGAACACCTAGACAAGAAAGCTGCTAGGTCTTTGAAGTTGAAAACCACTAAATATTGTTTGGTAGAGCAGCAGCTCTTTTGGAAGGATCCAGGGGATATCCTACTCAGATGTTTAGATAAAGCTGAAAATGAAGGACTAATTTGTGAATCTCATGAAGGTGTTTGTGGACATCATAAGTATTGGAAGGCAACAGCATACAAAATTCTAAGAGCTGGATACTATTGGCCCTCTTTATTTTCATATGTATATCAGCAGGTAAGAGCATGTATCCCTTGTCAGAAATTTGTTGGTAAACAAAAGTTGTTGTCATTACCTTTAAAACCAATTGTAGTTAATGCCCATTTTCAGCAGCGGGGTTTGGACTTCATAGGAGAGATAAATCCATCTTCCTCGGGGCAGCATAAGTGGATTTTCACTGCAACAGATTTCTTTACTAAGTGGGTAGAAGCTATTCCCACAAGGAATTCCATAGATAAGGTGATCATAGATTTTATTGAAGAAAATATTCTCAGTAGATTTGGATGTCCACAGAAAATATTGACTAATAATGCTAAAGCCTTTAAATCTAAGGCTATGGGGGCATTTTGTGAAAAGAATGGCATCCTATTGAAACACTCAACTCCTTATTATCCTCAGGGGAATGGTTTAGCTGAGTCATTTAATAAAAATATCATTCAGAGTATCAGGAAGTTACTTAAGAATAATAAAATATCATGGGATTCTATGGTAAAGTATGCATTATGGGCAGACAGAATAACAGTTAAGCAAGCAATTGTAACTTCTCCTTTCCAATTAGTATATGGTACAGATGCAGTTTTTCCTATTCAATTGGGCATTTCAGTGATGAAGTTTTTTCAAGATTGTCAGGAAGAACCTAATGATATGCAAAGAAGAATTTATGCAATGATTGAGTTACAACAGAAATGAGAAAACGTGGAAGAAAAGGCTCAGTTGTACAGGTTGAAGATCAAAGAAATATTTGATAAGAAGATCAAAGATAATACTTTTTCAGTGGGAGACATGGTTTTGAGATGGGATGCTAGGAAGGAGTAGAAAGGAAAGCATGGCAAGTTTGATAACCTTTGGTTTGGTCCTTTCATAGTATCGAAGTTTTTGGAAAACAATACTTTTGTTCTACAGACCTTGGATGGTGAGGAGTTGTCTAATCCAGTTAATGGATGATTCCTTAAGCATTTTTATAGTTTTTGAGGATGGATACTGGACTTTCATTGTATATACCGGTGTGAATAATAGAATAAAGACTCCATAACCCAATGGAAATTTTGCAGACTAGTAAGTAGAAGCACAAAAGGCACTGGTCTACAGGTTCTTGAAGCCTCACAGGGAGGACTTCATCCCACAGCAGGAGCTAGATGTTAGGTCATGTTTTTGTTTTCTATCTTTTAATGCTTTTATTTATGTTTTGAAGCTTAGTTTTTATTCTTATAAAATTTTGTTGATTGACATAGTTTGAATTTTTTCCTTTAGCTTTTATGTTATTTGATTTCTTAGTTTATTTTTACAAGTTTTGGTTTGATTTCATGATCAAAGGGCTTATATAAGGCTTATATGGATTAAAAATTCTGAAAAATAGCATAAAAGTTTAATTGAGACTCCTAAACCAAGTTTAAACCCTTATCATTAGCATAATTTTTGAAAATCATTAACCTGAATTTTCTAATGGCACAAGCTAGAAAAAGTTACACAGAGGCGCTACAAGAAAGTCGCGCAAAGTTAAAAATCATCTTTCGATGTTGCAGAGGTATAGTTCTTTAAAGCGCTGATGAGATAGTTCATAACACTTCTGATCGCCGATCATGAAGCCAATGGTCTAAAGTCCCATGCAAATTTAAAATCATCTTTCAATGTTGCGGAGATTCAATGGTCTAATGCGCTAGCAGCACAATGGTGTAAAGTGCCGACACTGCCGTAGCTTAGTTCTTTAAAGCGCCAATGAGATAGTTGATAGAGCTTCCGATCGCCGATCGCGAAGCCTATGGTCAAAATGCCGCACAAGTTTAAAATCATCTTTCAACGTTTCAGAAAGATAATGGTCCAAAGTCATTTTTTAAACATTGCGGAGATTTAGTTCTTTAAAACACCAACACTGCGACAGCATAGTGGCTTGAAGTTCAGATGCATTAGAGATTACTGCTCTCGATCGCTGATAGGTTAGAAATGGGAAGTGTTGATTCATTCAATCTTGAACCTCTGATCGCTGATGTTGAGAAGGATTAATTGTTAATAATGGGAGATGTTGTTACCGCTGGAACATTCAAATGGTAATCACTTTGACAAGTGGAATATAATGATGAAAGTGAATCATGGAGGTTTCTTGCAGAACTGATGAAATAATGATGGCCAATCATAATGAAACAAAGGTGTCTCAAATCATGTCGTTTCTTGAATTGCACAAAGAGAAGGTGGAGATCGTGGCAGAAAATTAGTTATTAGAAAGAAGAATTTTGAATTAGAGTGAAAGTTGGGGATTTTAGGAGCATTTGTCTAGAGTACTCAAAACGGTCAGAGAATATTGGATGCATGCAGTTCGACACCTGACAGACAGAAGAATAGGATTCCAGCAGCTGGATTAGTTTTTGTAACAGTTTAAAAGACGGTCAGAGTGTGGTATTTATAGAAGTTGTTTGACAATAAAAAAGAGTGGAAATACCAATAGGGAAAAACCCTTAGACTTAAGTTGGGTGAAAATTTTTCTAGATTGCGCATAGTTGTTTGTAAAAGTAGGATGGTTAGTGTTCTTTAAGAAGATTGAAGGTTATCATGCAGAGGTTTCTTACAAGTTTGCTCAGGGTTTAGATAAGGATGTAGTGTCTTTTGACACTTTGAAATTCAAATTAACTAGGGAGTTACTATCAGAAGCAACAGGGATTCTGGATGAGGGATAATTTTGGTTCAAAAAGGTGCCTTTCACTTTTGATGCTAAGAGATATTTGCTTCTAGGTGTAGTAGCAGACTGGGGAAAATGTGTTCCCATTCAAAAGTTTAAACCTGAGTGGATTGAACCAATCAAAATTCTACAAAGTTATGTCACCTGTGAGGGGATATTTGCCTTTGTGTTTAAATATCATTTTAGATTCCTTCAACATCTCTGTCATGAATCTAAAATGAATCTTCCTTTCTTCTTTTTGGAAATCTTACAGAAGATGTCATGTAGAGTGAGAGAACATCAGGGCCATACAAAACAATTAGTCTTTCATCATGGGCTCATAAAACTCTGTTAGAATAATCAACCCATAGTTTACCCACTTAGACATTAATTCCATTATTTTTGTCTTATTTGCCTAGTTCATGTGTCCCACCTTGTGCAAGTTGTCATTTGCCTATCTATAATGGTAAAACTTGCCTTATTTGACTCATGTAGTGCATGTGAGAGCTAAAGGAATCAATTCTACTTTATTCCTGGCCTCCTAGGTTCCCTTCTTCTTTTTCTGCTTTATTGCCTGCTTTTTCAGTGTTTTAAGGCAAAAGGAAAAGCTAGACTAGGTGAGGTTGACTAGTTTTTTGTCCTACACATCCTCCTCTCTTTGCTCCATGAAAAAGCATGTATGAGCTGCAATTCCACCACTCTTTAGCTTGCCTAAGCCATTTTTCCAATTCGTGAGCTCCATGATATATTTGGGATCAACTTTTTACACCTATGGGGGATTTGCTTATTTTTGGTAAGCTTGCTTTATGCTAGATTCGAATTGCTCCTCATGCATTCGAATCCCTAATGTATGTTATTTATTTAGCAACCTATGTTATTACAGTGTTGGCTATTGTACACTGATTTAATACAGTTTAGTGTTCAGCTCCAATTTTCAGTCTCTTTGTGAGTGATTTTGCATGATCAATTGTTAATTGTTGTGAGTAAAATTAATCTATCACCTGGTTCAATTTCCAGAAAAAAGAAAAGACATGGGAGCACTTTTAATTTTGGTCAGGTTTCAATACTAAGCAGGAGGAACAGTCGCAAAAGAGACAGGTAGATAAGGGTCAAAATCTGATTAAGAAGCTTAGAAAAAAGGTCATAGTCAAAGATGAAGAAATTGATAAAGCAGGAGAAGCTTCAAATCAGGAAAATGAAAATATTGAGCTTGGACAGTGAGTTAATGTTGAGGAAAGCAAAGTTTTACAGTCAAAGATGAAGGAAGCTGAGCCAGTTGAAGAAGTTTTACCTACAGAACCAGATCAAGATGTAATGGAGGAGGTTAAGGAAAAGAATCAAATCCCATTACAGTACTGTCAGAAGAGGATGAAAAATACTTGTCTAATGAGGCTAGAGTTCTAGTTACTAATGAAGCTAAGGTTTGTGTTAAGCAAGAAATTCACTCTCATTGTGATGAAGAAGCAGTGTCCAGGAAGAAAACAATGAAGTTTGTTGAATTTGCCTCAATAACTCATCAAGGAAAGGTTCTGAAGATGTTGGGAGAGGTTGGAGCAGTCTGGAGACCTAAGACAAGGCCGAAGAACAAACTTAGGTTAAACATGAAAAAGCTACTGAATCCCAAATTGGCTAAAGAAAAGGTTACATTAATAGAAGATTCATCATCTCAAGAGAAATTAGATGATAGTGAAGATGACAATAAAGAAATTATGAAAGGTAAAGATAAATCTGTCTTCACTGATACTAGGATCTCTGATATTTTCCTGGAGATTCGAAATTAGATGACTCAAGAAAAGCAACAAAATGAGGTAAAGAGTTATTCTCTAGAGAAAAGAGAGATAGTTGAAGAAGAAGCTCACTGCAATGCTAAAACTGAAGAACATCTAGAGATTCATGTGACTTCCATAGAGCTTATGAAGGAGGATGAAGAAATTTATAAGAAACTGAAAATCCCATGGACACCAGAAGGGATGCAAACAATCTCAGGAGACAAATGTATTGATTGTGAAAAAGAAAACCTGCAAAGAAGCATTAAGCAATACAAACATCAAGTTGAATATATGCATGAGACTAATGATGGATTAGTTACTGCAAACATGAGACTTAGAGAAGACTTGGAAGAGGTTAACAGTCATTACCAAGAATTAATTACAGTTTCTAGAGAAGCTCTTAAAAGGAAAAGGCAAAGATAGAATCATTTCAAACAGCTAAAGAAGACTATCCAAGAGCTGACTCAGCAGAATGAGGAGCTAACTAGGAGGGTTGTAGACTTAGAGGTAGATCACTTGAAATATAGAAGGAAACCTCAGGCCTTGGAGGGGATTGCTTTACTAGCTGAAATAGCTAAGGACTTGTAAAGTTAGTTAAGAAAGTCAGTTATTAGCTAAGTTCGGAAAGTCATTTTATTTTTGTATAATGATAGTTTAGATTGAAATATCCGATATATAGCCTAAAATAAATTAGGGTTCAGTTATTCACCTGATTTTGAAGGAATAGGATAAATGTAAGTCTTAAAGAAGACAAATGATTCGATTTTTTTGCTGGAAAGGGGAGGCTATCAGGCTGTTTTTATGAGCTAAGTAAAAGACTCTTATGTGTTTTTGATGACTGAACTATGAAATATATGCACTATATGCCCTTCAGATTATTGACTGGTTTCATTTCTAATTTTTGTTAATTACTCAGTTGGTATATTCATTTCTTGTTTAATGTTTTTATGCTTGAAATGTTTGCTAACTATGGGTGAAATACATTACTGTGTTTAATCTATTGGATTATTGTTTATATGTTATGCCTCTCAGTCATTTAAATACTCATGATTTAGTGTTTGCTTTGGTCTTATGAATGTTTTTCCTCTTGTCTTCAAATTGTTCAACCAAAACCCTATAAAACCCTATTTTACTTTATTGTGATTTTTGAGATTGTGTTGGCTTGTTCTTCTGTAGTCTGAGAAATTTTTTTGGCACTAACAGTACCCCCAAGCCATAGGAATTTTCTCTCCATAACATAATTGACGACTCCGCTGGGGACCCAGACATGCCCATACCACCTGGCTATCGGGCTATATGGCCAATAACTTGAAATCAGGTAGTCAGCATAAAGCTCAAGAAGGCAAGAAAAACTCATGAAATGCAATTACAACTTGACATATACAAGGGAGTCCCTATGGGGAAAATACATCATAAAGTTCAAGAGGAGTATGAAGCTCTTACTCAAGGACATGGCGGGACTAAAAAGAGACTCCCACAACTTAAAGGAGGTATCTCAGCATGGGCACCAAATGAAAAATAGGATCTAACTAAGGCACCCATGTGTAGGAAAGCTCTACCATTCACACAATACTACTTCTAATAGTAGCATGAAGGTTCTGTGATATCATGGAATGGGTTCATACCTAAGGTTAAAATGAAACGGTCATAAGGTCATGCAAAATGAAGGTGGATGTGAAATACTAACCTATATGCCAATTTAGACATTATACCTGTAATAGGCATAAACGAATCAAAGACTCAGTCAAACTGTGCTCAAAATGGCCCCCTACAACACCATAATAGTCCAAATAGTCCAAAACGGTAAAAAACGGGTCAAAACTATAGAAAGTGGGTAAAGATTTCAAAAATATTTCTATACAATAGTGAAAAAACAAAATTTTTCATACCATTTGAAAATTTTACCCATCATAGTGCTTTTGTACTCAGAACTTCAGAAGCTAATTCCGGGAGCATCCTCCGGCGAAATCACTCCGCGTTTGGTCCAGATAACTTACCATGCCCTACTACTTCATTTACATGCTTTTATTTTTTAATTTGGTGGTCAATTTTTTATTTTGGGCCATCCCAAATAGTGTGTTTCAACCCACGCGGAAATCGGGTCTTTTCCACGTATAGGGCTGGGTATACGCAGAAAAGACCACGATACCCACGTACATATGCACCTGTTTAAAAAACATTCACGTACAGGGATGTAAATGATAAATGAAAGGTCAAAATCTAATGAAACTTGGTGATCTTTCTGCAGGATGGTGCTAGAGTGGAGGGAGCATGAACATGGTGATGTTGAAGAGGCTATGCAAGCTGATCTCATGGATCAACAAACGCTAAGGGCATGTGGACTATATAAGTTTTGGCACCTTGGAAGATTAAGGGAAAATCCAAGGCTACTCCTACTGCTAGTGGATTACTGGGATCCTAAATCAGAGACTTTTCAGTTAGATGGCATGCCTCTTAGCATTGAATTTGAGGATATATACTTTATCATAGTATTGTCCTGCAGAGGGGAGGTGGTAAACCTACAGTCTTGTGGGTCAGGAGGCGGGCTCACTATAGATGAGTATATTGTTGTGTACTGTGTCCTAGATATAGAGAAGGTTGGGAGTCAAATCCCAACAAATGCGATGCAAAATATTGGGTTAAAATACATACTATTCGAATTGGGTAGGATAGCAGGATTTGCATCTCACCACCAGGCTTCATGGCCTCTGATGTTCTATGCGGTGGATTGCATGCATCCTACTATATATGCCTGGAGTAACTCGCTACTAAGCAACATGAAATAGCAGCTTACTGACTGCAAGATGGGGCGGGTGAGGAACTTCGGTTACAGAAGCATATTGAGTGATTTCTTTTTCGAGCGTGTGCCGGGGATAATGTTATACCAAAATCCTATCACCATCATGTGATAAGACATTTGACATACCTAATTGCCATGAATCCCAGCTTCTGGAGTGGAAACCCATACTAAATCTCAATCTTTCATACAAATTCCTAGCACCGTGCTTACGTTGTTATCCAGAAGCGGTACCTTTTTTCGCACTGCCCATCCCCTATTGCCCACAAGCGGTGCCACCGCTTATGGCCCTTGGTCCATAAGCGGTTATTACCAGAACAGCTCTGTTATTGAAGGATAAACGGAGTACTTTGGGTAAAAAGGGAAAAAGAGAAGTTTCTCAAGGCTTCTAGATGATAAGCCTCGTGTCCTCCCTTATCCCTACTGTTGTGGGTTAGATGAGCTTGAGATCCCTCATCCAAGGATCTTAGAGGCCACCTCACCCACTAATCTCTCAACCATCCCTATCCATCTGGCCTTATAAATGCAAGCTTATGGCCATTGTTGAGGGGGAGAACTCTTAAGGTATTGTTATGCTATTGGATTGATCACTTGGTCCATATCATTGGAGAGCATAGAGAGAGCTAGAGTCGGAGCTTATGGGGATGAGAATGCTTGTTTTCATGGAGATGCATGTCAACACTAAGGATTGGTTGTAAACTTCTTCATATTTCTTTAATGCAAGTTGATTTATGTCTGACATATATTGTTGTTGTTTGATTTCACATGTATGTTGTTAGATTCCTTAGTCACTAACATAGATTAGTAGATTATATTTTGGTGGTTTCGATATGTTTGCATGTTGAAGCTTATTGTAGGTACATAGGGTAATGATCGAAGCATTACATTCCAGGTATCTACGGTGTCTAGGGAGAGTCTTCAACCTTTGTCCTCTATTTGTTCTGGATTTGAACCATTCAGACCAGTGGAACACCTTGCTGTCTGTAGGAGATGAAATATTCCAGCTAACAAGTCTAGTGACTCCGCTAGGGAATAGTTATATCAGTTGTTTTGATCTTCCTCAGTCTGCAACTCTTGTCCAAATCCAGGCTCCTTCTTCTTCAACTCTCTTCAGTCAGATCTACTTTCTGACTTGCTTCATTTGGGTTTGAAACTTCTAGATATGTTCATATCTAAGTCATTTTGGTCTTTTATGCTCTATTTCCATACTCACTTCAACAGTATTTGCCTTGATCTAGTCTTTTTCTGACTTGATCCATTGTTCTTCTTGTGTTTTGGTCATCTACATGGAACCGCGACTATGTTGTGTACAAGAAGCGGTGCCATCACCTGAACAAAGTGGGAAGTACGCGGTGCCACCACCTGTAACCTATTGGCGAGAAGTGGTGCTGTGTTGGAAATGGTCTGTCAACACCTGCGAAGCATGGTTCCAGGTAGGAATCATTCCAAAGCCTTTTTTCCTCATTTTTCTTTGAAAAAATTTGGATTTTGTTGCTTTTAGTTCTGCTTATCAGACTTGTGTTACCGAATCTGATGCTTGTGGTTTGATAATTTTATGGTTTGAGATTGATTTGACTGGAATTTCAAAAGTTTGATTAGGTCTTTCGATTGTTCATTTGCTTCTATGCTTGTTGGTTGTGTTTGCGAAAGGGTTTCTTGTTTTCTAAAAAGCTCAGGGTGTTATTAAAATCTCTTTGTGTTTCTGTTGCATAGACTAAAAGAAGAACACTAGATTAGTTTCTAGGTTTCATTTCTTATTTACATAGTAAACTTCTTTTTCCTTCCTTTAAAAAAGAATTTTTTTTACTGAGACTAGGATATTATCATTGAGCGTTGGACATTGGTTTTCTAATTGGATTTACAAGCTTTTAGGACCTTCATGATCTTTCATCTCTCATACATTTAGAACTATCTCGATCAAAATAAAAAAAAATGGTAGTTTTAAGTGAGATTTGTGAACATTTTGCACTAGCATATTGCATGGTTTTACTAGTCTGTCAAAACATCATGCATTCACCTAACCGTACAAGTTAAAATTAACAGTAGTTGTAGTTTAAAATTTACATAGTAACTTGAGTGATAGGTTAGAGACATGTTCAAGCATCGTTAAGCATAGGAGCTATCGTTATTTGTCAACATTACATTTTGGGACTCCTGTGTTTCTTCCACGTACCGTCGGTATATCAAACGGCCTTTCATGTACCCTTGAGGTATATAGAAAGGTACTTCACATACTCAATTGTATATTGGAAGGTCCCTTGTGTATGGTTATGCATTAGACAACACTACTACCAATTTGAGCTCCCATGTACCTTGAGTATATCGGGAGACCCCACTAGGGTACCTTATCCATCTGAGAAAAGCCCTTTGGCCGTCTTGTTTGGAGCCATACACCAAAAAAAGCATTTGGGGAGATTACTACACATGTACCCTCGAGGTATATCGTGAGTGGTGCCTTCTTGACAATCCTAGTGAGAGACATGACTTTTGAACTCCTCCTATCATTTTAAGTGTGCTTGTTTTGACCTATAGCTTGTGTAGGGAAATTATTTTTGGTATGTTTTCTATATTTTCAGACCCTATGTTAGCTAGGAACTGTACAAAATGGCTAAGTTAAGATAGTCCAGAAGAGCATGGGGCTTGCCACCTGGTTTTATTCATGGTTTAGGAGAAAATCCCATGGAATCTATCGACCAAGGAGCTGCTACCACCTCCCAAGTGGGAGACAACGTGGTTACAGAAAGTGGAGTACCATATTCTTCACTCTCTCCTTCCTTGGTCCAAAAACCTTCTCGGGGAAATACATCATTCCATTCTCCCATGGAAGGTCATGTTGACGATACAACCCATTCGTATTTTGGTCCCAATGCTCCATTTTGGGAGACACCTATAAGACAGGCCATTACCTCATTTGGCACCCATGCAAACTCTTATGAAGATGAAGAAGAACACAAGAAATACCGTGCTTCCATTCTCCGTGCACAGGATATTGACAAGCAGATCGACGACCTATTAGGCTCGACACCAGCACGTTCCACATCTCTTCCTGTGGGATATCGTTCACTGGCCGATTCTATGAGACCCATTGAACCGATTATAGATCATCCAATAACAACCCATAACCCAGGTCAGATTACCACCCCTATCACCTCTCATGTTGTGTCTATACCTAATATTCCCAGGTCGTCTGCACCTGAGATTCAATATTCAATTCTTGTTTCGTCTACACCTTCTAGTGCCTGGGGGAAACCCCCGACATGACCTACGTTATCTGACACTGGAATTTTTCCTAGTCAAGGATAGACCTCTAACATAGAACCATCTACATTTTATGTCCCTCCCACCCATACTAATGTGGTTAATCCCCCGTCCAGGTCAGGTCAACCCTCCGGGGCTCAACCTGTAACCATTCAATCTTCTAGAGGTTATGGTTATCAAATACCTGTAGGTAATCATCCACCCAATAATACAAGAATGCCTTATGCTAGAATTCCATACCCTAGTAACACTTTTACACCATGGGGGCAACCCAACTAGTCTTACATGCTAGCTATGGGGGGGATCTCTATACATACTTCGGGAGGTGCCAAAGGACCGCCTTATGTAGGTTCTCCCCCTGGGGGACCTAATGGCCCTAGAGGATCTGGAAACTTTCCTCCTTATGGTCCTGGTGGCTCTAGTGGTCCTAGGGGACCTGGTGGCTTTCCTCCTTCTGGCCCTCCTCCTAGTGGTTTCGGCGGCTCTGGAGGTTTACCTCCCCCTGGTGGCCATAGAGGGTCTGGTGGTCTACCTCCTGGTGGTCCTGGTGGTCCTGGTGGCCCAGTGGCCCTGGAAGTCCTCCTCCTAGAGGCCCTAGTGGTCCTAGCAGTCCTAATTCCAGAAATCAACCCCCTACAGGCAGATCTTCTAGTATTTATTTGTCACAACAACCTGTTTATCAGTCTACTTACGGTCCTACTGGTAATTATATGCCATATCAATATTACCAGTAAGTGCATCCCAACCGACAGTTACCTTTCCTAGTAACTTTGGACTTACCTAACTTTTCCAAGTTGATTAATGACCCCATTCAACACAATCCCTTGTGGCCACCCATTCCGGTAAAGTTAACATCGGATATTCTAAAATTCAATGGGAAGCAGGGAGATGATCCGAAGAACCATGTTATGACATTCCATTTATGGTGTTCTTCCAACTCCCTCATGGATGACTCTGTTCGATTGTGACTCTTTCAATGAACTTTGATCGGTACGGCCACGAAGTGGTACATTGAACTCCCACAACATTTGTTTGTGATTTTTGGCTCGTTGGAAACCGTGTTTCTTACACACTTTTAGCTCCCTATTCGTTATGAAACAAGTACTGATATTTTAACCTCTCTGCGATAGAACACCTCCACCCACATATCTGATCATATTCATGAGTGGAGAAGGCGGAGAAGGCTTATTAAGGCCCCTATTCCAGATCAGTTACTAGTTGATTGGTTCACCAAATCCTTGTTGCCTCCTATTGCCCTAGATGTGGCTATGGGCGGTGCCGTCACCGAAGAGCAGGCCATTAATCAAGCTTAGTACCTAGACTTGGTTTATTCCTAGTCTAGAAATCTTTATGACCTGATTCCTCATTCTCCTCACCCCAGCACCGATCCTGCCAAGCCACCAGCAGAAGTACCTATTGATGTGATTGTTGGTTCAATCCAGTCCCTGTCTGCAGTGAAACCTACCAAGAAAACCCAAAATTCCACCCCTACTCCTTCAACTCCTAAGGTTTCCACCGAGGTCAATTCTATTCAAAGTACTCAAACCTCGAGTAATAAAAAGAAAGGTAGAAATCGAAATAAAAAACCTGGAAACCAGCCGGAGACTCCACGACCAACCAATGGTGATAACGACAAAGGGAAAAGAAAAGAAAAATATCCTTGTCTACTTTGTGGTGGTGACCATTTT
This sequence comes from Pseudotsuga menziesii, assembly GCA_001517045.1. Classification (NCBI taxonomy): domain Eukaryota; kingdom Viridiplantae; phylum Streptophyta; class Pinopsida; order Pinales; family Pinaceae; genus Pseudotsuga; species Pseudotsuga menziesii. The sequence continues at coordinate 200,150 of LPNX010894431.1, forward strand.
TCAAAGGAGTGTCCTTGTCAGGACGAAATCTCCTAGTTTTTGAAGTCCAATCCTGCACCTGCGGTACTTATGGATCCTTTTCCCTCTCAACAATAGCTGATAGACCACATGTCTAATCAAAGTAATTCTAGTTCGTCAGAAGAAATTCGTATGATGTCCTCAGATACCATCCATCTACAAACTCGAAGTCAGAATTATGATAAAGCTGTGGATAAAAATGAAGATCATCCGTCTTCAGGGAAAGCCCCTTCTACTAGTTCTCCTGAGTCCTCGTCTACTATCCCCTTGTCTATCGAGAATCCTACTCTCGACATGATTTTGCACCCACCTAAGAGTACTCTTCAGAAGGAAGTATTTAATCCCAATGCCCGAGCTACTCAATTTTATAATGTGGTTGAATATCTCGCTCAGGCACCTTGTGCAATGTCTACCCTAGAAGTGCTCCAAAGTTGCCCCACCCAGCACAAAATCCTGTTGACTGCATTAGGAGCTTTAGACCCGGATAACACCAACTTGATTCATTTATATGTTGAGAAATATAAGCCTAGGTTACCACATAAACTTGCTTTTCAAGTCATTATGAAAGTGGTTGGAAAGAAAGTTTTTCGAACAATCCTAGATGAAGGAGCTTTGACTTCCATTTTGTCTCTGTCTTGTTGGAAAGCCCTTGGCTCTCCCGAGCTTGTGACATCACCTACAACCCTTAAGGCCTTTGACGGATAGGGTTTCCAACCCCATAGTCTCATATCAGCCCTCGCGGTTGAGCTGGGGGGAAAAACCGTTTCCATCTAAGTAGAAGTGGTAGATGCCCCTTTAGATTACAATCTCCTTCTAGGATGAAATTGGTTCTATGCTATGACTGTTGTGGCTTCAATAGTATTCTGAACCGTCCAATTTCCACATCTGGGGAGAATCATTACTATTGACCAACTTGATTTCTATATGCCGGATGTTACTACCTCCATGGAAAATAAAATCCCCATGTTAGGCCAGTCCCCTCCTCCTTACCACTTGATTGGGGTAGGCGTGTTGAAGGATTCATCCCTCATGAGAGTTTTTCCATCCACTCCTCCTAGCACGGATTCTGCATCAGTCCATATGATCGCCTCATTTGATTGTGAGCTTGGGGGAAAACATGTTGTTGAGTCTACCTCGTTAAGTCCTCACGAAGCTATGTATGATGCCATTCAAACCTCTTTCGATGATCACACTGATGACCTTCATCTAGTGGCTTCGAATCCCTACCATTTACCGTATTGGTTAGAACCTTCTCTTCCCACTCTAGATTATCTCTTTGAGACTTTTCCTTCTGACAAGTCCATTATTGAGATCATGAGCACGTATGAGTCCATTTGGGAGGATCACCATCATAGATCCATGTTCCTCCCCAACACCAGTTTGGTTAACCATGATTTTGCATCCTTGTTTCCTACTGATATTATCAACGTACCCCAAAGTCCTATATTGTTGCAAAATACAGATTCTAAAGGAAACCATTGCAACATTACACACACGAACCCGATTGACATATCAGCCAAGCTTGATACTATCAAGCATGTTCATGTTGGGCAGAACTGCTCCGTAGATGAATTTGAAGCCTATAAGGCACTTTTTAAAGAATTCCGTGATATTTTTGCCTGGTCCTACGAAGAGATGCCAGGGATTGACCCATCCATAGTGGTCCACAATATTAAAACCTATCCCTCGGCCAAACTTGTCAGGCAAAAACTTAGGCAAGTCCATCCTCAGAAGGCCGCAGCTATAAAGGCTAAAATTGAGAAGCTTCTCAAAGCTGGGTTTATTTATCCTATACCCCTAACAAAATGGGTATCGAACGTTGTCCCTATCAATAAAAAGCAGGTCACCATTGAAGTCTTATTGACTTTAGGGATCTCAACAAAGCTTGTCCCAAGGACAACTTTCCTACACCACACATCAATCAGATTATCGACAACTGTGCTGGAAGTGTCATCTTTTCATTTATGGATGGCTTCTCCGGCTATAATCAGATTGAGATATTACCCTCTGATCAGCATAAGATGACATTCATTTTCCCATGGGGAACCTTTGCATATAAGAAGTTACCGTTTGGCTTGAAAAATGCTGGAGCTACGTTCCAACGTGCATTTTTTTATGCGTTTCATGATGTCAAACACATTGTTGAACTGTACCTTGATGACCTCCCTGCTCATTCACAACGACGGGAGGACCACCCTGGTCATCTTAGAGAGATATTCCTGAGATGTTGTCATTATAATATATGGCTCAACCCGCATAAATACATTTTTTGCGTTGAGACGGGAGGCCTGCTAGGCTTTGTGGTATCCAAAGATGTCATCCAGATGGACCTTTAAAAATTGCCCCCATTCTTGATCTACCAGCCCCAACTAATCTCCTTCAACTCCAAAGTTTGCAGGGGAAGGAAAAATTTCTCTGTCATTTTGTGTGCAATTTCACAGAGAAAACACACGGTTATATGCGTATCCTTAAGAAGAACACCCCATTCTTCTGGGATGACCAGGCCCAATGCACCTTTGATAATCTTAAGCACGCTCTGACTCATTCACTCGTGATACACTCCCTGATTATTCAAAGGAATTTTTCATTTATATTGTTGCCCCTACTACTACCATCGCTATGGTCTTTGCACAGGACAATCTCCACAGTCAAGAGCACGTGATTTATTACGCCAGTAAGAATCTCCTGGATTCTAAAACTCATTATTCATGTGTGGAAAAGTTGGCATTGGCCACGGTCATTGCTGTACAAAAGTTTCGTCATTACATTCTGCTCCGCACTACCATCATATTGGCAGAGCAGAACCCAATGTACTACATCCTGACTCGTCGGGTGCTCGGGGGCAAGTACTCCCGTTGGATTGTTATCCTTTAGGAGTTCGATCTGGAGTTTGTCAAGGCTACATCAAAGAAATCCTTGGTCTTTGCAGAGCTTATGTGTGATCTTCCCTATGCTTTGAGGGAATTTGAGCCCAGTGATTCATTTCCGGATGAATTCCTATTTCTGATAAGCACTACTGATCCTTGATATAGAGATTTGCTGATATATCTCCAGATGCAGCATTTTCAGATGCATTTATCTTGCGATGATCGTCGTTGCATCCGTCACCACGTGAAATAATATCTCATCCTGAATTATACTTTGTATAGACATGGGATTGACTCTATTCTCCGGCGATGCCTCACTCATGAGGAGGCTGAACATGTGTTGAATGATTGCCACTCTGGAGCATGTGGCGTTCATTTATCTGGGATGGCTACAACCTAGAAAATACTTCGCGCTAGCTATTTCTGGCCTTCTATCTTCAAAGATTGTCATGAGGCTGTTAAGAAATGCCCACCTTGTGAACACTTCTATCCTAAAAAGTGCACCCATCCCACTCTGCTCCACCCCGTCATTGGCATTGGCACATTCGCCAAATGGGGGATCGACCTCATGCATTGTAAGCCTACCTCAGCCGGGGGGCATGGTTACATCATTGTATCCGTTGATTATTTCACTAAATGGGCTGAGGCCATGCCTACATATGCATAAGATGGTAATATTGTCGCTCTCTTCTTGTTCAATCATATCATAACTAGATTTGGAGTTCCACAATCCATCGTTACTGATCACGGATCCCATTTCTGTAATCAGATGATGGAGGAAATGAGTGCCAAGCTAGGTTTTCACCATGAAAAATCTACGATGTATTATCCACAAGCTAATGGTCAGGTAGAGGCCATTAACAAAGTTTTAAAAACTATGCTTCTTCGGATGGTTGGAGACCATAAATCTAACTGGAACCACATTATTTTCTCCGCTCTTTGGGCTTATCGAACTTCTGTGAAAACAGCTACTGGTTTCACGTCATTTCATCTTGTCTATGGACTTGAAGCCGTCTTACCGATCCAATGTTAGATTCCATATTTACAACTTGCCATCAAACTTCTCCCAGACACTTCCTTATAGGAAGAAAGATTTTTGTACTTAAGTAACCTTGATGAGACTCGCAGAGATGTTGCCTTGGTTAATGAGGCACATAAGAAATGCGTCAAGGCACAGTATGATAAATCCGTCCAACCTCGTGTCTTCAACGAGGGTGACCTAGTCTTGACCTATGACCAGAGATATGAAAAACTAGGGAAGGGTAAGTTCGAGTCCATGTGGTACGAACCTTTCATTATTTCTAAGGTGTTAGAGAAAGGAGCTTACGAGCTCGTTGATTACGATGGAATCCCTTTAGGGCAACCTCGTAATGGGTTGTACCTAAAAAGGTACTATGCCTAGGTTTTCTTGGATAGTATCTTGTATATATGTATATTGATTGACTTTCAATGTGCTTTTAGTATTTTCAAGATGGTTTTGAAGTTTTGGTTGCCGCACCTGTTTATACCATGTTTTGGTCATGCAGATGGCTTTCTACGGCTTTGCTGATGGTACTTGCCGCCACACCTTGAATCTCGCCTCGACTGCTTGGGTCCTCTATTCTGCAGTTAAATATTTGGTCAGTTTAGGAGTGGTTTGTATAGGTCCCGCTACTAATAACATCATTGAGTATGAAGCAGTCATCAGTCTTCTGACTGAAGCTGCCTCCCATGATGTTCGTGATCTAGTAGTCTTGATGGACTCTCAGCTCATGGTTCACCATTTGAACCACATCTACACCATTAGGAACCCGGTACTCCTCCACCTCTTTCGGAGAGTGCGTTTGTTAGAAAGATCATTCGAAACTATTACTTATAAGCATATCCCTAGGGAACATAATGTAGTCGTTGACTCATTGGCTAACTACATCCTAGACTGGCATATTTCCCATTCATGATGGTAAATCAAACATGGTCCATTGTAAATAAACATTTAGAGACATGTAAAACACATTTACCATTTGAAACATATAAACACCATGTAAAAGTCTGTATATATATATATATATATGAAAAGTTTACAAAAAATAGGTCCCGAGACCTCCTCTGAAGCACGTAGGATTTCAGGAAAAATCATCATACAAAATCTTGAAGCTACCAGATTTCAATACATATTTTTAGAATAATCAACCCATAGTTAGCTACCTTAGACATTAATTAATCCATTTTTGTCTTATTTTCCTAGTTTCCAATATTCCACTCTATGCAAGTTGTCTTCCACATGTCCTAGAAGTCAAAATTGCTAAAACTGAGTCATGGAGCTCTTGGAAAACCTCCTGGAATCCATATTTAGCATATCTTCTTTATTCCAGATCCTCCCTAGTGCATGTCTACTTTTTCTGCTTTATTGTCTGCTTTACTGGGTTTTATGGCAAAAGGGAAAGTAAGACTAGGTGCAGTTGACTTGTTTTTTTCCCTCATCATCCTCCATTATTTTCTCCTAATAAAAGCATTTATGAGTTGTCTTTCCATCACCTATTAGCTTGCCTACTTGAATTTTCCAATTCGTGAGCTCCTAGGTAGATTTGGAAACTGCTTTATGCACCTATGGGGGATTTGACTAGATTTAGTAAGCCTGCTTTTGACTATTTAGAATGGCATCCTTATGCATTCAAATCTCTCATATAATTATTTATTGCAACAGACTATGACTTCACAAGTTTGGATATTGTACACTTATTCAATACAGATTAGTGTTATGCTCAAATTTCAGTCTCCTTTGTGTGTAAATTTGCATGTTTGATTAATAATTTTGTGAGTGCAATTGTTCTATCACCTGGGTTCAATTTTCACATGGTATCAGAGCCTTTGTAGATCAATTTCTCTCCTTCCATATTGCTATTGTAGGTTCTACATCTTGACTGGGAGCTATTCTGCTGACTGAAGGGACAATTTCTGAGCTATGGATCAATCTCAGAAGATCATCTTGACTCCATTTAATTTCTTTGAATGGAAAGAAGAGATGGAGATAATTTTGAGAGTGAAAGGTATCTACAGGGTGACTATGGAAACTGAAGCAGAGCCCAATGCAGCTGCAGAGAAAATTAAATGGCACAATAGGAGGGATGAGGCTTATGGTCTCTTGTGTCTGAGCATATCCAGAGACCTCCTCTTCCATTTTGATGGATTGACATCACCAAATGAATTATGGGAGAATATTGTAGAGCTTTTTGGTAAGATAGATGATATGAGAGGACATCAAATCAAGAATGAATTGATCTCCTTGAGTCCCAGCAGCTTCGAATCCTTGCAACTCTACTTTTCCAAGTTTAAAGCCCTTGTTTTGCAACTAAAACAGTGTGGAATTGAAAAGAAGGAGGAGAAACTAGTTTTGGCCATACTCTCAAATATTGGCCCTGACTATTCAGTGTCTGTTTCGACCTTCCATGCCACCAAGTTGATAGCTCGGGCCTGGAAGATTCCTAAGCTTGCAGAGTTCATGGAATCCCTCACACAAGAACAAGATAAATTGGTGATGATGGGCACATTCAGTGATGATGGGCACATTCAAACCTTCCAAAGACCAAGCTCTAGTTGCTGGAGATTCAAGGCCGGATTCAAAAGGAAAGAAGAAAGCTAAGAAGCCACTTGAGCAGAAGAGAGACAAGAACAAGTCTTAGGAGGAGCCCCAAGGCTCCAAGAAGAACTTCTATAAGAATAAGAACAAAGGAAAAATGAGCAAGTGCGCATACTGCAGTAAGGGATTTCATCCTGAAAGCTCCTGCATGAAGAAGCAAATTGACATGCTGACCCAACTCCTGGAGAAGAATAACATCTCCCTTCTTGATAGCTCAAAGAAGAGGGAAGGAGGATCAAATTCAGAATACAGAGAGAGAGTTCATGCATTGGTTGTTGGCACATCAAGCTCAGCTAGCTTCATCATAGACTCTGGAGCTTCAAGACATGTGGTTTAGACCAAGGAGGAATTATCCTCTCTTGACATGTCGAAAGGTCCACCAATAGTGCTGGGAGATGACTCTCTCACTGACAGTTTGGGAAAAGGAAGGATTGATCTTGACCATGGTAAGTTTAGCAATGTATTGTATGTTCCAGGTCTTTCCTCTAACCTCTTGTCAGTGTATCAGATGACCCACATAGGGTCTCCAAAGAAGGTCATATTCTCCCCTGATGATGTTGAGATCATGGAGATATCGAGTGGTAAAGTCATTGCAAAAGGAGTTGTAGATCACACTTCGAAGGTATACTTGTTTTCACATTTTCTACCCTACTCAAACCCCTCTGCTCTTCTGATTCATGCTAATGAGGCAAGCAATATTTGGCATGAAATATTTGGCCATATTATCTATAAGTATCTTTTTGATCTAAGTGAAAAATAAATGGTCATAGGGTTACCAAAGATTAAGTTTTCCAAGGGAGTCTGTCAAGGTTGTGTCCTAGGAAAACACCCAGAGCATAAATTTGGGAGATCTAGTCATGAGAGAACCTCTGCACCTCTCGAGTTGATCCATAGTGATGTTTCTTGTCCATTCCCTCATATTTCAATGAGTTGGTCCAAATATGCATTAACCTTCATAGATAACTTTTCCAGGTACTATTGGGTTTACTCCTGAAGCATAAGTCTGAAGTTTTTGGCCTCTTCAAAGTTTTCAGGATTTGGTTGAAAACCAGTCTAGGAGGAAACTCAAGATCCCTAGATTTGACAATGGTGGTGAGTATGTCAAGTCTGAGTTCATTCAATATTGTGAAGATGCAGGTATTCAGATGCAACATTCAATCCCTTACACACCACAACAAAATGGTGTTGCTGAGAGAAAGAACAAATCACTGAAAGAGATGGCAACCTATATGTTGGAGGCTAAGACTTTGCCACCAAATTTTTGAGCCGAGGATATAAACTGTGCATATTATATCCAGAATAGGGTGCCTCATAAACATCTTGATGGTATGAATCCTTTCGAATCATGGAGTGGGCACAAGCCAGATGTGACCCATTTCAAGATTTTTGGCTCAAGGGCTTGGGCTAGAATTCCAACAAAAAAGAGGAAGGCTTTGCAGCCCCAAAGCCAAGAGTTTCTATTTGTTGGGTACTCTGAAGATTCAAAAGGGTACAATCTGATCAATTTGAGCACAAACAAATCCTTCATTGAAAGGAGTGTTCAGTTCCAAGAAGAGCCTTTAGTAGCAGTTGAAGTTGGAGAGTCTTCTTCACCACCAGAACCATTGAATGTAAGTGAAGAGACAAATGAGTTTGTTGATTCTGATATGTCTGATAATGATGATTTAATTGCAGATCCTAACAGTCCTACAATACCAAAATGGGCAGCAAATACCATTCATGCAGCTGGGGAACTAGCTGGAAATCCTAGTGATCCTAGGATGACTAGATCTCAGTTTGAGAGTGCCCTGAGCATGAAAGACCCTTTGTTTGTAGATAAATGCTATATGATGGTTGAATCAGACCCACAGATATATGAATATGCAGTACATGATCCAATATGGCAAGCATCCATGAAATAATAATTCAGCTCACTCCTGAAGAGAAACACTTGGGGGCTGGTTGATCTTCCCCCAGCAAGAAAGCTAGTTCAATGTAAGTGGGTTTTCAAAACTAAGTTTGATACTGATGGTTCAACTTTGAAATATAAGGCAAGATTGGTATCCAAGGGCTTCTCACAGGTACATGGTATTTACTACAACGAGACCTTTGCACCAGTGGCAAAAATGGACTCCATCAGGCTAGCCTTAGCCATTGTAGCTTCAAAGCAGTGGGAGGTACATCACATGGATGTGAAGTGTGCTTTCCTGAATGGAGATATTAATGAAGAGATTTACATGCAGCAGCCTCAAGGGTTTTTTACTAATCCATATTTTGTGTGCATGCTAAAGAAATCATTGTATGGGCTTAAGCAAGCCCCCAGGGCTTGGTATGCCAAGATTCATGGATTTCTGCTGTCATTGAGTTTTGTTCGGTGAAAGTCTGATCCAAATGTTTATTTGAAGATGATTCATGGTTCTTTGATGATTATTTTCTTGTATGTGGATGACCTTCTGATTACAGGAAGCTCAAAGAAAAAAATTGCCTCCTTGAAGGATGCAATGAACCATGCATTTTCTATGACTGATTTGGGGTTGTTGAGCCAATTTTTGGGTCTCGAAATTGCTCAATCCAAACATGGAATAAAAGTACATCAGTCCAAGTATGCTTTGGATTTGCTAAACAAGTTCAACATGAAATATTGGAAGCCAAGCAAGACTCCCTTCCTTTCAGGACTTAAGCTTGAAGAAGTAGGTTCTTCTCCTATGGTAGATAATACACTATATAGACAACTGATTGGGTGTTTGTTGTACCTTACACACACTCGAACTGATATTTCTTATGAAGTAAGTGTGGCTTCAATATACATGGATCAGACTCATGAGATCCATTGGAGTGCAGCTAAAAGGATCTTTAACTTTGTTCAAGGAACAAGAACTCATGGGATCTTCTACAAAGCTAAATCTGATCTTGATTTGATTGGGTTTACTGACAGTGATTGGGCAGGTGACAACATAGATCAAAATTCAACATCAGGATATGTGTCCATGCTTGCTGAAGGACCAATCAGCTGGTCAAGCAAGAAACAGAGTGCCATTGCACTCTCATCTACAGAAGCATAGTACAGAGGAGTTGTAAATGCAGCAACTCAAT
>LPNX010894431.1:214889-240358 GCA_001517045.1 Pseudotsuga menziesii
TCTTCTGGAGTGGAAACCCATACTAAATGTCAATCGTTCATACAAATTCCCAGCACCGTGCTTACCTTGTTATCCAAAAGCGGTACCCTTGTTTGCACTACCCATCCCCTATTGCCCACAAGTGGTGCCACCACTTATGGCCCTTGGTCCATAAGCATTTATTACTAGAACTACTCTGTTATTGAAGGATAAATGCGGTACCCTGGGTAAAAAGGGAAAAAGAGAAGTTTATTGAGGCTTCTAGATGATAAGCCTCGTGTCCTCCCTTATCCCTACTGTTGTGGATTAGTTGAGCTCGATATCCCTCATCCTAGGATATTAGAGGCCACCTCACCCACTAATCTCTCAACCATCCCTATCCATCTAGCCTTATAAATAGAATCTTATGGCCATGGTTGAGGGGGAAACTCTTAAGGTATTGTTATGCTGTTGGATTGATCACTTGGTCCATATCATTGGAGAGCATAGAGAGAGCTAGATTTTGAGATTATGGGGATGACAATGCTTGGTTTCATGGAGATGCATGTCAACACTAAGGCTTGGTTGTAAACTTCTTCATATTTATTTAATGCAACTTGATTTATGTCCCACATATATTGTTGTTGTTTGATTTCACATGTATGTTGTTAGATTCCTTAGTCACTAACATAGATTAGTAGATTATATTCTAGTGGTTTCTATATGTTTGCGTGTTGAAGCTTATTGCAGGTACACAGGGTAACGATCAAAGCATTACATTCCAGGTATCTATGGCGTCTAGGGAGAGTCTTCAACCTCTGTCCTCTATTTTTTCTGGATCTGAACCATTCAAACCAGTGGAACACCTTGTTGTCTACAGGAGGTGAAATGTTCCAGCTAACAGCTAATCCCTAGAGTTGATATTCCCCCACACAGAGTTCGAGATCTGGCTTAGCTACGCTGGGCCAACGTCATGCAGAGACTGGGAGGGGGGCACATGGCCAACCCCTACCCAGCGGACTTCTTCCTCTGGTGGCAGAGATAGATCATCACCATAGATGACTATCCCCATGCAGGGATCAACACATCTATTTACATAGTAGGACATGTACTAGTAGCGGTTTGCGTAGAAGACCTTCCATCTTGGTGGAATTCCATATATGCTACCTCCTTGATCGTTCCCGTATTCATGAGATTTCATCTCTCGTGATCATGATTCCAGTATTTCTAGTGTATATTAGATATCTTCATCCATTATAGAGATCTTGATCCATTGTATATTGTATGTGGCGATGAACAAACATGATACTTTTTATATCATGCCTATTCATGGCCATTGTACTCTTATGTATATTCGACTGCTACATGTATTTGCAGTCACATGCAAATATTTATCATTGTATTGTACTGATATACAAAGTGTCATCAATGGTAGGTTCTCTTGCCATAGACATTTTTGGGAATACATCAATGTACCCTGATCGATGGATTCTGTTAAGTGTTCGACATCAACACATCTATTCACACTTGTTATATTTCGCTCGGTACCTTGATTCCTATTTTCATTATCAGTGGGTTATCTCGCATCTGTTAATGGTATACATCAATGACCGATAATCAGACGATGGACTACTATTTTCGACCTTGACACATCTATTAGCATAGTAGGACAAGTACTCGTAGTGGTTTGCGTAGAATACCTTCCAACTTTGTGGCATTCCATATATGCTACCTCCTTGATCATGCCAATATTCATGACATTTCAGCTCTCATGGTCGTGATTCCAGTATTTCCAATGTATATCATATATCTTCATCCATTATGGAGATCTTGATCCATTTTATATTGTACGTGGCGATGACCACACATGACACTTTGTATATCATTCCTATTCATGGCCATTGTACTATTATGTATATGGGACTGCTACATGTATTTGCAGTCACATGGAGAGATTTATCATTGTATTGTATCGATGAGTGGTTGGTTCTTCCACTTGGGTATTCATTACTCCACTTCTGGGATGGATTTTATAATATGTTTCGGCCATCATATTACCCCTCTGACCTCACACGTTAGGGGGCATCTGTTATAGCTGATTTTACCACACCAAGTAGATCACACATTTATGGCCTTCCTTGTCCCTCTGCAGACTCCTTAGACCCCATGGACTTATATTATACTTTGATGTTCCAATATCATCCATTAAAAACACCTGTTTATTCATGTACGCAACTTTTAAAGCTATACTTGCGTGTACATGCGACTTTTGACCTCAAACCCGCGTACATCGAGATGTGTGCATAAGTCCAAATATTTTTGGAGTTTTCCTCATATGAGTCTGAATAACTTTACTCTTGGCCTTCCAAATTCCTTGAGAACGCTCAGATTCGACCCTCCATTACCTCCTTGGAGTGTTATATAAGGAACCCCTTGGATACATTGAAGGAGGAGAAATTGAAGAGCAAGGAAACTATAGTCCATTGTTTCCCCAGCTTTGCTTATACTTGAGTCTGCATCCCTTTGTCCCTTGAAGAACATAGTGTTCTTCCCAAGCTTGCCTTTTCTTTGTGAGCTTGCTATCGAGAGATGGAGGATTGAAGTGGTGGAGGCCCAGGTGGAGGACTCGGTTTCTCTGGTTCACAGAAGTGACGACAGAGTTTGTCACTATTGTATCTCTGATTTATTAATAGAAATATATTTTCCTGTCCAATTCATGTGCATTTTAAATATGAATATTGAATCCATGGATGTATTTAATTGCTTATACATGGTTGATTATATATGCTAGAATAGCTCTACCAGATTTATACATATCATGCTTGCTTTGTTTGTTGTTGTTGAGAGCATATTGTAATTGCAATTGCAATAGAAGAGCTTAATGGGAATCTATTCCAACCATTCAAAATAAGGTACGATTCAATATCCCTTAGTGTTATATTTGCTTACTGTTCTTGCATATTGGGAAATATTGATTTCTGGTGTCATACTGTTTGTTGTGGTACCCCCAAGCCATAGGAAGTTTCTCTCCGTAACAATTTATTTTCTCACTAAATTATGGCATGTCGGTTTCCAAACATTTTATGTCACAATTCAAGGGATTTGTGAAAGATGTGCATAGATAGATATCTAGCAGTTTATGTCTCAAGGGATTTGTGAAAGATGTGGATAGATAGCAATGGATAAAAATATGTATATTGTAATTATTTCTTACGTCATTATTAAAATATAGAATAATGTTAGAACGTTAACGTTAATGTTGTTGTTGTTGTTGTTGTTGTTATGTTAATATTAAGAAAAAATAATGATGTATATTTGGTTTTGACATTTATTGAATTAAGTTGAGTAAAATTGTCATAAATCAAATTGCCTTAATCCTATTTAAACTCTTAGTAAAAAGTGTACCAAATTTCCTTAATCTGTAATCATTGCCCATGCCATCACTAAAAAAAATATAAAACTTTATTATTAATGATTTTTATTTTTATGTTAATATTGACAACCTTTAAAAAATAATAATGTGTAGGTAGATATGCTAACAGGTATATTATGCTGGTCCTTATGCTTAGTGAGGAAGTGGGGCTTATTAGTATGGGTCTCAAAGATTTATTTGAAGTGCACTGATTTGATGGAGTTAGTGGTGGGTCAAGTGTTTCACATGGGGATGGGCCGAATCAACTCATCACCAAAGTGAAATATTGACAACTTTTAAAAAATAATAATGATATATATATATATATATATTTGGTGTGAACATTAAAAAAATCATAATGATATATACTTGGTTTTTATATTTATCGATTCAATTTGAGTCAAATTGTCTTGCTATTTATGGAGTCATATGCCTTAACCCTATTTAAACTCTTGGTAGAAAGTGTACCATGAGTATTTAAGAGGTATTGCCTCTGTGTTTCACAACATTTGTATATAGAGGTGGTTTGGGCCTAAAAACCTATGGTAGATTTTTAGCAAACTTGGGATACTGAGCCAACATTCATGGTGAAATTATTTTATTTGACTTAACTTTTCCAATGACTAACCTAACATACACCTATGTCTTGAGGTCATGTTCTTTCCTATTTATACCTTTCAATTTCTCTTTGTAAAGTCCATGATGAACTCTTGGAATATTCTATCTTTGAAACTATATTTTTTTGGTACACACTTGGATAAACAATTCATCTTGATCCCCCACATCCACAACACATTTGGGTTTTTTGCAATTATAGTCTCTAATGCCTCTTTAAAAACCTCTTGTAATTATCTTAGCTCCAACCTTGAAGCCTTGTTTGATTTACCCTAGAACATTTGTATTGACATAATTCCATTCATAAATTGGATATTTCAATCATACAACCTCAACGAAGGTTTCATTACAAATAGGGAAATGGATTTATTATCCCTTCTAAAAACACGAGTCTTTCTACTAAATGTTATCATAACAAATATTTATAACCTATCATTACACAATTAACTTTAACTACCATAAATTCATGCTTTATTTACTTGTAAATTAACACATAAATATAAAATTTATTATATTTTTCTTATAAAAAAAAGATAATGAATTTGTTGTCTCAAGATGAAATCAAAACCATGCATGTGCACCTCCACAACTTAATACTGAATTCAAACATCAATGGTCATTTTAATGCAAAAGTAGATCGTGGTATATTCCCGCACTCTTTAGTTTACAAAGGGCTTGACCAAAACAATGATATAAGCCCAACATATTATTTCTCAATAAAACTAACTTCTAATAATCTATCTCAGTTCACAGATAATAACATAATCAACCATATGATAGATCCACAAAACATTTACTTAATGGATAGAAAGTAAAAAATATTTCCAATATTTAATATATGGAGAAGGTAATTGATGCAAGCACCTCTTTCCCTTTGAATTCATATATTACCAACATTTTGTCCTATGGATTAATCACATCTTTTGAGAACCCACCAACCCTTTGATTGAATTTTTTGTATGAGTGTCCAAATGTGAGATGAACAAATTATGATCTTGCTTCTCCGATTCATTGGAGAAGGGGAAACAATTGTAGATTTCTAATTTGTGGCACAACATTACACCAATCTACCAACAGTTTTGAATCATCAAACACCTGAAGGGTATTCAAATTAGTATCAAAGACATATCTTAAAAAAATCCATAATGCACAAAGATTTTCTATGTTGTTTGTTCCTGTCTTGCCCCAAATTTTAATGTGTAGTAATGACATTTTTTTAGATAAATAACTAGTCATGCACCACACATAGTTGGATCACCTTGGAAAGCACCATCAAAATATGCCCAGGACATATTTTGATTTATGAGAAGTTCATGAATAATTATGGATTTATTCTTAGGAAAAGGTTTAACCTTCCCTAAATAAACATATGATTGTGTAAGCAACTAAAATTAGTTCCCATACTCTATCTTCGAATATCTTCTTGTTCTTGGTGTACCATAAAATCCACAAGGCATAGAAACAAAGAACTTGAAAGTTTTTTTCATTGGGTTTGCTTCTCAGGATTCCACACATTGAAGAAGACTTTATTCATTCTAGGCTCCAAACATGGTAAATATTGTAAGACATCCTAGCATACCTGTTGTGAAAATGGACAAGAAATTAGTAAATGATCAACTGAATTAGAACTCTCTTTACTTAGTATACAAAATTTTGGGTTCATCTAACTTATTTTATGGTTGTTTTTTGAGGTAAGTATCCTATTAGACAGTGCCAACCATAAAAAAAATCTTTAAAGACATTGATATTTCCAAATATGCGGCCACTATTGTGCATTTTCAACATGCATGTATTCAAAAACAGGTGCCTCATATCCAAACTTAATATTTAAAAAACCAATAGCCCAATTCCAATTCCACCTCAATTCATCATCCTTGGCCTGCAAATATATTGCATTATGTTAAAGAGATGAAACATAATTGTTCCATTCAATATCCATATCACTCTACAAGCTTAATTCCTTAGAAGTGACCCATATTCATACCTGTATTCTAGGATTTACGTAGCACTAACAACAACCCCTCTGACAAATTGTAATTTTGAGGGGCCCTAATCCAAGGATCCTCCCTTATACTCACTTTATCCCCTCTACCTATTTTACGCCACCCGCTTGCCTAATAGAGGGATAGCATGTGGCAGTCCTTTCCATACATTAGAAACATTTTTTACAGATTTATGTTCTAGCCTTATCCATTCCTCTACAAAAATAGATACTTAAGATATTTTTCCCTCGTTATCTTTCCCCACAAACCTTCATTAAAAATTACTCTTCGTAAACTCTTACATGCCAATGATTTTCCAAATAGAAAGATGTTTTTAGAGCCCCAGCCCCCATGTCCATTTGGTCTTGCTAGATTAGTCGATTTTACTAGAGGTATCTTCTTTTTTTTATTTTTTCCAATCCAAAGAAAACTATAGCACCGTCTCTGAATTTTATAAAGAATTCCCTTAGGAACATGTGCAGGAGATAACTAATAGATAAGTACACTCTTGAGTACATATTTAATGAGAACCATTCTTCCTCCACAAGAAAGTCACTAAAATCACTAGCAAAAAACAATCACCTCATTTTTTGGTATAGCCACATCCATTCATAGAATCTATAATCATTTGGTTTTAGATAATAACCAAGATATTTGAAACCATTATCTAGCTTCCTTGTTGAAAAAAGGAAATAGGTGGGAGATCTCATTATCTACTTTTGGGTAAATTGCATTAAAAAATAGTTCAGACTTTGTTTGATTCACTTCCATACTTGTTACGAGACAATAGGTATCCACTATCTCCTTTATGACCTTCCATTCATGAACAATTCCTTCACCAAAAGGTATGGTATCATTAATGAACAAAATATGAGTCAAAGTGATTTGGTCTGCCACTTTTATTCCTTTTATTCTACCTGCATACTTGGATGATATTATTAATATGCTTAACTCTTCCGCAATCAATGTGAACAAAAAGAGGGAAAGGGGACATCCTTGTTGCAACCCTCTACATGCTCCAAAGAATCCTAAATGGGTTCCATTTATAAGCAAATCAAATGACGCAGATGATACACATCCCAAAATCCAATTAATTGTTTTCAATCCCATCCCCGTCTAAAGAGGGGTTAATCTGATAAAAGTCCAGTTGACTTTGTCACAATCTTTTGACATGTCAATTTTTAAAACAACAACTGAAATTTTGTTTATGTTTATGGAATGGATGCTTTCCTGAGCTGCTCCTGCAACATCATGAATCCGTCGATTAGGTAAAAACCCAAATAATTCTTC
Organism: Pseudotsuga menziesii; assembly: GCA_001517045.1. Lineage (NCBI taxonomy): Eukaryota > Viridiplantae > Streptophyta > Pinopsida > Pinales > Pinaceae > Pseudotsuga > Pseudotsuga menziesii. The sequence continues at coordinate 222,147 of LPNX010894431.1, forward strand.
AAAAATGTAGGAAGATAGAATACCTTTGATCCTATTTTCTATTACCTTCGAGTCAACTTTATATATCAAGTTACAGAGGGAAATGGGTCTATAATTTTCAAAATTGGCCACATCTACATGTTTAGGAATTAATGCTATAGATGTTGTATTGAAGGCTCCCAACACCTTACTAGAGGACATGGATTCATTTACCACCCTTAATATCTCATCCTCTAGCATCTCATAAAAACCAAGATAAAATTCCACAGTCCATTTGTTAGGCCTTGGACTTTTAACTTTTTAAAAGAAGTCATGACACCCTACAACTCCTCCTTTGTGGCAATAGCCTCCAAGCTACCGTTAATTTATTCATCGATGATTTTTGTATAGTGTCACATGACTCTCATATGTTCCTCTATGTTCGGATCATATGTTTCCTTTAATAAGTTTTGGCAGTATGGCATCCCAGCTTTAGCTAATTATTTAAAAGTTGTTGCTTTAGTTCCATCAGATTTATCCACTACTCATATTGTATTTACTCACTTCCTATGAGAAGCATACTTGTCAAAAAAATTTGTATCACTGTCTTCTTCATCTAACCAAATCGCTCTACTTTTTAAACAATAAACCATTTCTTCTAGTTCCAATAATTTTTTTTTTGTCTTCCAACAATTTCAATTGAGCATCTTCCTCATTATTAAAAACTTTAAAGATGTTATTATCAAACCATATTAAAAAAAAACCGGGCTCTATTCTTCTAATCCCATTCTACTAAGTAGCTATTTTACCCTCTTTAGGTTGCTTGCAAATTAAAAGAGACATATAGATTCCACTATCAAAAGGTTCAAATGATTCGAGGTCGAATTGATAATGAAACATTGAAATTTATTAGTTTATATAACTCTTCAATCTCAAGTAGATCAATCATCAATGTTAAGAAATTACATCCAAAACCATTATTCTATATTTTTTTTCCACGGAAAAAAATCGTAACTTTATTAAAAATTACATTCATCATATAGACCACTATCTTTATCAGATCAGTGTCCATTTCCTCAAAATGTACAACACCAAAAATGCTTGTTACAATAGGTAATAATTGATTTAAAAATCAAATTATATCAACCCAAATATTCAAAAACAGTTAAAACTACATTCAATGATAGATATCAAAACCAGAAAGTAGTATTAACACTAATCATTACATCCAATAGGCCTATGCTTCCAAAAACTATGATAAATTTGTATATCATCTAATTCAGTCTTTATAAACATCCAAAACTATCACAAATACTGTCATCATGATGACTGTCACTAAAACTATCCAGAAAACTGTCACAAAACTGTAACTGTCCAAGAAACTGTCCAGAAAACTATCTCTAACTGTCACAAATCCACAAAACAGTCCAAACTGTCCCACAAGAACTGTCCAAAATCCATCAACAAACTGTCTCAAAACATTGATTAATATTCATCATTAAACTGTCATATATAATATATATATATATATATATATATATATATATATATAAGTCTTTTAAATAGTCAAATGAAACACTGTCATAAGCACTGTCACTATCAACAGATAAAACTTATCAAAAAAACCAATGTCTCATGATACCCCCCCCCCCCTCCAACCAAAAAACTAAAAAATCTGAAAAGTCTCATGTGTTTCAGCTCCTCTATACTCCAGAATTTTCCAATGACATTCCATCACATTAGCACCTGCATTAGCTAAAGCATCAGCTTTAGAATTCCGTTCACGATAAATATGCTTGTAATCAACTTTAACCAGAAAATTAGAGATTCTAATCACCTCCTGTAGGACCTGAGTAAGAACAATATTGTTAATTCTGAACTTACCTGATACCCAATTGATCACCAGCTGTGAATCCCCAAAAATCTACAAAGTTTGAACCCCCTGCTTTAAAGCCAAAATGATAAGCAACTTTAAAGCTAAAAGCTTAGCATAACTATTGGTTCCCAGCCCCAGACCAGCAGAAAAAGCAAAAGAGTGCTCATCAGATAAATGCAGAATGCCTCCTGCCCCACATATCTGAGGTATTCCAGCTATTGAACCATCAAAATACCCCCAAGGAGATGATTTGTCAATTTGTTCATTGACAACCATTCTTAAATACACAACTCTGTTATCCAAGGGATAAGCACTCAGTAAACCCAAACATAAAGAAGTTACCATATAAGACTTTGGCTGAATATCTTCAAAACAACATTGATTTCGAGCCTTCCATATAAACCAAGAAACAACAACAGGTAAGGATCTATACCTAGCCTCAGCATGCAGAACCCGGTTCTGAACACAATCTAATATAGATATTACATTCCACAAATTGTTATATCTTAACTTGTCCTCAATTTCTGACCAAACCCTCCTAGTGAATGAACACTCAAAACCAATATGAGTATTAGTCTAGATTCCATATTGCAAAGATAACACCTACCTGGTCCTTCTCTACCTTTTCTACACAGTATGTCCCATGTTAATGCTTTCCCTGAAAATAAAAACCAGCAATAGATTTTTATTTTAGTGGACAATGAAGTTTCCATAACCACTTCCACCACCAGAAACTTTCCATCTCATTTCTAGCATGAATAAGAAGAAAGTAGACAGCTTTGGGAGTGTACTTACCAGTGTTGGATAGGCTCCAAATCAGCTGATCAACCTCAGTTGAAATTCAAACATGACTGGAAGTCAACAGAGCTACATAAGAATTCCAAATAATGATTTCCTGGTCATCAAAACCATGAAAATCAGCATTCAGCCAACCCTGATCCTATAGTAATGTTGTCCCATTACAAGCAATATCCTTTAAAACATAATAACCATCATCATGAAGTTTATCAATCATGGAAACTGGTAAAATATGCCTCCATTTTCATCCAAGCCATGGGTCAATGCCGATACGTACCTCCATTCCAGTCCCTATTCTCCACACAAGTGATTGTCCTATGAGATCAAAAGACCAAAGAACTACTTTCCAGTAAATGGAAATTCCATTCTTTTTCTTTACATCAATCCTTATACAATCTAGTAAAGATAAGGGTGAAATGTATTTTTGGATTGCAATCTGCACCCAAATTCCTGTACCATTAATCAAATTCCACACATTTTTAGCAGCAAGAGATTTAGCAAATAAGGCAGGTATTTTCAGACCCCATCCTCCCAAAGATTTTGGATTGGCTAGAATCTTCCATGAATACCAAGGTAGTACAGAGGCCTCACTGTTTCCATACCATAAGAATTTGAAGCATATCTTTCTGATTCTTTCAAGAATTCCCACAGGTATCCAAAAATGCATCCAGTAAACTGGAATGGCCTCAAGTACAGCCTTTACCAAAATAAGTTTTCCTCCCTTAGATAACCATCTAAAACTCCAGTTCTTAATTCTCTTTTTCACTTTGGTAATGATCCAATCCCAATCTTTCAACATATATCTGCAAGGTTTTAGATGAAAACCCAAATATTTCATACCCATCTCAATTTTTCAACATTAAAAGAGAAAATGTTCTGAATTGAAATCAACTCAGATTCTTCCAATCCAGAAAAATAAAAAGAAGATTTGTCCTCATTAATAATCATTCTAGAATCTTTATAGAATACCATCAAAACCTCATATAAAGTTGATAATGATTGTTTAGAACCATCAATGACCAATATAATATCATCCATAAATAAAATATGAGATAGAATAATATTGTTTCCAAAAGAGATACCCTGAAATACCCCACTAATTGAGCTTTAAGAGTGTACCTGCTCAATCCTTCTACCACAATAAGAAAAAGTAATGGAGCCAAAGGGCATCCTTGTCTGAGCCCCCAGTCAGATCTAAAAAAAAGTGGATGCCACCCCATTAGTAAGTATAGCAAAAGAAACTAAATAAATGTTGCTCATCACCCATGTAATAAAAGGTACTGAAAAGCCCATTTTAGACATAATTACCCGTAAATATGTCCAATTTACACAATCATATGCCTTAGATAAATCAATTTTAAGCACAACAGATTTCAAATCCTTACAATGGATGGAATGCAAGCCTTCCTAGATAATTCCAACAGCTTCATGAATCTATCTACTGGGCAAAAAACTGAACTGTTCTTTAGATATAATTCTCCCCAAAATATTTTTAATTCGAGTAGAAATGATTTTACCAATGATCTTATATATAAGCCCACTCAGTCAAATAAATCTTATATATAAGCCCACTCAGTGCTGAAAACTCCAAAATTTTCAACACTGATACATCTATCTGTCCAATTAAAGGAGAAACAACCGGTAAGGAGCATAAATTCACAGCATCAAGTGATTCTTTCCCAATCTCCGATAGTATTCTCCCATAACTATCCACCTCCAAATGAAGACCCGAATCCTTCACATTCGCATTAGATAAACCATTAAAATAAAACTCTGGAATCTTTTTAATAGTAGATGTCCTTTCCAACTCTAGTGGCTGCATACATAGAAAATCCTCAGAAATCCCCTTAGGGATCACCCTCAAGGAGTTAAAAATCCAGTTGTTCTGTGGCGAGCATGCTAAAGATTTAACCTCCCGCAAAGACATCTCAGGACCACTCACAGAGATAGACAACACCCTTAAACCCCAAATATCCACAAATTGGAACTGGATTCCAAAAAAAACAACACCACCACCTTATCTAGACAATAACCAGCCCAAAGAAAACCAGTTACAAAGCAGGCAAACCCAAGAAAAAATGAAGTACGAACTCCACCCAAATGCACAAATAATAACAGGAAGGACCGTCAAGGGTTAGATGCAACCGCCAATAGCATAGAAACCTAGATATCAGACAAGAATATATCCCAACATAGTACCAAGGACAAGAAATGTAATCTCAAACACCAGAAAAAACCAGTACCAAAGCCTCCACTCTTCGTGTTATACACTGGAAACCCCCAAGTATATACCCAAACTGTTCAGAATTACAGATCACAGAAATGAAAGTAAATACATACCCACACCAAGCCAAATGTCCAGCAATCTACGCCCGTTTCTCCCGGAATAGTCTGCATTACTCCATTAATAACACTACATTCCTCCAAGAAATATTCATAGAATTCACAAAGCTCCAAGAACAAGCGTAATAGGGTTTTTCCACCACCCTATCACCAAGAAAAAAACCAGAAGGAACCTGCAAGTGATGTCTCCGCCAAAAAAACAATAATACAATGCAATACAAACAAATAAAGAACCTCGACGCCAGCACCAAGGAAGAAAATGAAGTCCTATCTGCAATAAAGATCAGAACCCTTTCCAAGATCCGCCAGACTGCGTGTCCAACACTAGCATCCCCCAAGTGTAAAATCGTACCTGATAGGAAAATCAAATCAGAAAGGTCAGCTTAAGTGCCTTCCGACACCATGCCACATGTCCAGCAATCATCGCCTTCATAACTTTAGAAGTACGTTCTGTAGATGTACGTTCTGAACTCCATCTACTCCGCCTTATCTACAAAGTCATACCTTCTAGCTAGTCCTAATCAACCATTATTCTATATGTATGCACGTGTAAAGTAACGTTGCTTCCCAATTTTGAAGAATAAAATATTCCATGCCATTATGGAAAATAGATATAACTTATAAGATAAGGTTTCTCTTTGATTTTTCATATTGCGCCAATCATATACATAATTTAATATTAAAAAATATCAAGGAACAATTTACCATTTTTACCATTATTATTGTTTTGTTTAATCTTTTACCGAGTAGAGAGGTTATTCGCACCTTTATTATTGTTTTGTTTAATCTTTTACTGAGTAGAGAGGTTATTCGCACGAAGGTGGGAATTTACATGACACTTTAATTCAATACAATATTATTAATGTATAGAGTAATTTAATTTAATTAATAAAGTTTTGATGGGTAGTTTAATTGGTTGGAGTCCAAATTCAAAAGCAGTTTGATATTGAGGGTGAAGGTTTAAATTTTACGAATCCAACTCTTTGGGTTTTTGGGGGTTAGGTTCCCAAAACTGGATCCAATAGAACGAGGACCCTTAGAATTATTAATATGGATGTAGCAATCCCCGACCTTTATTCTCGAGGTTGTGAACCACATTAAAAAGAAATGAATTAATAGAATTTAGAAAAACATGTAGAATTAACAACAAAGTTGTTTATTACTTGTTTTTTAAGAAAAGTTTGATAAAAAAAATGTTTTAATGTATTAAACTTATGTGTATTCTAGAAGCAAGGAAAAAACCATGCCTAATTATTGATAGTCCCCATGTCTTTACTAGTTGAAGTTGCTAAAAATTGTTTTAATGTATGAAACTTGTGTGTATCCTAGAAGCAATGAAGAAGCCATACCTAATTATTTTGAGTCTAATATAATTAAAAGTTGAAATAGATTTGAAGAGATATAAGAGTTAGCAACTATTGATAAAGTGTTGAACGTATGACAAATGTATATTCAAAATTTTAAAACGTTCATCAAACAAATAGATATTTAAAAAATAGCAATGATATATATATATTAAAAAATAACAATGATATATTTATTTTTTAAAATTTGAGCCACATTTTTAAAGCAAATAATGTTTTAGAACATTAATAATAAGAATATATTTGTTTGTATGTCCGTGATGGGGTACAATATAGTTTTCACGAAGGCCCTATTAATCTTGGTCTATAGCCTATGTTAGAAAACAGGACCGCAAAGCAAGAACAGATATACAGTTAAATCAATAAACAAGATGCAAAACACATTAAAACATTACAGAGAGACACAGATATAACGTGGTTCACCCAAACGATGGGCTACGTCCACAAATAAATTTGCCAATCCTTTTATTACAGTCCAAAAAGATGAAGGGATACACCCTGCAGCAAAACCGCTGCACTTCCTCTTCACGCTCTCACAGTCTCTCTTCCAGTACAATACAATACCATATCCAGTCGATTTACAATGCTCTCTTTTATAGGGGAAATACCATGGGAAAAATTCTAGGGTTAACCCAATACCATGGGTTCGCAATACTGTTGGCCAACACACATCCCAAAAAAAAAATTCCGGTGGCTCCGCCCCCAAACCCTAAGGCAGGGGGAATGAGTGTACAGTACTCTTGGGTTACAATCACAACTGAATAATATCTCTGGATCTAGAAGATTAGGCTCCACAACCAACAATCTCCCACTTGGAAACTAATCACAGAAACTCCACCGCTACTGCACTTGCTGGACCTTGGACTTGGCAAATTTCTTCTTTTCACCTTCATGCTTTAAGGCCAACAGAAACTGAGCAAGAACTCAGTTTCTCTCTGGTTACTCCCTTTGTCAACATGTCTGCAGGATTCTGGCTAGTGTGAATCTTTTCCAATTTTAACAGTTCTTCATCTAGAACAGATTTTATGAAGTGGTACTTGAGTTCTATATGTTTAGTCCTCGAATGAAAAGCTGATTTCTTTGCAAGATGAATGGCACTCTGGCTGTCACTGTACATCCTACTATTCTCCTGTTTCTTACCCAATTCTTCCATAAACCTCTGTAACCAAATCATCAGGTTTACTAGCCTTTGTAGTAGCAACATACTCTGCTTCCGTTGTTGAAAGTGAAACAACCTGTTGCAGTTTTGAAATCCAACTTACTGCTATTCCACCTACAGTGAACACATACCCTGTGGTGCTCCTCCTGCTATCTTTATCGCCATCCATATCTGCATCAACATATCCCTGTAGAACAGTGTCTGAACCTCCAAAACATAATGCATGAGAAGTGGTACCTCTCAAATACCTGAGAATCCACTGTACTGCTTTCCAATGCTCTTTACCTGGATTATTCATATACCTGCTCACAACTCCCACTGCATGTGCAATATCTGGTCTTGTGCACACCATGGCATACATCAAGCTCCCAACTGCTGATGAATAGGGCATCTTGGACATGTAATCTATCTCTTCCTGTGTCTCTGGACACATATGCTTGCTTAGTTTGAAATGGCTTGCCAAAGGTGTGCTGACTGGTTTTTCATTCTGCATTCTAAACCTCTGCAACACCTTTTCTATGTACTCACCTTGAGACAATGTCAATTTGTGATTTTTCCTATCTCTTGTTATTCTCATACCAAGGATTTGCTTTGCAGAACCCAAATCCTTCATCGCAAATGATTTAGCTAGTTTTCTTTTGAGCACATTTATATCCTGCATGTTAAACCCTGCAACAAGCATGTCATCCACATACAATAACAAGATAATATACCTTCTGTTATCTAGCCTCTTGAAATAAACACAGTGGTCAGAATGACATCTATCATAACCTTGTTCTGTCATAAACGTATCAAATTTTAAATACCACTGCCTTCGAGCTTGCTTCAGGCCATACAAGCTCTTCTTCAACCTGCAAACCAAATTCTCCTTCCCTTTGACCTCATACCCTTGTGGCTGCTGCATATAAATCTCTTCCTCCAAATCCCCATGGAGAAAGGTCGTTTTTACATCTAATTGTTCAAGATGCAAATCTTCTACCGCCACTAGACTTAAAATAGTTCTAATTGAAGTCATTTTAACAACAAAAGAAAATATTTCGTTAAAGTCTATATCTTTCTTTTGTGCAAACCCCTTTACAACAAGTCTAGCCTTGTAACGCTTCTTTCCTCCAACTTCTTCCTTCAACTTGTAAACCCATTTATTCTACAATACCCTTTTTTCTGCAGGCAACTTAACCAGATCCCAAGTCTGGTTTCTTACCAATGAGTCCATCTCCTCATCCATGCCTTGCTCCCACTTCTTTCTAGTTTCTACCTGCATTGCTTCTTCAAAACATTTTGGTTCACCAGAATCAGTCATCAATAAATAATACAGTGAAGGAGAGAATCGTTCAGGGGGTCTACTTAACCTGGTAGACTTTCTTACAGTTGTAGGAGTTTCAGGTACCTGCTGCTATTCTTGATTTTCTGGTGCTTTTGGAACTTCATTTTCTTTGATTTCATCAAGCACTGTGTACTCTCTATTTTCCTTTTCTTCTTTCTTTTCCTACAACTGATCTTTGTACATGACCTTTTCATTGAATACTACATCTCTACTCCTAATGATTTTGTGAATTTTTAATATCTCATAAGCGATAACCAAAATCATCAACCCCATATCCAATAAAGGTACATTTCTTGGATTTAGCCTCAAGTTTTGTTCTATCATCTTTATCAATATGGACAAATGCTTCACAACCAAAAGTTCTCATAAATGAGTATTTTACATGTTTACCTGTCCATGCCTCCTCTGTAATGCCACCATCCAAAGCGCTTGAAGGCCCTCTGTTTATTAAATAAACAGCAGTGTTTATAGCATCATCCCAAAACTGTAAGGGCAACCCTGCATGTAATCTCATACACCTTGCATTCTCCATGATCATTTTGTTCATCCTTTCTGACACACCATTTTCTTGGGGTGTTCCAGGGACTGTCTTCTCTCTGTGAATCCCATTGTGTGAACAGTAACTGTCAAACTCCTTGCTGCAGTACTCGCCTCCATTATCAGATCTGAGACATTTCAACTTTTTTCCTGTCTCATTCTCGGCCAAAGCTTTCCACTTCTTAAAATTATCAAACACATCAGACTTCTGTCTAATGCAATAAACCCAAGTTTTTCTAGTTGCATCATCAATAAAAGTAACATAATAACGAGAGCCACCAAGATATTGTACCTGAGCTGGTCCCCATACATCTGTATGGACAAGCTCTAACTTTTCACTCTTCTTTTGTTTCCCAACCCTGAGAAATATAACTCTCTTTTGTTTTCCATAAACACGGTTCTCACAAAATTCCAAACTTACCTGCTTCAGATCTGGAAGAAGTTTCCTTGAGTGGAGAATCTGCATCCCCTTCTCACTCATGTGGCCAAGCCTATGATGCCACAATGCTGCACCTGTTTCTGTGGAAGCTACAGAAATAGAATAATCAATATTATGAGGACATAAATATAACGTACCTATCCTATCTCCTTTTGCAATTACCATTGATCCTTTAGTGACATTCCACCACGTTTTTCCAAACGTAGACAAACAGCCACCATCTCCCAACTACACTGTTGAGATCAGATTTCTTTTCATAGCAGGAATGTGCCTTACATCCTTTAGCAACCAGTCATTTCCATTATTTAGCTTAATCTGTACCTTACCCTTTCCAACAATTTTACATGGTTCATCATCCCCCAATAACACATGCCCAAAATCACCTTGAACATAATCATAAAAGAATTTCCTATGGGGTGTAGCATGACATGAAGCCCCTGAATCTACTACCCAGTAATCACTAGTATTATCTAAAGCAAGAATCAAAGCATCTTGTAACACATCACCTACTACATTAGCTTCCTGGGTAGTCTCTTGCTGCCTCTCACCTTTCTTCTTTGGTGCTCTGCAGTCTTTCTTTAGATGTCCTTTCTTACCACAGTTCCAGCATTCTATTTTTCCGAATCTGGACTTGGATCTTCCCTTTTTAGACTTGCCGCGATTTTCTGGGCTCCTTCCTCTCTCGTTTTGTCTCCCTCTGCTCTCCATGGTCAACACATTACCTGATGTCTCACCTGTGCTTTTCCTTCACATTTCCTCGCTAAGAATAACACTAACAACATCATCAAACTTAAGAGTGTTTGAACTAGGGAAAGAGTTACTTACAGCCATGACCAAGCTATTCCAGCTTTCTGGCAATGAGCACAAGATTAGAAGAGCCCTAACCTCATCATCAAAGTTCACTTTTACATAACTTAACTGACTGGTAAGTGTATTAAACTCATTTAAATGGTCAGAAATAGATCCACCTTCTGACATCTTCATATTAAATAAACGCTTCATTAAAAATACCTTGTTAGAAGCCGAGGGTTTTTCGTAGAGCTTACTCAATGCACTCATCACACCCTCTGTTGTTTTTTCTTTCGAAATATTGAAGGCCACCGACGAAGCCAGGCACATCTGTATTGTTCCTAGTGTCTTTCTGTCAAGAACCTCCCATTCTTCATCTTTCATAGCCGCCAGCTGTTTTGCTTTTCCACCCAACGGCAAGTACATATCTTTCTGGTACAGATAGTCCTCCATTTGCATCTTCCATAACTGATAGTTTTGGCCGTTAAATTTCTTGACCCTAAACTTTCCTTCTTCTACCATTGCTCCCACTCGAACCAGGAACCCTTCTTTCCTGCGAGTTTACCAACCAAATAGACCTTTTAGCTCTGATACCAATTGTTAGAAAACAGGACCACAGACCAATAACAGATATACTGTTAAATCAATAAACAAGATGCAAAACACATTAAAACATTACAAAGAGACACAGATATAACGTGGTTCACCCAAACGATGGGCTACGTCCACAAAGAAATTTGCCATTCCTTTTATTACAGTCCAGAAAGATGAAGGGATACACCCTGTAGCAAAAACGTTGCACTTTCTCTTCACGCTCTCTCAGTCTCTCTTCTAGTACAATACAATACCATATCTAGTCGATTTACAATGCTCTCTTTTATAGGGGAAATACCATGGGAAAAATTCTAGGGTTAACCCAATACCATGGGTCCGCAATACTGTTGGCCAACACACAACCCAAAAAAAAAAATTCGGGGGCGGACCCCAAGGCAGGGGGAACGAGTGTACAGTACTCCTGGGTTACAATCACAACTGAATAATATCTCTGGATCTGGAAGATTAGGCTCCACAACCAATAGCCTACCTATAGGCTACAATTTTGGTTTAATCTATAATTGAGTTAAGGAAAAAATATGTATTTAGAAAATGCAATAATGAAAAATAAGTGTGTAACTTTGTTATTGGTTTACATACCATGACATCATCCTCATTTTTTGGTGCCCAGTACGTGGAGGCGGGATGACATGAAATTCTACCCACAGGTCTGTCCTTTGATGGAAAGTTGTTGGTCGCAATGTAGACTTGTGTAGTCTTGGAGCACAACCGTTGATTCTACTCTTTTCGATGAGTAAGCTACATGTGGAGCTTGAACTGTAGGAGAATGGAACTTGGGCCATAGGTTCGATGTTGGAGCAGATCGTTCCCGAAATCACATTTCACGTGATGATTTATTTGGACTGCAAGAGCCTCTGCCATCTCTCTGTGACCAACTCTGACATGCGTCATGCTGCCAACGATGATCGCTCCTGGAAATCCCTATATCATAAGGTACATACAATTTTGTGGGAAGCTCGAGAAACTTACATGGAATGGATTCAACTCCATCAACATCGGAGTACTAATGGAACATCACATAATTTATTTTACTGTACCTCGTCCAAGAGGTTAGAGTAGGAATTTAGCATATAAATGCATGTCTCTGTTATGGGAATTTTCAAATGCTACAGAATAAACATCTACTTATACTTTTGTTAATGTATTCTCTTTACATTTTAATGCAAAACAATTTAAAAGGAGTAATGATTATCATTGAACTATGACTATAGGGCAAGCATCTTCGAGGTTAGTTGATAGAGATATTACGCAAATCATGGTCAAACACTAAATAGGCGCCCTTTTCAATGCTCTATAAATAAATTAGGATCCAAGTGAAATCATGAAGTTACCTTGAGCATCTCAATTTTTTTTTTAAAGGATAAGGATCCTTTTCAATGCTTTAGACTTATCAGTTTGAGACTAATGTTTTGATTTGTGTGGATTTTAAAGATATAAGGCCTAAAATATTGAATTGCATTGACCATTTGTTGATGTATTTGTAACTTTGGAATGTATTCACTTGTATATCTTATGTATTATACCCCGATGTTTATTCCGGGAAGTATCTATAATGTAATTGAGTCATGTCATGCCTCAATGTTCTGATCATGAGATTCAATAATGTAAGCAAGTCATGTAAAGTCATTGAGGTTAACCATCCATTATAATTTGGGGCAATAGTCCCCACAATTGTGTCAAGGTTAACCCTCCTTATTGATCGGATGGAAAAGTCCCCACAGTTGTGGGGCACTAGGCTTATTAGACTCTCCTAGAGATGTCTGCCCTAGTAAGTAATTGTTAAGTGGGGGCGACATGTTGAAGTGGACATCAAGTGAATGAAAGAATATAAATAGAGAGTGAGCCTCTCTATATATCACACACACACTCACTCACTGGGGCGCATGAGTGAGAAAGAAGAAGTTGGGATCAGAGAGAGAGACTACTATTGTCGGGAGATCATCTTTATGTTTTCAGGTTTTACTTTTGGTGCTGATTCTATCTCTGAGGAAGTTGCGAGGTTTTCTCCTTTATGGTTTCCCCAAGGAAAATTCTTTGTGTCTCTTGTCTCTTGTGTTTATTGTTGTGCATGTTATTCTCTCAAATAAGATCCTAAGCTAATGCTAGCTTGAATGATAAAAATATAACATGGTATCAAAGCTAACTTGAGAAGAAAACATTATGCAGATACAGAAGCTAGGGATTTTTACTTTTTGGGTCTCTCTCCACAATCCATCAGCAAAAGTATGCTAGGCTAACTCTCCATTGAAGGGTGCATATTTCTGTCGAAGCAGAATTCGATTCTGAGCATTTTCAGTTTTTGGTGCGAGAAATTAGGGATTCTTACAGAAGAAGAATTTTTGAGTGAGCCCAGCATAGGATTTATCTCCTCATCAAAATCGAATTTTAGAGGATTGGGTCAAGATTTTTGATTGGGTATAACTCCGGGAAAGTCAAACCCTAGTTTGACCCCGGGCCGGAAAAACCCTAAAATACTAAAACTGATAAGTTTTGGTACATTCTCTATATATCGAGATTGGAGAAGGCTCAGGATCTAAACCTTTCATAGGCCGAATATGAAACCCTAATTTAAACTGTGTCCAAATTTCAGCCTCAGATTCACTATATTCTAGGAGATATGATCCCTCCAAGTTAGGGTTCCAACCTCTTGCAAGATTCATCCCTAAACATGACACATGGGGAGAATTGTTATGTCTAGGGATAAAAAGGTCCAAATGAAATTTTTGAAGATGTTCCAGAAAGGGCACCAATTTTTCCTTCTATGGTAGATGTTTCATACCTCGAAGATGAAACAATGACACGTGGCAGTCTGTACAACTTCGCTATGTTGAACAGTCCTGAAACAGGTCACCTTGGGAAAATGATCATAAGTCCTAATTGGTGAAACCAATTCTGATGAAACATATGGTGTTGGAACCGAGACAGGCGAGGATACCTCAATGCAAATTTTTAGACACATAGTATTAGTAATTTCAGAGATACCACAGAAACAGTAGCAGACATTTCTGCAGAAGAAATTGGTAAACTAGGGCTTCCTGTCCCAGGAGCTTCCCTCCACCATTTTCAGAAAAGGAGTACATTGGACAGCTCACCTTGAAGAGGTCTATCTTTCTAGCTGATCATATCTGAAAGATTCCAAATTTTTAAAATTAGGGTTTCTCTAACAAACCCTAGATTAGCCAGCTCTGGAACCAAGACGGACGCCTCAAATCGGTAAGATCTAATCTTTTGCTATTTTCATTTGAGGTTCTCATTTCCAAGTGATCTATCACATTAGCTTGATGAAAATCTTGTTGAATTCGATAAATTCCAAGCATGGAAGTATATGATCTCTCTGAATAAAATGAATTGGACACCTACATAAGTAGAGAGGTTCCAGTTCTAGAGGGAGATAAGGCTAAAATCCTTACACCGGAAGAACTTGGTCAAGGCCAAGAAGATCATTGTTGATTCAATCATCGATCACATTATACCACAAGTGTCTTCCCTAAAGAAATCGAAAGAGATGTTTGATTCCTTGACCAAGCTATTTGAATGGAAGACATAAATTGGAATATGACTTTGAGAAAATAGTTGAAGAATGTGAAGATCCAGAATGCAGAGACCATATAGTCATACTTTACGAGGGTCTCTCAAATCAAACAACAACTTGTAGTAGTAGAAGAAGAAGTGGAGAATGTAGAAGTGGTGATAGCCACCTTTAATGGCCTCCCAGGATCATGGGATTCATTCATGCGAGGAATTTGTGCCTGAAGGAAGTGATTACTTTCAGTAGACTTTGGGAAGAAGAAGAAGCTCGACTCATAATAAGAGAAGAGAAGATGGGAGAAACTGAAGATAAATCTCTCACAATCCAAAGAATATCCCTCAAGTGATAAGGAATACGAAGGAATCAACTCTTGAAGAAACTCTTATCCATCTTAGCATTTGGATAAGAAACGATGAATGAAGAAGATGATGAAGCAGAAGGCTTAAGAAGGAGTCTACCCATGAAACAAATAAAGATAAGTACTCAATTGTCATTTCATGATATTATTTTGTTATGCATTTGTTTATATTTAGTTGATGTATTATGCATGGTAGAATGTTTGCATTAATGACAGTATACTACTCAGTACACATGTGATGGGTAAGTATCTCATGGTGCTATACAACTCTCCATTGCTACTTATATAGAATGAAACCTCTTTGTTGACATATTGGATTAGTGCACAATCTCAATGTTGTCCTGGTAGAGATGGAAGGCATCTAGAAAGTTTCCGTGAGATATGGATGAATGTTGTATTGGCTAAAATAGTTGCATAATCATATATCTTGATGCAAAAGAATTTTTTATTAGGAATATACCTTATGAAATGTTTCTAACCATACAACTAATACATTTGACTTGTAGGAAAGATCATGTAAAATCGCCTACAAGCAAAGAAGGATGAAACTTGTTCCGAAGAACAAGTGACGACAGTTCAATATGAAGAATAATATGATGAATGCAGCAACATCATTGATGCAGAACCTTATAGCCATGAAGAAGTAACCAAGAAGAAAGGGAAGACCAGTTCAAGAAGAATGATGTCTAGGATGCAGTATCGACACATGAAGGGAAATTCATAGTTCTATCATGGAGTAGATGGAGACATCGTGGGATACCAGGAAATATTCGTAGCACAAGGCTTCTCACGAAAAGAAGGCATAGAATACAAAGATACATTTGCAGCCAGTGGGAGTTGAGACACATGACGGGCATAATCATGTGTGCAAATGAAAGAAGGCCTTCTATGAGCTTAGAAGACACCCATGGGATAACACATACATGAGGATATTGATGAAGATATGAACCTTTGCTACAAGGTTGAAGATGAAAGTCTATAGAGGATGACAAGCTCACAGATGGGTGCGAGAAGAACTTTTGAAAAAATTTCAAGATAGAGGATCTTAGTATCTAATGATCCTAGATGGATACATAGAATATTAGTAGCAGAGCAAGCTACTTGTCACTCCGGTATAGAATGTTTTAGTACATAGAGTACGGAAGACAGAGGGAGAATGATACTCCACTTCAGAGGGAGTGACTACAGAAGATCCTAAGGTTCGACATGGTATGACAGGATGGACATATTACTGATGACTCTAGGCTTTACTAAGAGTAAAGAGGATTCCAACCTTTGCTTCAAGGTTGAAGGCGGAAGACCAATGATTCTCCTGTTATATGTCAATGACTTTTTCCTAACAGAAAAAAGGAACTCATTAAAGTTGCAAGAAGGAGACTTGTTGCCGAGTTCAAGATGAAGGACTTGGATATGATGCACTACTTTCTAGGCATGGGGGTATGGCAGAATGTGGATGGAATATCCCTGAGACAAGGGTAGTATGTAGTAGAGATCTTGAATAGGTTCAGGATGATGGACTGCAAGGCCATGACCACACCTATGGTATCGAACCTGAATCTATTGAGTGTTGTTTCATCAGAAGTGGTTGATGCTATGATGTATCATCAGATGATTGGGTCCTTGATGTACCTGACGAATACAAGACTATATATTTGCTTTGCTGTGAATACCTTGAGCCAGTTATTGATAGATCCAAGACTTGTTCACTTGATTGCTGCAAAGCATATTCTGAGGTACCTGAGGGGTACAGTTGATTATGGGCTCAATTATGAGGCGAATCAAAAGATTAACCTGGAGGGTTATGTTGATTCATATTGGATAGGAAGTGCCATCGATAAGAAGAACACTTCAGGGTGCTGCTTCAGTATGGGATCAGGTGTGATCTCTTGGTTTAGTAGGAAATAGTCTTGCATGGCACTGAGTACATATGAAGCAGGGTATGTCACAACTTGTTCAGCTAGTTGTGAGGCAGTATGGTTGAGGAAGCTATTGTCTGATTTATTTGATATCCAGTTGGATGCTACTTGTATATATTGCGACAACTAGAGTTGTGTGAAGTTGTTGGAGAACCCAGTGTTTCATGAAAATTCGAAGCATATCGAGATCAAATATCACTATATTAGGGATATGGGGCAGAGAGGAGCAGTGAAGCTCCAGTATATTGCAACAGATGAATAGATAACTGATGTGTTGACTATGCCATTGGCTAGAGTGAAGTTTGAATACTTCAGGGATAAGCTTGGTGTTCTCCAGATCGAGGTTCCCTCCAAGGGGAAGTGATGATTCTGTGAGCCATTCTAATATGGTGAGAGGATTGGTTCCTTCCATGGTCAGATGTAAGGGCTGATCCATTCTGTCATGGTGAGAGGATTGGTTCCTTCCATGTCAGATATGAGTGCTGAGCCATTCTAATGTGATTGTAGGATTGGTTCCTACATGATCAGATATAAGTGCTTAATGCCATTCTTTGAATGGAGGTACCTAGTCAGTTACCAGGAATACTCAGCCTAGAGCTGAGGGCCATTCTGATGTGACTGTAGGATTGGTTCCTACATGATCAGATATAAGTGTTGAATGCCATTCTCTGAATGGAGGTACCTGGTCTGTTACCAAGAATACTCAGCCTAGAGCTGAGGGCCATTCTAATGTGACTGTAGGATTGGTTCCTACATGATCAGATATAAGTGTTGAATGCCATTCTCTAAATGGAGGTACTTGGCCAGTTACCAAGAATCCTCAGCCTAGGGCTGAGGGCCATTCTGATATGACTGTGGGATTGGTTCCCACATGATCAGATGTAAGTGCAGTGCCTTTCCACAGATGATAGTCGTTGTGTCCTATCATGCTGGTGGATGTGAGGGTTATGCCTTTTCACAGATGATAGTAGTTGTTTCCTATCATGGTGGTGATTGTAAGTGTTGTTCCTTTCCACATATGGTAGTAGGTGTGTCCTACCATGCTGGTGGATGTGAGTGCTATGCCTTTCCACAGATGAGAGTAGTTGTTCCCTATCATGTTGGTGGATGTGAGTGTTGTGCCTTTTCACAGATGATAGTAGTTGTGTCCTATCATGCTGGTGAATGTAAGTGTTGTGCCTTTCTGACATGGTGTTGGATGTGTTCC
>LPNX010894431.1:243170-340745 GCA_001517045.1 Pseudotsuga menziesii
TAGAGTATGCATATCAATTGATCTCTATGTTGATAGAAACATAAAGAGAAACAACTTATTTTAATTAGCAACATAGATTTTCCCTAGCATACCTAGATCCATCCATTTCTAGGCCAGATGTATAAAATAAATATTATTCATAAAGTTCAAAACCAAAATTCCAAATTTATTTATTTAATTATAACATTTATTTTGTCACCAACTTAGATTAGAATTGTTGTACTTATATGTATTCTCGTGTTTTTAAAACATAGAACATGTTAATTATTCATTAGTTTTAATTATTAAATATTAATAAGTATATGTATTCTCATGTTTTTAAAACATAGAACATGTTAATTATTCATTAGTTTTAATTATTAAATACTAATAGTGTATGTATATCTATTGATCTTCAACTTAGATTAAGATTGCTTAAGTAAGAATTATTGTAAGTATATTTATTCTCATGTTTTAAAAACATAGAACATGTTAATTATTCAACTGTTTTAATTATTAAATACTAATAGTGTATGCGTATTCATTGATCTTTATGTTTGTGCAACATAATTTTTTTCAAATGAATTGTATGAAGTTTGAAAACAATGGAAGAATCATAATACATATTTATTGGTCATTAAGAAGCATGGAGAAGAGAATTAAAAATTCCATTTAACTGAGTATCGACCCGAGCACCGTCATTTGGAGTCACGAATATATCCAGAAACAACACCGACCTCAAAAACATGACAATTTATAAACTTTTTAATTTAAAATTATTTTTATTTTATTTTTTTGTTCTGACCATTAATAACCATCCTCAAAGGATTTACATCATATCACATACATCTTTCCTCAGTGAAAAAAAAATTATTAAAATTAAAAAATAATAAATTTTATTTTATTTATAAAAAATCATTTTAATATATAATTTTTGTAAAACATTATACAACTTTATAAAAATTTATACTAAAGAAAACAACTTATATAAATTAAAACCAACTCATATAAATTCAAACCGGTTTGGCTTTGTGAAAATCATATTAATACCTTTGCATTTAATAAATTTTTAAAAATTAAAATAAATTTTATTTTATTTATAAAAAAATCATTTTAATATATAAAAAATCAATTTGACTTTCTAAAAACACAATTGTTGACTTTGCATTTACACTTATTATATATAAATATAGACAATTTAAAAAAAATATTTTATTTATAAAAAAAAATCATTTTAATATATATAATTTTAAAACATGAGACGACTTTATGAAAATTTATGTAAACAAAACAACTCATATAAATTCAAACAAATTTGACTTTGTAAAAAGCATATTACTACTTTTCATTTATTTGACTTTGTAAAAAGCATATTAAAGTTTGACTTTGTAAAAAGCATATAACTACTTTTCATTTATTTGACTTTGTAAAAAGCATATTACTTCTTTTCGTTTACTAATTATATAGAAAGATGATTTTAAAGAAATTGAAAATAAATATATTAATTATAATCTAAGAAGTTAGGAGTTAGAAAAAAAAATCACAAAAACCAAATATTTCTCATTAATATTTCCTCATTATAAAGATGATCTTTATTAATATTTAAACTTATAGAAAAGTGAATAATATACCAATAATTAAATCTGATATTATATAATAATTTTTTTTTTGAATAAAACATATATTACTATACAATGGCCAAATTACAGAGCAAAATACAGCTAGAACTAACCCAAAAACAGGGAGGCCTTAGTCCAGTCCAGCGGGAGCCCAGCCGGGACTTGATCAAAACGGATTTGCCAAAAAATTACAAAGTTTTCCAAAATCCTCCTGCACCTCCTAATATCTTTGTTTCTACTATGGGTCCCGATCCTATTACATTGTTTTCCCACCCACATCAAAAGTGGCGACTTGAGGGACCGTTCGCCACCCAGACCCCAGTTGACTACATAATGCCTAATAACATACAAGCTATACCTATCTAAACTGAGTAACACCAGAAATACATTATCATAAGAGAGAACCAAGAAAATGCATAGACTGATAAGAGAAATCATATCCGACCAGAGGGGAGGGAGCTCCAGCAAGGGATTGCAGCTGATGGGATCCCGGCAGCTGGTTGCTGTGAGCCTGGCACAAGCGCCAAAGTAGACTTCATGGGGCCAGCTGAGGTCCGAGCCTCCTCTTGTCCGCCTTCATCCTCCTTCCCACTTCGAATGATCCGCTCCCGAGGTCTAATTATCTCCATGGCCCGGTGATCCACCGGGTGGAACGGAAAGCCCAAACTAGCTGCAAGAATGTCAAGCTTGTGGTGCATGGTATGGCATTCCACGTTATGCTCCTTCCAGAATGGGACGGGTTCCAGATCCCCAACACTCTTGGCCTCCCGCAGCGCAGCGGAATGCCCAACCAAACAAACAGTAACCTAGTACATCAAAAGCATACGATCGTATGCAGAGGCGCGGTCGGCTGTGTTACCTGGGTCCAAGACCCAATCTGCGACTTCTGTGTGAAGACTCTCTTGGGGCAAGGATTTCGCCTCCGCCCAGAGACCCTCAACCACCCTCTCAACTTCGAGCCTAATATTGAGCGGAACATGTTCCTTATAGAGGTCCGCCTTCTCCTGAGCCTGGAGTTGAGCGCAGGTCGCTTGACGCGTCTGGTGCTTGATAGGTTTCCCCTTAACCGACGCTAAGCCAGATGCCTCCCCAGAGCCAACCTCCCCTCTAAACTTCTGCTTGGGGGCCATTGGGCAGGACTGCGAAGACAGGACAGGCAACGAAGAATAAAGGTGGAGCACCCTAACAAGACCGAGTTCAAACAAACGGCACAAGACAAAAACCAGAAACGCGGTCCTACTCGTTCTGAGGCCTAACTCGTCATTGTTGATAACAAAATCGCCAGAATAAAACAGATGAGCACTCGTGGGAACGTTCCTGTCCCTGATCATTTCCTGCGTCATTCCCATCATGAGATCGAGAGCCTCCGTCCTGCGGAGATAATGAACCCTGTCTGGTGGATGATCCTCACACTCAGAGCAAAGCGTGGTAGAGTCGACGGTGAGAAACGAAATAATGGAGAAGTACCAGCACCAGTGCCGACGAACATTAATGCCAACAGTTCCCTTCTGCATTATCTCGGGCACATGTAGGCGTGCTCACGCCACCTTACACCATCTGTCCTCCCTTCCATCTGATCATCCATCTGTGTTATCACAGAGAGATCCCTAGAGGCCAGGTGGCTACATTGCTAGGCCCAGTCCTCCGCTTCGTTACCATCGAACCTGTCACATCGGAAGCCGACTCCGCACACCACACCAGCATTCGCCAAACAGTCAGCGACCTTGTTGGCCTCCCTTCTGACGTGGTGAAAGGATATGGCTGGGTGCGAGTGAAGAAGGACACATAGACGCTCCAGTCTGTACGCTAGGCGCCAGCTAGGGGAGATCTTCTCCATCGTTTGTCCATTCAGAAGTCGTTTAGCCACTGTGATGAGGGTGTTGGAATCACCTTCAATTATCGCCGGGAGGAACCCTTCGCTAATCAGCACTTCCGAACCTCGAATGAGGCCTTCTAACTCAGCCGAATTGTTAGTGTCCTGCCCTATAGCTCCCATGAACACCTTCTTGATTTGGCCTTCTTGGTCACGACAAAGACCCCCGAAACCAACCTGACCTGGGTTGCCACAGGACGCGCCATCGAAATTCAGTTTAAAAATACCTGGGGGAGGAACCGACCAAATTGCTTAGCTAGAGGGAATGCACAGTTTGTCTCGATAGCGTAGAGCTGCCATCAACGGCTTATTCAACCCCCAATTCTTGGCGATCTGGAGTTCTTCCCTTGGAAAAATATTATCATGTTCGTGCCACTACATGCATCTAATAGAAGATAACAGGTTGTCTTGAATCGTGTTCCATACTGCCTCAGTATTTCTACATTGGTCGCGGAAGATCCTAGCATTCCTCTCCTTCCAAACACACCACAAGGCCATGCCTAAAAAATCATCCCAGATGGTTCTGATGATGGGGTTTTTGAAGGCTCTTGGACACCATTCTCTTATGGTTTGGGAGGGTTGGCCCCAGATCCTGTCGCTCCGTCTGAATTTCATCGCCCCCTTGTCCCAAATTGCAGTGGCAAAGGGGTAGCTATCCAGCAAGTGACCCATCGTCTCCTCCGCTTGCTGACAGAGACAGCACTGAGACGACCCAATAATCCCCCGCTTTCGCAGGTTGTCACAAGTAAGGATCCTCCCTCTGACTACAAGCCAAATAAAGAGGGCCACTTTGGGCCATAAGTTGACAGCCCAAATTTTTCCCCAGATGTCATCCATTGCCTCATTCCTCGACATCCTGATACTGTAGGCCTCCTTGACGCTGAAAGATCCTTTTGAGGAGTATCCCCACCGTAAGATATCAAGGCCTTCTTGGACCTTGATAAAGCGTTTGTTCAGTTCCTCCTGGAATACTTCCCAGTCCTCCTCACTCATAAGATCAGGTTTCTCAGGGAAATTCCACCGATGGTAGTCCATTTGGAGTCCCGGTTCCCACGATTGGTTCACCAAAATCCCACCCCTCTCGATATCCTGTTGTTTGATGAGAGCCCATCGAGGGTCCCTACCAAGAATGGGGAACTGGTTCCAAGAATCTTCCCAGAATTTCGCCCGACTGCCATCCCTGATCTCCCAGAAACTATGCTCTTGGATAATTGATTTTCCAGCCATGGCTTTCAACCAAATGGAGGATCCACTAGGGGCTTCGTTGAAGCGAATCGGGATATGTATGGGTCTATCCCTAGCATATTTTTTGCTCCACAGTCTTTCCCAGGGTTCCGATGAATGATTGACCCACCTCCACCAAACCTTGGCCCCAAGGGTCTCTGACAAAACTTCAGGGTCCCTAAGGCCCAGACCCCCCTGTTCCTTAGGTTTGCAGATATCCTCCTAGCTTACCAAAGAGAACTTGGTCTTTTCCCCATTCCTCCCCCATAGAAAATTACATTGGATGCTTCGAATTTGCTTAAGGATAGCCTTTGGTGCAATTAAGATCGAAAAAAGGTAAGTCGGCATCGCTTGTAAGATGGATTTAACTAGGATCAGTCTACTAGGAAAGTTAAGGGTACGAATCACCCAGCTTGATAATATTTGTTTTAGTCTATCCAAGAGTTCCTACCAATCTTCTAATTTGGGCCTTCCAATCCCCAGGGGAACACCGAGATACTTAGACAGGAAATCCCCTCTAGAGAAGCCCAAGATTCTTAGGATATTCCTCTGTGTGGCCGGGGGAGTATTGACAAAGAAAACCTGAGATTTATTAAGGTTAACCACCAAGCCTGAGGCCTAAGCAAAAAGGTCCAGACTTTTTTTGAAGCTTCGAGCTTCTTGGACTGAAGGGTGCCCCATGAGCATAGTGTCATCAACGAATGGTTGGTGGGTCTGAGGGGGCGCCCCCTCATGTGCTTTCACTCCACGAATTGCCCCACATTCGACCCGGGCTACAATGAGGTGACTTAGACCCTCCGCCGTGAGGATGAAAAGAAAAGGGGACAGAGGGTCCCCTTGGAGGATGCCCTGAGTAGGCTGGAAGGAGGAAGTCGGGGATCCATTAAGGAGGATATTAAAGAAAGGCGAGGAACCCAGGCCCATGACCCACTCAACCCAGTCGGGAGAAAAGTCGTAGGCTCCTAACATCTTCTCCATGAATTCCCAGTTGAGCTTATCGTAAGCTTTTTCAATATCAAGCTTAATCATCATCCCAGGGGAATACGAGCTTTTGAGCGAATGCAGCACTTCGTGCACAAGAATAACCCCATCTAGGATTTGCCTACCTTCCACAAATCCCAACTGTTCTGGGATTATAAGCGTCGGGAGGAGGGGTTTGAGCCTGTTAGTAATGACTTTGGAGATGATCTTGTATATGAAATTGCATAACACAATTGGTCTGAATTTGTCGAGGGAATCCGCCCCCGCCTCTTTTGGGATGAGGGTAAGGAAGGTAGCGTTGAAAGCTTTAAGGACCCCTTTTTTGGTTCTAGATTCCTCCACAATATCGAGCACATCCTCCTTAACAAGATCCCAGAAGAAATGGAAGAAGTTGGTCGTGAAGCCATCTGGTCCAGGAGCCTTTCCCAGAGCCATCTGGTTGACTGCTTCCTCAACTTCTTGCATCCCAATGGGCTTATACAGCATTTCATTGTTTTCTCCAGTGACCAATCTAGGAACTAATCTAGTGAGTTGTTCAATGTCCCTCCTTCTATCTCCCCTATCTTCCCTGAGAATCTCCAAGAAGTAATGGGTGAGTTCAGCTTCTATCTCCCTCCTAGTATCCACTCTGTTTCCAGCTCTAGTTTTAAGCCTCTGGATTCTAGAGTTGTTCCTATTCTAGATCACCGAGTTATGAAAGAATTTAGTGTTTCGTTCACCCTCCTTCAGCCATTTAACCCTCGCCTTCTGTTGCCAATATAACGCCTCTTGTTTTTCCCTAGCTTCCAACTGCCCCATAAGCTCCTAATCTATTTTCTTCATATCCTCATTCCATCCAATTTCCATACCCTTTCTGTTGATGAGATCTACCTCTAGAAACAGTTGTTTTTTGTCCTAAAAAATGTTTCCAAATTCCTCTCTATTCCACGTGCGGATCTTAGCTTTCAAGGCCTTTAATTTCTGTTGAAATCTAAACATAACGGTTCCTAGGGGGGGAACCAGTTCCTTCCACCATTGACTTACCAGGTTCTTGAAGTCCTTATGTTCCATCCAGAAACTTTCAAAATGAAAGGGTTTCCCCCTAGGGGAGCCAGACCGATCCCAAGAGAGGCTGATGGGCCAGTGGTCGGAGCCATTTGCCAGGAGGACATCAGCCAGAATTTCCCCCGTACTATGCATGACGTCTTCTGACACCAAAAAATGATCCAGACGGGAGGCAACCAAGTTCTCCCTTCCACGCTTATTATTCCACATGAACCAGCCGCTCCCCGTTTCCATGTCAACCAGAGAACCCTGAGTAAGGAGTTCGCTAAATTCTTCCTGGAATTTGTCTAGGGCTCTTCTTCCACCTTTCTTCTCTCCAATATTTGCGATCAGGTTGAAGTCGCCTCGAAGCACCCATGACCCTTGCTTCGCTTGCTCCTGGAGCCAGTTGAGGGAATCCAAGAAAGATTGTTTCTCCTGGAAATAGCTGGGTCCATAGATGTTTCCTACCATTCCTCGGACTCCCGAATCTAGAAAGCAGAAGTCTGCCATTAGTATAAACTTATTGGCCCTCCAGTTGGAGAGTTCCACCACTCGTGGCTGCCATAGAATGGCAATACCACCCGATTTCCCTGCTACATCTAAGGCCATGACCTGACTTCCCTTCCAAATCTTTTCCTTGATCATTACAAGGCCCTCATAACTACATTTGGTTTCTTGGAGGAACAAAATATCCAGAGATTCCTGCTTAATCTTACGGTTTATTTCTTTCCACTTCCTAGGGTTACTACACCCCGTTATATTCCAAGAAATGAGCTTCATTGGCATACCTTTTTAGCTTCAAAGAATGTCACCTGGATCATAGGGTACTGACCTAATTCGATTAGACGCACTCCCATCACTACTATACGTTGCTTGTTTGTCTTCCTCCCCCGACGCAGTTCCTCCTCTGGAGACTTCCTCTTACTACCCTTCTGGGCGTCTGGGTCAATCCCCAAACTTTCCACTGCGCTCGTTCAAATAATGGATTCTTGTAGAAGTTCAAGTTGACGTCTCGAGACATACCCTTGTCCCTTATTTTTGCATTCTTCCTCTATGGCATCCAAGTCTAACTCGCCGAGATCCATATCTTCTCCCTTGTCCTCCTCCGCTCCTTCCATCTGTTGGATTTCCATTGAAACTGGTGATTTGGATGTGCCTTCCTGCTGGTCTTCAGTCATAGGCACTGCCTGAATCTCCTTGCCCTCTTCCAGGGACTCTAGTGCTTCGAAAGAGTTCCCTTGAGATTTCTCATGGGACAAAGTTTCCATACGCGTCTGGGTTCCCCCCCCTTTCCACGACGTTTGTTCTTGACCTGGGTAAACCCGTCATCACCCACAACTCTGGGCGGCGCATGGGGAAACAGGATCAGGCCAAAGGCTATCTCTGGGGAAGTTCCTTCCCAAGTGACCATATTCATGATAGTGCCGACATATAAAGGGGAGTTGTTCGTAATCAATAGGTTGAATCCATTCCTCATCTTCCCAGTTTAGATTGATTGCTTCAGGTAGCTCTCTAGATAGATCCATGTAAACACAAATCCGAGCAAAGGCCATGTATCTTTGAATCCGCGTTTGTTCTGCTACTTTTATGAATTCTCCCAGACTATTTCCAATGTCCCGCAAAGTCTCCAAGTCCCATTATTCACCCGGGATGGAAAAGAGGTGAATCCAGACTGGGGCAACTGTCATGTCTTCCGTTTCTGGGTTAAAACGCTCCTTCCATGGCCACAAGAAAAGGCCCACTGAGAAAAAGAAATATGGACCCCCCTCCATGATTCTGTCCCTATCTTCCTGGTTAAAGAAGATAATGGTGAAGAAACCCTTGGATCCCAGTTGAAGATCGTAGTGGCCTTTAGGTTTCCACACCCCATTTATCCACTTGACTAGGTCTTTTTCCTTCGGCCAAATCCCCACAATTTTCCCTATTAGTGCCTTTTCCTTCTAAGTCTCGATCTTTCCCCAGACTACCTCAGGTTTGATCTGAATTGCAGGTATGGAGGCCGTTCTTGGGAAACAGCCGCCCATACTCGTATGCTTTCCTTTCATGGGAACAAGTTGAGGCTCGTCCCCCTTACCAACCTCTGCCAATTATTTCCTCCTCACGCTAGGAGATCCCATGTCCCAAGCGGGCGCCTCCTGCCCTAATGCTGCCATGGCACCCTGCAGGAGGCCAAGATACCGGGCAGAATCTGCAGCCTAGTATCTTCAGGAACTATGCGCCTTGAGCCGATCCTCCAGGCTCCTCTTCAAATCCTCGCTCCGGGTGTAGAATCGCTCTCAAACCCCAATATTAACCTTTCATGTTAAACATTTTACATTTTTTCATAATAATATTTTTTATTTAAAATAAATATAAAATACATTTTTCATCCAGTAATATATATGAGTTTACATAAATTTGAATAAATGCCTCCTAAACTATTCAAGATGACTTAATATCCACTCAAGCCTTTCTACTTAAAAACAAAAAAGTGTTCTCTCCCGTCTATCCTATATATATGTCATTGTTTTGAAATATCATATTATCCTTATACGTTTGGAAAACAAACATAAATATAAAGTCTTCTATAAGCATCCTCTAAAACACTCTAATAGCGAGAGAGTACATGTGAACACCATTACTCAATTATAGGAAATTGAAACTAGTCCAAATCCTAGATATGAGTAATGGTTGAAATTTTGTTGAATTCTTGGAGAAGAAGTAATCCCAATACTTTAGATAATCCTTTATTGG
Organism: Pseudotsuga menziesii; assembly: GCA_001517045.1. Taxonomy (NCBI): domain Eukaryota; kingdom Viridiplantae; phylum Streptophyta; class Pinopsida; order Pinales; family Pinaceae; genus Pseudotsuga; species Pseudotsuga menziesii. The sequence continues at coordinate 252,606 of LPNX010894431.1, forward strand.
AGAATTTATTTAGCATTGTGTTGTGTTTTTAGAAGTTGTGAATGAAAGCCATATTTGAGAATTGTTGTGAGATATTTTTCATTTTTGCAACTAATGCATACACAACAATGCCTTTTAATCTTTGTAGGTTAGATAACCTATTTATCACAAGTAATGAATTACCATAAACCTATAGATGAGAGATGTTCCAATTAAGTGTCACTCTCAATAATGTGCACAATGCCAACAACTCAACCCAGTTATTGGTATTGCGGCCCCTATTAGCAAAGAACATAACATAATGTTTCTTATATATATATATATATTCCCTAGTGTGATTCTCCCCTTAGAATGCTCTATCAAAAAATGCCCTGGGACGAGATTTGTTGATAACGAACTCCATGGCTACATGATCTTTCCTATACTTGAATCACTAGGCCACTAGAATAATAAAATTAGAAAACTATAAAGTTTGAAGAAATGATGCTAAAAAATACAAAAGTTATGAACCACCCAAATTCTTCAATAGCCCAGAAATAGTACTACATGATAGGCCTTTAAATACTAATACTAAATCCATGATTGCAAACCTTCCTCTACTAAGTCACCTTGCCATTTATGGGTTACGTTGAGAGAGAGAGAGAGAGCAAGAGGTTAGCTCAAGTGGTTGAGAGTTGTGAGTTGTTAGAAAAAGGTCTCAAGGTCAAATCCTTGGGTGGCTATGCATAGATATTAATGGCCTCACTTTATGTGCCCATCATGTTAGGCTCCATAACCATAGTCGACAAGATGAGGCCCCTTCGAATAAGCCCCTGGAAATTGTTATCATAGATATAACAACTATCCAAAATTATAAATCACGTTAATTGATATATATATATATATATATATATATATATATATATATATATATATAGACANCAACTTGATTGACCTTAATATGTGTGCTCCTAGCCCCACCTGGAGAAATGGACATACTGGAGAGGATGGTATTAGTAAGAAACTTGATCATTTTGTCATTGCTGAACAGCTTCTCCCTACCCTCTCTTGTTACCGTTCCTGGAATACACCTTTTGAGATCTCAAATCACTTCCCTATCTGCTTAGAGTGGGGTCCTCAGGACACTTACCACTGCTACCCCTTCAAGTTCAACAGGGCCTAGCTCTTGGAAGAGGACTTTGCCTCTATCATCAATTCTTCATGGACTGCTCATTCCCACCTTCGACGTTGTGATTACTTGGAGATCCTTTCCCTCAAGATCAAGTGGCTCAAAGGCTTTGTGAAAACATGGGAATTACATAAAAGCATACTAGAAAACTTGAGATGATGGACATTGACTCTGAAATCGGGTCTCTCCTTCAGAAGTATTCATGTATCCTTTATGTTTCTGAGTCTCAAAGGCTGGCTATCCTCAAATAAAAAAAGGATTTTTTTCTCACTCAGGAGGTGTTGACCCTGAAACTTAAAAGTAGAGCATTATGAATATGTGAAGGAGATGCAAACACTAAATATTTTCACTCCTTTACCTATGCCAGGAGAAATTATAAGACTATTTGGGATCTTAATGACAATGAGGGGAATTTGATTACTATAGATGCAACTCTAAAACATTTGGGTGAACAACATTTTGTTGATCTCTTCAAGGATGATGGAAAAACAAACATTGTTGATCAACTTAAGGTTATTGGCCTCTTCCCTTACTTTGTACAGGAGATTGAAAAGGATTGCTTCCTCACTCCTATCACTATCTCTGAAGTTGAAACAACTCTGAAGGGTTTTAAAAAAGATAAAATCCCATGCCCTGATGGCTGGCCTATTGAATTCTTCCTTGCCTTTTTTGACCTGGTGGGTGAGGACATACTCAAGGCAGTGGAACAGTCTAGACTTAAAGGTGTGGTTACAAATTCTATAAACTCTACTTTCCTCACACTGATCCCCAAATGTGAGAAGCCAAACACCTTTGCTGACTTTCACCCCATATCACTCTATAATTTAGTCTATAAAATTATTTCAAAAATTGTTGCCTTACGTCTTAAACCTTTCTTAAATAAGGCTATATCAATCCAGAAATTTGGTTTTCTCAAAGATAGACAAATTACTGAGCCTGTGGGAATTACCCAGGAGCTACTCCATACCATAAAGACCAAAAATTTGAAGGTTATGGTGCTCAAACTTGACCTTGTTAAAGCCTTTGACAGGATAAATTGGACCTTGCTAAGACTTGTTCTATTGCAGATTGGCATCCCTATGGATGGTGTAAATTGGATAATGGGATCTGTGTGCTCATGCAAATTTGTTGTATTGGTAAATGGAACTCCTTCAAATTTCTTTCCTTCTTCACGATGGATCCGACAAGGATGCCCTTTGTCCCCTCTCCTTTTCATCCTGGTCATTGAAAGCTTTAGTTTAATTATTTTAGATGATAAAAGAAAGGGTAAAATCAAAGGGATCCAACTCTCTCACAGCCTGACTATTACACACCTCTTTTTTGTCGATGATGTTATTTTATTTGGACTTGGTTTTGTGGATGAATGGAAAGCCTACAAGGAGGCTCCTGATATTTTTTGCTCTGCTACTAGTATGTCTGCCAGTCTTGAAAAGTCATCTTTCTTATATAACAATGTTGATGATGAGACCAAAATGCTCATTTCTTCCATACTTCCTTTTAAAATGGATCCAATTACCACGGGCTTCAAATATTTGGGTTATCGTCTCAAACCCCTAGGGTACAAAAATTCAGATTGGTTTTGGCTTGTCTCTATGTTTAAAAAGAGAATAAATAACTGGACCTACAGATTGTTATCGCTTGGTGGCATAGTGATCCTCATCATATCGGTACTCACTAGTCTGGCTGTATATTGGTTTGTATTGGCACGTATTCCTAATCTATCTTGAATTCTCTGAGGTGATGTATATTTTCTTTCCTATGGGGAGGCTTTGAGGGTAAGTAGAAATTACATCTTGTGGATTAGCACACTTTAGTTGCACCATATGAATTTGGTGGCTAGAATATAAAACATTTTGAATAGTTTGGGATTGCTCTCAGACTAAAAATCATGTGGTCGATTCTAAATAGAAATGGAATCTGGAGTCATATTATCACATTCAAATACTTCAAGACTCAAACCATTGAAGACTGGTTACGTTCATGACAATTTCTTGTTTCTGGAACTTCTTATATGTGGAATGGGTTTATAAGAACTTTATCCTGGATCACTTGTCAACTTAGCTGGAGGGTTGGAAATGGTTCTTGCATCAAGATGGGAATTGATCCCATTTTCGGGTCAAATGCACCATATCTACTCTCAGATGAACTCAGATATTACCTCGAGGATCTTGGAATCACATGCCTTGCACAGGAACATAACTTAGATTATGGGATTGAAAGTCACGAGTATTGGTATACAGCTGATGATTTTATTTTGGGAGGTATATGGAGGGAACAATGGACTGAACATGTAAATGGTCTGACTCACGGAGGCATCAGACTTAAACTATCAGATGACTCTCTTCTCTGGATGCACAATCTGAGAAATGGTATGGTAACTGCAAATTTGGCTTATGTTCTCATTGTATCTTCCAGCTTGCCCCCTGCTCAACACAATTTGTACACTCAGCTTTGGTATTATAACATTCCTCAAAAGATCAAATGCTTTATATGGTTGGTAATTGAAAACAAAGTTAGTACCTGGGATACTATTATTAAGAAAAGCTGGATTGGACCTAGCAGATGCTGCCTTTGTAAATGTCAGGAATAATCAGTCCAAGACCTCCTTGTTGACTTCTTATTTACACATGAGATCATAAGCTTCCTCCACATGTACCTTAATTGCTCTTTGATTTGGTCTGACATATCAGTACTGGAAAATCTTGAAAACTGACTCAAGAGAAAGGATGACCTTCTTTATCTCCCCTTCTTTCTCATCTAGAACTTGTGGAAGACTCGAAATTCCACTATCTTTGAAGATAAAAAAACCCAGCCTGAAAATATTGGGACACTATATTATGCTTCATGTTAATGACTTTCATGTTTCACACACCAGAAAGTCCAGAATCAAGAACATTGGCAGTGCTCCTATACATTCTTACCCTACTGGGTTCTTTGATGGTGCTACTGCAAATCAGATGGGGGGTGCTGGTATTTTCCTTCAAATCAGTCAGATACATTATTTCTATATTATGCTGGGCTGTGGTAAAAGTACCAACACTAGAGCATAACTATTGGCTATCTGGACTCTTCTGTTCTTCTCTAAAGCTATTAGGCTTCCTATGCTTCAAATATATGGGGACTCTTTAGTCATTATCAATTGGGAAAAAGGCATATCTACCCTCACTTCTTTAGATCTGGAGGCTTGGTGTGAAAACATCAAAGAACTAATTGCACTCTTCACATCTATTGACTTCCAACATGTCTATAGAGAACATAATGAGAGGGCAACTATCTTATCCAAGCATGCTCTCCATTTGGCCTCATGCCTACTATCCTTCAAAGAGTTCTACGAAGGTATAGTCATTGGGGAAGCATCTTTACAATTATTTTGAAGAGCATAAGCTCTAATCTGCCTACTCCACTACATGTGGGTTCTTTGAGTATGGTATTGATATTTACTGTTTGGGGCATCTTTGATGCCTCTGATTACACCTTGTGTGTTTGAATTAGTCACTTCCCGGAGCTGTCCTTGGATAAGATTTATGGGCTCTCTTTATCTTCGCTATGGACAGTATTGGACAGTCAACCCTCTTCTAGAGCAGACCAGATAAAAGAGTGACTCCTTTTTGCCTCAGATGACACAGTGTTGATAAGCTCATGTTAGTATATATATTTCTTGTATATCTGACTATGAATAATATTTATATTATAAAGATGTAATTGGTTACATTTAATTCACATATAAATAACAAAAAACTACTATTTTTCTTCTAAAAATATATATATATACATATACATATATATAAACTTAACCTCACACATAATATTCACAAGTTTTTCTCAACATTATACAATAAAAACTAAATTTTACCTAAGCATCATAGACTTTAAATATATCAAATTATTCAAACTTTAAATATATCAAATTATTCAAATAATAATGAATATATTGATCAAAACCTTGTCCTCAAAGAAAGCCTCTACTACTCGGGTAACTATATTCATGTTTATTTATTTATTTTTATTACTATGTTACGAAGTACAATAATCCAATACCCCATTAAATTTGTAATCATCATCTTGTGATTGATTCAGAAAATGCGTCTTTATCACCTTGATATGAATTTTATATAAGAAAATACCTCTCCATCACGTTGATGTGGATTTTTAATCATTATTATATATTAGGTGTTAATCATACCTCTAAAGTCATTGATGATGTGGCACACTCATCACATGTATGTCGGTAGAGAGGTGGCTCATGATTATTCTTACAAATTGAATTGGTACATGTGGGGCTTATAAATAGTACACGTGGTAGCTAGAGATGCCTATGGGCTGGTTGTTGGGATATATAATTGTGAGATGTTTGGTACAAAATATAAGTAATGGTTGTTGGGATATATAATTGTGAGATGTTTGGTAAAAAATATAAGTAATCCTCATGATGCAATGGGAAGAAACAAAGTTATTCTGTAAAGGCTTTTATGATTAGGTTATAAATTATTTATTAATAAAAACGAAGAAGGTTGGACATTAAGAAAAGTTTAAGGTGGGGCATGATAAGTGGGATCCAATAATAACAATTACAAGTGAAACTTTTCATTTTAATAAAGTTCATTTGTCATATTATAACAATTTCCTATAGGAGTTGCATTATGTAGATCACTCTTTTAATATATTTATATGTGAGTGGAATAATGATGATGCAATATCATCTAGAATTTCTCTTTTACGATGAATTATTATTTTTTAATTCCCCACTTCAACTTAAATATGTGTAGCTATTTAGATATCTATAGTGCTCGTGGAGCCCTTGGATGCGTTCTTTTTCTTAGTCTCTATCCCTTGGTTTCTGGTTTGGTTCACCTTTGACCCGTGAGGAAACTATATGGGGTTTTTTCATTGAAACATCATCAACCTGCTCCCCCTTCCGAGGAGGGTCTGCAACATCATCAACTTGCTCCCTTTTTTGAGGAGGGTCTACAACATCATCATCATTCTTCTTCCTTACGAGGAAGGTATACAACATCATCATCACAATTCCTCCTTACGAGGAAGGTCTATAACATCATCATCATTGTTCCTCCTTGTGAGGAAGGTCTATAACATCATCATCATTGTTCCTCCTTACGAGGAAGGTCTATAACATCATCATCATTGTTCCTCCTTACAAGGAAGGTCTATAACATCATCATCATTGTTCCTCTTTACGTGGAAGGTCCTTTCGAACCACATCAAGCTACGAGATCACACCTGATCCCAAACATCATCATGAGGTGCTCTTTCTAGTACTTCCTATTTGCATCTATAATGATTTTGTCCTCTCATGTCAGGGCATCGACATATACTAGTCTTCTGCATTCAACCTTAAAGTAAAGGTTAGAAATCACTTTACTCTTGGCAAAGCATTAGTCCACCAAGAAGTTGTCCATCATGTCTTACCATGTTGAACTCAGAGATATTCTGTAGTCACTTCCTCTTTCTGGGGAGGTCTTTTTGGACTACAACAAGTTTGTCTCGAAAGTGTTCAACCTTAAAACGAGACAAAGGCTTAGTCAACACATCTTCCACATGTTCCATTGTGGGAACATACTTGAGATTTACAGCTCCCTTCTGCAACTTGTTCTTTATCATTCTCCTTTTGTACATTTGCAACTGCATCGTACATCCACAACTTCATCATTTCTTCTCTTGTAGGTGATTGCATACAATCCTTCCTACAAGTCAAATGCAGTTGTATGATTAGAAACATTTAATAACATATTCATAAGGACAAATTCTTATGCATAAAGATATGTGTTATGCAACTATTTCAGCTGATAGAACATTCATCCATATCTCGTATACATATGGTAACTATCTAGATTCCTTCCATCTCTACTAAGACATTATGTCAAAAAAGAGGATTCATTCTAGATAAGTAGCAATGGAATGTTGTACAACACCATAAGCCACTTACCCATCATATGCATATTAGTAATAAACTGTTCATCAATGAAAAACACTCTAACATGCATAATACACTTCCTAAATCATATGTACATAACTGAACAATAGGTATATAGGAAACGACAATTCAAATACTTATCTTTGTTTGTTTGGTAGAATCCATCTTGATCTTTGTATTCTTAAATTATAGGAGTCTCTTCCAATGTGTTCAACTTCATCGTCTGATTTTGAGGACTTCTAATTCCCAAGAATCATGTTAATATTCTCAAACTTTGAGATCTACCGTAGTCACTCCCTCTGAGGTGGAGCACCATCCTCCCTCTACATCTTGTACTCTCTGCATTAGGACATTGGTCCAGTGATAGGTAGCCTCCTCTGCTACTAATTTTCTTTGTATCCATCTATGTCACCTGTTGAGGTTACTAAATATCAAGATCCTTCATCTCAAACTTTGTTGCAAGTTTTCTCTTGCACGCATCTATGAGCTTCTCTTCCTTTGTAGGCTTCTATCTTCAACCTTGTAGTAAAGGTTGGGATCTCCATCACTCTAGTTGATCCTCAATCTCCTCATGTAATTGTATGTGATATCCCATGGGTGCCTATTGAGCTTGTACAAATCCTTCTATGCATAGGGGGGTCTCTATAAAGAGTCGCAAACCCTGTAGGTTGCTCGATCTGTTCTTCTAATTTGATTACAGCTATTGTCTAGTGTAATATCCACCACTGAAGAGGTGTGTCTAGCCTCTAGAGAAGTATCTTGCCATAATTAACTCTTTCTTTCTGATATAAACTTTGATCTGTTGTATACTTGATCTTGTATATCTTCTTGGAACACTTTACAAAACTTCCCTTCATGTCTTTAACTCATATCCAAACATCATTCTGTATGATCGACTGGTATGTCTTGATCATATCATCCTTCCGTTCTTCCATCTTGAGACATTCTTTCGCAAAGTGTCATTTTTTATCACAACTGAACATTTGAGTTGTGAGATTTCCTTCTTCTGAAGTCCTTTTATTCCTTGCAGGAATGTTCTTTCTTCTTCTTGGCATGAGTTGTTAGGATTCATCCATATCTTCTTCTTTTTCTTTGCTTTGACTTCATCTCCCTCTGGATATGTAGCTTCTTCTTCGACATAGTTCTCTATGTCATGCTTCTTCAACTATGAGAAGCACTTTATACTTCCATGCTTAGAGGTTCTCGACTCTTTCAAGCTTGTCCTCAATCTTGGTACAATTTGTCATCATGATAAAAAATGAGAGCCTCAAACGAAAATAGAGAGGATAGAACTTACTAGTGAGAATGCTTCAACTTGATGCTTTCTTGAAGGCCCTTTTGGAATACTGCTTCTAGTGGACCTAGGGTTTGACAGAGAAACCCTAATTTTTCAACTTGGGTATCTTTCAGATCTGATTGGATAGAAATATGTGCCTCCTCAAGGCGAGCTGAGCATCATACTTATTTTCCCAAAACTCTGGACAAATTTGCAAAATATATGATGCCCTAGTTCTCTAGGCAACAATGTTAGGTAAAAAATTGAAAGTCCACAAAATGAGAAACGTACATAGAAATATGCGCCCTCCTAAGGAGAGTTTATGTTCCTCCTTTTCAACTGATTGATGGAGGGAAGTGCCCGAAACAGGAAGCCCTAGATTTTCTCTAGTTTCTTCTACATAATTGACTGATCTTATTTCTGTATAGCTCCAAATTTTCTACTCCTCAAGGTTGAAAACTAATTCGTCCCGTAATAGCCTGGTATATCTTATTTCCAACCCCACAGGTTAGAGAATAATTGGGTTCACCTAGTGGGACTTATGTGAAGTTTCCCAAGGTGAATTATTTCAAGACTGTTCAACATAGAGAATTTGTATGGACTACCATGTGTCAATGTTTCACCTTTGGGGTCTGCCACTTTTACCACATAAACAAAATTTTGTTCCTGATCTGAAACATCTTTTTAAATTTTATTTGGACCTTCCTAGCACAAGATATCACAATTCTCCCTAGGTCACCTGTTTAAGGCTGAATTTTGGGAGAGGATGGAACCCTGAGTTGGAGGAATCATATATCCTATATTATAGAGAATATGAGGCTGAAAAGTTCACACAAGGTACATAAATATTTCAACATAGGACTGTAAAAGTTTCAGCTCCTGAGCCTTCGCCAAATTTGAGTTATAGCGAAAGTACCAACATGACTAGTTTTTGTCTTCAAGGGTTTTCAAGCATGAAACCCCAATCTTCAGTAGTTGTAGTTGTAGCAGTGTTTCGGCTACACAAAGATTTATTTCAGGGTGGCTTTGATACCATGTTATATTTTAATGGTTATACAATATCTAAAACATTTATCATCATAACATCATAACCATAAGCAAAGGATCATTGAAAGAAATGCAAGTACAACAGCACAAGAGAACACAAAGATTTTCCTCGGGGAAACCACAAGGGAGAAAACCATGTGAAACTTCCTTAGTTTAGAATTCAACCAAGTACAATGTAAAACTCCAAGAACAAGAATAATTGCTCCTCTTCCACAATATACTCTCTCTCTCTCTCTCTGTCTCTTGCAATATACACAAGTGAGTGTGTGTGTTCAAATGAGGAACACTCCTCCTCTATTTATACTTTATCTTCCACTTGACTTTTTCCCTAATAGGTCGGCCCCAACAAACTTACTGGGCCGACTTCACATAGGAAGACACAAAACAATATAATATTATATTTTGGATGGTTATATTGAACCTACTTACAACAAATGTTTTACCTCATGACTCTATGATGACCAAATACAATAATAGCATCTCGATGGAGGAATAAAACATCTCTGATAGATTACAACAATAAAATACATTTAGAATATTCTTTGAAGTTACAATATTTCAACATACTTTCATTCATAATTTGGACATTTTAACCCTACAATGTCAATGAAGGCATCATCCCAAGGGAACTAGGGTCTCTCTACTTATATTTATTGATGCAGGGGCATCAAAGACCAAGAAAAATCATCACAGGTAGATGAGGGGAGTGCTCAAAGGACAGTCAACGACCTCTAGTGATATGGGAAAAAGGTCAATGGGATAATAGTGTCAGATGTGGGAATACCGACCAAGAGTATTCGACAATAGATGACAGGACGATGGAAGAAGTTAGTGAGAGGTCGAAGGTGATGTCGACTGGATGGAGAAAGGAAGTCATGAGACAAGCTGACAATGATGGGTTTATGAGGACCAACTGTTCAGCTAGGATCCCAAGGAGTGGAACCGTTTAGGTAGTTGGAATAGTTGCAAAGAAGTTACGATGGTTTTTGCAAAAGGATAGATGACAAAACCTATTGAGAGAGACCATGTGAAGTATTTAATGGAGTACGGTGATGCCTATGAGTATTTGTAACTTCTAGAATGAGAGCTGAAGGACTGAGAACCAAATATTAGCTATAAACACTAGTTGATGTGTAGAGCAAAGGGATTTTTCAGACTTTTTGCTAGTATTGGTAGGAGAACTAACGGCATGCATTTGGCCCCATTCGGAATATGTAAATCTTAGATATACTTTTCCAACGGGCTATCGCGTGCCCAAATCAAAGATTGTATGCAAAAGTTATGACCCCAAGAAGTTGAATGTTCAACCAACCACCTTGGGGCTGCGAACTTTATGATGGTTCATCTTCTAAGGTTATGTTTTGGATATTTAGCATCCTCACCCTCATGCTTATTATAAACGGTCCCTTTTTGCCTCCTTTTGTATATAGCTTGGCACATATGAGCGTAGCATCCACATCTCTTCTTAGAGATAGCTACCACCATTCTAGTTTTCGTATGTACAGTCTGTTCTATTTCCATTTAATAGAATATGTGTTTACTATATATTTGTTTCCATTTAAATATGTATGTGTTTATGATTCTATATCTATTCTTTCATTTCGTTCTCACATAAATCTAGATCATAGGGTTAAGGCTAAGATGGATGTGCCTACCCACTTTGGAAGTTTAAATCTCAAGGATCTGATAGACTAGGTCAAAGAGATAGAGAAATACTTTGACATAGAGAAAATAGAAGACAAAAAAAGGGTGAAAGTTGAATGTTTGAAGCTGAAGGGCCATGCCTCATTGTGGTGGGACAATGTTCAGGATGACAAAGTGAAGAAGGGAAAAGATAAAGTGAAGAATTTGGATAGAATGGTCACCAAGTTAAAGTACAAGTTCCATCCCACCGACTATATTATTTCTCTATTCGTGAAATTTCAAACCTTGCTATAAATGGAGATGGATGTTAAAGAATTCACGGAGGAATTATATTGATTGTAGACTACGTCAGGACATAAAAATGAAGGGGAGGAGGAATTCACAAGATATGTGAATGGACTAAAGTGTGCCATTCAGGACGAGTTGATCCTTTCAAGGTTCAATACAGTTGGAAAATCCTATCAGTTAACTTTGAAGGAAGAGAAGAAATCATCTAGAAATAATTTGAAGAGCAGGGGGAATTCAACTGCTCAAAGTCAAATGTTTTCCACCACCAGAGGTCAAAACAATGGGGCGAGAAGAGAAGAAGGTCATGATGAGTGATGAGAAGAGAGCACTACCATAGATAATAATGATGTATTCACCAAGAAGGGGAAGAGCACTGTTAGATCTATATTCAAATAGTGATTGTTGTTTTGAATAGATTATAAAAGGGGAAGTATCAAATATGTCGATATCAACTAGAGATAGTAATGTCAGAAGAAAATTTAAAATAATTTATGGATTTGTTTCTCATTGAAGAAGGATCATGCTCTTATGACAATGAGAACATTGGAGACAAGGAAGTTCCATTTAGTCGCATACATTATTTGAAGAATTAAGAACCAAACCCACTTTTTGAAATAAACACTAATTTATGTATTGATGGAAGAACATATTGAATTGATCCATCTAATTTACATGGTCTGGAGGTCTTTACAATTGATGGTGTGAATGTTCCATACAAATGTGAAGTGGAATTGATGGATTATGTTGGCCCAAAGTAGGATTACCGACAATGGGGTTGACTAACAAGACATATAAAGAGTATGCACATATATATACTTTTTTCAAATTATAATAAAATGAAAGAAAACAATCAAGATAAAGGATATTCCATATATACTGATGGAATGCCCAAATATTCAAAAACAATTGTGGGGTTTATAAACAACACATGTCCTAGAAGCACAGGAAAACTACGAAATTGTGTTTTTGAGGAGCATGATGGAAACATACTCAATAAAATCAATAGACAAAGGGAAGGAGTTGTTGATCATATATCATTTGAATACCATCTAGGAGTTACGTAACTATGGTTCAACATTCATATCCATCATTTACTAAAGAATATGTATATTGTATATTCATTAGTTTTCATTACATATACTTTATGTCATAATGTTGATAAAGGGAGTTGAAAACTTCTACCCCTCTCTAGGTATATGGTTAACAAATCATAATTTATGTTATTGGTTTATCAGGGGAAAGGCATAGACCATGGGTAGGTGAAATAATATATGCCCATTTATATGTTCATTATTATATTCCATATTATTATCTCTTATCCTTATGCAATAATTATTGTTACATAGTTTAACAAACTTTAATGTTATGATTCTTTATAGGCTCCCATGTCATTTCCTCTTCCTGGTCAAGATGATTTGGACACCTTAGGATCTCCCAACGCTCTTGCTTCTATTCAAAAAAAGCTTAATAAATTAGTTGAAGGATTTATGGAATTGGTGGGAGTTGAAGAGAATCTCGAGACTGAAGAAAGAAGGAAATTCTTAATGGAAAGCATCAAGAAGTAAAACACATTTATTTTTTAAATTATATTCCATTAAGTCCTTTAAAGAATATGACATATTTTTTAAATAAATCCAAGATCTTGACTCGGTGAATTGTATTTTTGCAGACATTCTAGTGTTGGAAGAAGTTATCATTGATGTCAAGCAAGGTGTCATTGATTTCAAAAGGGTGAAGAGATTTGTGGTGTTTCCATTGGTGTCAAGATGATAATTATGATGTGTTTGTAGTATAGATATATTTATTGGTAATTTTGATGAATCACTGAATCCCCTAGAGAAGACCCTGATGATCCAAAGAAATCCTTTAAAGAAGAAGCCTTATCATCAAGTGTATATAACTCCAAATTAGTCCCATTATGGCATAGGGGTTGCGCATGACCCTAACAGGATACACTTTGAGTTGTACACAAGTGGTACAAGTTCCATAGAGAAGCCCCTAATGATCATGATGACGTGTATTGTAAAGGAGTATCTAAGGTGTCCCGAAGAAGTGTGAATAATTTCCTAAATAAATGATTTTGGCTCACATGACCATTATTATGGGTCACCTAACTATTATGGTGGGTCACATGACCATGATGATAAGAAGTGTAGGAAAGTCACTAAAGGTGTCTATAAGAAATGTAGGTAATAAGTGTGAAGAAATTCCTAGTAAAATAGTGGCATTGGGTCCACATGACCATGCAGTTGGGGTCACATTACCCATGTTTGATAAGTCCTTAGAGATCCCCTAAGGTTTGTGCAAAGCATATTGAGATGAAGTGTGAAATATCTCCCAAAATAATGATGATGGGTCCAAATAACCCCAAAAGTAGTGGTGTTGGGTCCACATGACAAGAAGGGTTGGTCCATATGACCACGAGAAGTATCCCCCAAAGTAATAAGGATTGGTCCACATTACAATGTTGAAAAAAAGGGTGAAGAAACCCCTAAACAATGGTGTTTGGTCCAGTTTCCCATGATTTTGGTGTTACATGACCCATTATGGAGAAGGATATAAAGAGTCCCCAAAGTTGGTCTGAAGCAAGTTGGTGTGAAGCATGAAGTATCCCAAAAATAATGATGTTTGGTCCACATGAACCTGAAAGTTGTGGTACTTTGGTCCATTGGGCCAGATGAAGTGTCAAGGATCCCCATGAGAAATAATGATGTATTCACCATGTTTGATGATGTGGAAAATCCTAAAGGTCCACTTTGAGATGATATGGAGTGATATTAACGTTTTGGTGAATTGTTATGATGGACCTTTGAAGTGGGGTATTGACCCATTGAAGTATCCATTAAAACATGGAGATACATAAATTAAGGATAAGTTTAAGGAGACCCTAAAATAAGATACAATCATCTCATGAGGTATAAATAGAACATCAAAACATTTCATTTTATCATTTATCAATTCTATCTTTTCTAATGCGCAAATCTTAAAGGAAAGTGTGAAAGTTTTGGGGACATCTTTTGTTCTTTGGAGGAGAATGATAAAATTGGATTTCTCATACGATATTGGAATTATGAAATTATTATATCATTTCAAAGCTTATTGGAAGGTATATGTGATGGAATGATATAGAGCGTGTTAATTTGGTGAAGGGTTTGTTTCTTGTTTATTCATCTTAGAAAATATACGGTTCTTGTACATGGGTATCTCTTGTGATGGTGATGTCTCTCATGGAATAGGTTCCATCTTGTTGAATTGAAAAAGGTATGAAGTTTGTAGATTCTCTAGAACTTCTCGCTTGGCATAATTCATGGTGTTATTGGCATAGATATTAGTATTTATCTTGGCATAATTTATGATGATATTTGTATAGATATCCATGATTATTTGGGCATATTGTATGATGATCTTGACATAGATATTGATGATTATTTGGGCATATTGTATGATGATCTTGGCATAGATACTAGTGGTTATATTGGCATAGTCCATGGTTATGTTTTGACATATGGCTCATCTCTTGGAATGTTCAATTTTTTGAAAATTTCTATGATTTCAAAGTTGAGGATGCAAATGAAATCGATGGATGATGGTTTATGGGTATATATTTGAGGCATGTACATGTTGATATAATGTGATAGATATAAATATAGTGATTATGTAATTGTGACAATGATATTGAGATTGTGACATTGATAGTGGCATTGTGACAGAGAGTGTGATTGTGACATTGTGCAATTGAATTGTGACAGAGTCAGTGATGATGACATTCAGATAGAAATATAGTGATTGTGACAGGGACAATAATACAAGTACAAATATAGAGATACATGTTGACAAAGACAGAGATACAGGTTACAGAGATAGTGATTGGGGCATTCTGATAGAGATAGTGATTGTTATAGGTTGACAGAGGCAGTGATATAGTGATATAGGTTGAAAAAGACAATGATACAGGTACATGTTGTATGAGGAAGTAATATAAGTACATATTTATGGAGACAATGATACAAGTATATTTTGATAGTGATAGTGATAGATTAATTCTATTATTCATATTAAGGTGGAAGGACAGGGTCCAGATAGGAAGATGGAGCTTCCTTCCAATTGGAGATGGAGAACCATGGTGGCATAATGGATTAAGGATAGGATATTGAAGTCTCCTTTAGGTTGGTGCTTATGATATCATGTGTTTGGAGCCTCCTTCTAGTTGGTGCTTATAAATAAGTAATTTGGATATTCCTCTAGGTTGGAGCCTATAAATCAGGGGGTTGGAGCCTCCTTCTAGTCGGTGCTAGAGAATATTGGAAGTTGGTACTTCCTATGAATGTAATATTAACATGATATAATAAAAGAATTTTATGTTTTCTCCCATTTTGGTTTCAACGTTAAATATCTTATGCATTATGTATGTTTTATGTGATGATGAATGACATTGTTAATGGTTAATGCTTACATTATATCAATAATATTTGAAATGGTAAAATGTCCTCAATAATGATTCACCCCCCTCTCATATTTTCAACATATTGTTGAGAGAGGAATAACCGAGCGTTGGGAGTAGTAGACATGCATCTATGGTTGTACCCTCTACTCCTGTTGCACCTGCTACTTATGCCTCAACTCCTCATATTATCATGTTTGCCATTGAATCCACACATATTGTTGGTGTGGGGAAGTCTAAGGCCTCATATGTACATATGACCCCTCAGTCTAGTACTCCTATGTCTGATTCATCAAAGATTGATACCATTCCCAAGATGTCAATCTTACTCATTAAGATAACTAGGAAATTATCGGTTTCTTTACATGTGAACATGAATTGGTGCCAATGAAGGAATTGAAACTCCAAGGTAATTGTGTCTAATACATTGACATACTTTTATTTTATACAATGATGAATATTTTTGTATTGATTTTATCTATCTAATCAGAATATTTTATTGCAATGTAGGAAATAGCTTGTTTTTCCATCAATTATAAGAAAAATACATTTTCTCTATTTACACCAATAATTAGAACAAGTTATAAATACCATAGCAATGACTTAAAGAAGGGGTTAATGAGACACATGCCTACATTGTTTGGTCCTGTATTCAACCAAAAATTGGTTCAAACCATGGAAGGAAAGTACCTAAACTTAGTGTGAGACAATTACCACACTAATATCAAACAATACCCCAAGTATGAGCATCCTAGGATAATTCTAGAATGACAATGGGTTGCACTAATAGAGGATTCCAAGGAGAATAAGATGAGAAAAGAGGGGTCTTTGCATCCAAGTGCAGGAGAACCACCAAGGTAGATAAAATATTGTAACGAACAATGAAATCATATATTGTATATTGTATTTGGCCATCATTTCTAAATCACATAAAAATGTACTCGACCATTTTCATAGGCTCAAAGACACAACAAAGGATACACAAGACAAACTTGAGAAGATTGGCCAACACAAAATTGGCCTAGGGGGCTATGTTAAAGTGAAAGGGAGACATGTAAGTATTAATATTTAAAAAATCTCGTTATTGTATTTTCGACTATGTTTTAAACACTCTCCTTGCCAAAATGTGTTATGTCATTGCATTGAGAGGAGTGATGTGCTCTACATCCCAGTATGGGGATGATGTTTTCATGTAACTTAACATAATGTTACATCACCAAAATTAAAAAGTAATTAAAAAAATCATGTCACCTCATAAAATAAAAAATAAAAAGTTAAACTTGAATCTATTAAGCAAGAGAGGATCAAGTTTCTTGAGTTTAATATTTAAAAAAAGAAATTACACCTCAAGGAAATGGATCCCTCTCAATGCTTGATATATCTGTGTTTAAAATGGATCTATGTTGGTGATGTGTAGTTTGCAAACTTTGGTGTCATTCCCATGCATGAAGAAATCAAAGTTTTCTTGAAAGGAGGCTATGAATCCCTACTTTAAATGAAAAAGGATAATGAAACTAACACCTCTGTTTTCAACTAGGAGGTATATAAATTCATTGCCTTTTGATCAAATAATTAATTACAAATCACAAATCAAGGTTGTGTGGTTCTAAAACAACTAAAAATGTTATTGTAGGTAGTACAAGAAGATTAAGGTATTCCTCAGGAGCCAATTTTAGAGAGCAAAGGTACTTCTCAACCAAATGTTACCCCTACAACACTTGCAGGTACCATGAACGAGTTGAATGGAAATTAATATTTTGTGTATTTTTGTATAATATATATGAGCTTATTTATAAATGGTTTTCTTTCAGCTGTATAATATATATGAGCTTATTTATAAATGGTTTTCTTTCTTTTTGTATAATATATATGAGCTTATTTATTTTCTTGAATGATGGGATATCAAACTATTGTTATATTAAATCTTTACACCATGAAATATGTTGGGTATCCCACAAATGGCAGCTTTCAACTTCTAGTTGAATGAAGATATATCAAAATATTGTTATATTAATTTTGACACGATGAATAATTTCGAAAACATTTTGAATTGGAGTTCCTCCCTCTAGATAACACACAACACCATGAAAGACAATTATGAAAAGTCTCCAAAAAGAATAGATGTCCATGACATAACATTTGTGAGAAAAGAAGGAATATCTCCTCCATGAATCCTTAACATCAATATCCTTCTACACAACACCCTTTTTTAGGAATATTGGATCCATAATCACACTGGAAATCAT
Organism: Pseudotsuga menziesii; assembly: GCA_001517045.1. Lineage (NCBI taxonomy): Eukaryota > Viridiplantae > Streptophyta > Pinopsida > Pinales > Pinaceae > Pseudotsuga > Pseudotsuga menziesii. The sequence goes on from LPNX010894431.1 coordinate 270,627, forward strand.
CTTTCTTGTTTTTAAACAAAACCCTATTGAACCAAATTTACATTTATATGTGTATATGTTGAAGGTGGAACCAAGATTCAAACAACCATAAAACAATCCATCTCTTAGTGCTAGTGATAGAAATGGGAAATACTGGTGGCAGGTAAACTATGTTGATGTTGTAGGTCGTTGGTTATAACAACAAAAACAAAATAGTTGTTAAAAGATAAATGGTATAACTTGCAACAAGTATTCATTACAACCAATGCGATAATAATCAGACATGATTGAGAATGCTCAATTTAGTTTTAGTTTCTTGGTGTTACTAACAATTTAATTGAAAAATAATTTAAAACCATGTATAATTATGAACACAGTCAAACAAAGGATAAATTAATCCTCACTCATAATATTTTCCATTGTTAACAATTAAAAATTTGTAAATTTTGTTCTTTTTTCTCAAATTATATTTATCAATACCTCCCCTATGATATGCCTATTATGTCTATGTGTTGTGATGCATACCTAATAGAAAAAGGATGACAATATTTTGACTCCATGAGTCAATTATAGCAAATCACATATGAATTTGATCACTATTGTTGTATGGTTGACCTCCTTGGTCATGCATGATGCCTAAATAGAGTAGAGGAATAAATAAATAGAATTCAAATAAATCTTAATATTGGGTTATGGGGACTTAACTAAGGATTGTGGATTCAATATCATTAGAGTTTTAGTACTAGAGGGAAATGTATAATTTGCATTATTCGGATGTACAAGTGGCATGCTTTGAATATCAATAGCATAACTCTAACTTCGATTCTTAACAAGTTAATATATGTTTGTTCAACGATCCTTGGATGTTACACCCATATTTTTTTTCAATCCATTTATAAACGTGGCTTATTAGACATTTAAATGACATGCATTCAACATATGGGCGATGTAGATTGAATATAAGTAGAATAAATCTAACGTTGATTATTTATGGGTTATTTGATATTCATTGAACAAGAATTGGAAATTACATCCACATTTTTTTTGTTCAATCCATTAAATAATTGTGGCTTATCAGAAATTTAACCAACATTTGTTCCACATACGAGAAAAATGGGTTGAATGTCGGAACATAACTATAATGTCAGTTTCCTAAAGGATAACCAACATTAATATGACATTAGTTTGATGGTACATACATGTTTTTTTTTGTTCAAATCAATTATAGACAAGGCTTATTGGATGTTTGACCGATGTTAGGTTCACATTTGGAATTTACCTTTTTAGATGTTTGATTGATGTTAGGTCCATGTTTGGAACGTAACTTTTCTTAAGTTTTCCTAACATTAGGTCCACATTGGTAATGTGTCTTTTCAGATGTTTAACTGATATTAGGTCCATGTTTGGAATGCAATTTTTTAGATGTTTGATTGACATTAGGTCCATGAAGGTAAAACTGATTTTTGAATGTTTGATCGACGTTAGGTCCATGTTCAGGAACATACGTTTTCAAACATTTTATTGATGTCAGTGAACATATATTTTTGGACGTTTAACTGGAATTTGATCGGTGTACAATCCACATTTTTTTATGAAAATAAAAATTGAAAAAACATATGTTGTATTTGTCATTTGTTCAACACATTTTAATGTCTCTTAAGTGACACTTTCCCATGGGAATTTGACCGATGTTTCAAGCCACATTAGTCTGACACGGAAAACCATTGAACAAGCATGGGATAAGATGCATTTACTTAGTAGTGCCATATGCCTCTCATGGGAGGGAGCGAACCTAAATTACATAACAATCAACCAAGTGAAGTTTCTCCCAATGTACCTCACTATAACTATCTAATTTTCACTTTGACTTACTTCAATGGTGAACTTGATATCCCATCAATTGGAGTGTTTGGAATGTCCTTGTTGGATTTATACTTTTCCTCAGCTAGTGGACCTATAAATACCACTTGTTAAGGAATATTTAAAAGAGGTGTTATTTTTTTTCACATCATTTTTTAATTATCTCTCCTCTTAGTCCTAGTGAGTCATTTTTATTTTTCTAGGGTGCTTATTTTTCCATTAGTTCTTTACCTTATTGGATCACCTATTACACCAACCATGCACCTATTTTCAATCAATTATATCTTAGTATTAATGATTAATTAATCTAAACCCATGTCACTAGTTCATCTTATAGCTATTGTTTGATTTAGGGATTATAGAATACTTAATTAAGATTATTCCTCGTGTACCTTTTAGACTATTCTCAGTGACTTGGAGGTTTATGTCCCACTATATGGTTATGATATTAGTCCTAATAAATGAGTGAGAATATAATAAGACCCACCTTTATCACCACCTAGTTCCCCATTCATATCATCAAATTCAGGATTTTCTTTACCTAGATTAACTCCTTAACCTAAATCCATTACTACACTGGTAAGTTAGTATCCAAAATTCCTAGATCTAATCAAATAAAACCTCCCAAAACTAATGTAAATGATAATGTGAATGAAAGAAAACACTATTCTAAATGCATCCCACATTCCAAGACTTCATTTCATGGATAGAACGAATCTCCCTAATTTGACTAGGATAAGTGATGATCCCATTTGGCTTGATATTTCATAGCCTCTCATTCCCACCAAACTACCTTAAGATATCCTGAAGTTTGAAGGGAAATATGGAGAGGATGCAACCAACCATATTGTTCAATTTCCATCTATGGTACTTCTCAAATACCATTGTAGATAGTTCCATTTTTTTACGATTATTCCAAAGCACCCTAATAGGGTTACAAAAAATTGATGTATAGAACAAACTTCTTTGACACACCTAAAATTTATGTCGTTAGCATCCACTTTTCTCACATTTTTTCACTAAACATATAATATGCTAAGGGGGTCAAAATTCTTCTATCATGCCATCAAAATGTGTTAACCACATAACCTATTGTTAACACCATTTCTGGTTAGCAGTTGGAAAGGGGCACCCCTTAGAAGAAATAAGGTGTGGTGTGGAGAATTTCATGATATGAACGAAGGTATGCTATAAGGTGTTTAAAGGATGATAAAGGGGGCTATTTCTAAAGTTAAAATCTATTTGTTCTGAGAAAATAATGGGTTAAGTTTTAGAAATAAGCTTAAATAAAAATGTGCACCTATGCTATCATGTGACAGGTTTCAATGGTGCATATCTGTGGATGGGAATATCTATGGTAGTCAGTTAATCTGCTAGCCAGAGATGTATAAGAAAATAAATGTGGGAAGCTAATGAATGGTGTAAAGGGGAGAAAATATCTACAATTATGCAAAAAGGTAATATAGATTTACAACTGAGAATGATTCAGCTGGTGGAACTAGCGTGGAGAAGTAAAATTTTCCAATCAGTGGAAAATCTTACACAATGCATAGATCAATGGCTAAGATATAAATAAGAAAGTGATCTACGGTCTATAAAAGTTCTGCTGGGTGAACATGCATGGGAAAATTTAAGTTGGGAATCGACGAAAAAGTGTATAGCCTGCAAAAATCAATGGTGAAGATCGATGCTTGAATGAGATTAACGGTTGTGGATCATTTCACTGATAGAAGTTGCGCAGATTAATGAGGTGCTGAAATTAGCGGAATGTTTTGAAGGGACCGCATGATCGAAGGCTGAGATTGAGGCTGATCAAGATATATGATGAAGAATGAATCCATTTGGAAGATGTGCATACTGTATGTATGATTGGGATTGAGAGGAATATGTAAAAGTCGAAATTGATCGACGATTGATATTTATGGAGAATAAGATCAAGGGTTTCTTGCAAGTCCGCTGATGAAAGATGCAAGTTATTTATATTCTGGATGGACGATGGTAAATTAAGGAAAGGATTTACAGTGGAAAACTCAGCATCAAGATCATCTTCAGTAGTTTATACTTCAGTATTCGAATCCCACTTTTTTAGAGATTTTCTTAAAAGCAGATGGAATCATTAAGATCATCTTCAGGCATTCAAAATATGTTAAAGTAGCGGTTTCAAAATTTCTAGTTATTTACTATCAAACTGATTCCTAGAATGTAGTAATTAGTTATGTAGCTATCAACAATTTAACAATGGTTTTTATTTTTAGAAAGGGAAGTTAGGATGACTCATACCTTCTTGGGAGGATGGGAAGTCATATTTTTTATATATTCATATATGAGAAACTGAAAAAGGGTTTGACTCTCATGGGAAGAGGAAGCTCTTTCATTGTAACTATTGGGTGTTGTTTCATTTTCTGAGGTAAATAAAGTTGCAGAGAGGAAAAGTTGAAAAATATTCAAGGCATAGATTCTTGTGCTATTGTTTTCTTAGTAAGTAACTTTCTTATGTGATTGTATTTCTAGTTTCCACCCCATTCAGTATTTTTCTTTCATGTTTGAGTGAGAGTAATGTGAACTAGAATTCATCCTTTGATGCTCTATTTCATTGCATTCAAACATTTTAAATCTTTTCTTATAAATTTTTTACAAAATTCATCCTTGTTAGATGCTCTTTTTTAATGGATTGTATTCCCTAATCTACTACCATCTTGCAATGATTAATGTATGAGGAAATGGTGTCTACCCTTCCTCTATCATTGTTCTATTCAAACCTAAATCTCTTGCACCTTAAACAAGCATCTATTTATTGTTTCCATTTCCCAATGGTCTCTTTTCAAGTCTTTCTTACCAAACGTTTATAAAAAGAAAATTGTTCCTATCAGAAATATGACCTTCCGAGTGTTATTGTTGAATATTTTGAATGTGAAATATTTATGGATATTGAGAGATCCCTCTATGATTGTATAAGGTCAAAATACAATCTAAAGTAGGTTTGTAGCTACCTTGGGATTTCTTTGATACAACCCAAGGAAAATTCGAGTGCTAACATCTTGGCGCCGTTACCGGGGATCGAAAGTGATTTTTTTCCTTAGGTATGAATGACAAAGTTTTAGATTTGACTGTTGATGGTGAACAATTGTCAGACATCAAGTAGGCTGTAAAATATTTTACCTGGAAACTCCAACTTTGAAGAATACAAATTTTAGAATTTGTGATGACTCCACTGGCAGTGAGATCTAGAAATCAAAGTTTCTATTGCGACTCCATTTTTCAAATAAAATCTACAGACTTCACTGAAGAATGATCATTTTATAAAGATATGGAAAGACATCATGGAAATATTAGGTACTCAAGTTTTAGTTTTCTCCAAGCTATTTTATCCTTTCTTGTCAGATATTTCCTGTCCTTTCTCGATCTTATCAAAAGATTTTTTCACTGCTTATTGCATTCAAAACAAGACCATGCATTCAATTATGTATATCCTTATTTACAAACTAAAAAATATGTATTCATTTTGCATACTTAATTCTATCCAAGATCCTTCATTCAAGTTACATAACATCAATGATAAGTTTTGTGAACCTCATGATACTAAAGTTGATACTTCATTCTTTCTACATAACTATATTCATTTCAATATCCAAAACAGATATAGACCACTTCGGTTACCTCATGTAATTCATGATGTTCCTACAAAGCATTATAAATATCTTCCTAGATTTGGTGGGGAATCTAATAACCTTACAACTGAGAAGCATCTTCAAGATTTTGAGAATTTCATCAATATTTTAGAAATAGAGCATGATGATTTTTGTATGAGAGATTTTTCTCAATATTTACAAGGAGATGTTTGTGGAAATTGAACCTAGTGATAGATTAATTTTACTCACAACAATTAACAATTGATCATGCAAAATCATTCACAAAAGAGACTGAAATTGGAGCTGAACACTAAACTGTATTAACTCAGTGTACAATAGCCAACCCTGTAACATAATAGGTTGCTGAATAAATAACATACATCAGGGATTCGAATGCATGAGGAGCAATTCAAATCTAGCATAAAGCAGGCTTACTAAAAATAAGCAAATCTCTCATAGGTGTAAAAAGTTGATCCCAAATCTGTCATGGAGCTCACGAATTGGAAAAATGGCTTAGGCCAGCTAAAGAGTGGTGGAATGGCAGCTCATACATGCTTTTTCAAGGAGAAAAGAGTGGAGGATGAAGAGGACAAAAAACTAGTTCACCTCACCTAGTCTAGCTTTTCCATTTGCCTTAAAACACTGAAAAAGAAGGGAATAAAGCAGAAAAAGTAGAAGGGCGCTTAGGAGGCCAGGAATAAATTAGATTTGATTCCTTGGGCTTTCCCATGCACTACATGAGTCAAATAAGGCAAGTTTGACCACTATGGATAGGTAAAATACAACTTGCACAAGGTGGGACACATGAACTAGGCTAATAAGACAAAAATAATTAAATTAATGTCTAAGTGGTTAAACTATGGGTTGATTATTCTAACAATGTTAAAGAATGGTTTAAGCATTTACAGCCTGAATCCATAAAGACATGGGAAGAATTTAATGATTTATTTTTGAAGTTCTGGGGTAAGAGGAGATCAATGGACCAAATTATTTTAGAATTTTACTCTATGGAAAGACAAGAGGATGAGGCTATGTCAACTTTCAATAGGATATTTTATAGTTTTTATTATAAAATCCTAAAGAGATCCAACCACTTGAAAATACTGCTAAGTTATATTATGCATCAACTTTCCCTCCAATACTGTCCTTGCTTCTTTTGGAAAGAAATCCAGTCACCTTGCAGCAAATGCTCGTTGATTCCTTAGAGGTTGAAGATAATCTTAGAATGTCTAAAAATTTATCAGATCAAGAAAGTGGTGATATATCAAGGATAGATAAGACAAACAAGGAATTAGGGTTAAAAGAACAACATGAACAAGAAACATTTTCTTTGCATTTCAATCCTTCTTATTGTGAGAAAAATGATTCCCAACCCAGCGATGCACTAGAGGAATGTTATAATGACCTGTTTTCTGAAGATTACAATCAACAAGATGTTATTAAATTTTTTATTGTTGATGGATTTCAAGAAGATTTTAGTTTACCCATTTATGATGAATATAGGGTTGATTATTGGGACAATTTACTTGAACAAACAACTGAATATTTCTTGGCCATTTATTAGAAAAAATCAGATTGCAGTTCATGATCATAATATTGAAAACAAGGTAAATAGTAATCTTGTTGAAGATACTCATTTAACTTTGTGTTTTTCTTCATTTGAGTTGCCGAGAAAGGGATCTAGAGTCATTAAAAAAGCATAGGATTCTGATATTATGGAGAATTTCATAGCATTTCTAGAAATGGATAATGAGATATGCCGACAATAATGTTTGAAAGACCCTTATGTTTAGACTCAGGCACTTTCTCCAGAATAATGGGACAAGGACGATGATATATTACAAGCTCATACTTCACCTAAAGATATGAAAAAACATATAAAGCCCTCTTTTCTTATAGATGATGAGAAATCCAAGCATTCCACAATTATTCCACTTCAATGCAACCACTCCCAACATATGAAAAAACCAGTAGTCTTCAATGAGGGGTTGAATCATCAAGATAAGGATCAAGAATCAGAATTATTTGATGTTGAAAGGGATTCTCTTAATTTTAGAAACTTGGTTGTTACATCTAAATATTTCCAAGAATGTAGGGAACAATGAACAGTTAATCATGAGACTTGTTATTTTCCTTGTACATATCAACATGAAATGCTTCCTATTTTTCAAGATTCTTTTGCAAGTTTGTTGTAGTCACCAACGAAAGAATTTTATATTGTTTTAAAAGATTATGGATTATGGTTTTGTTATGATCTATCATCTCTTACATCGGTTTGTATGCTAAATGAAGTTATTAGTAGAGCCCAAGAGATAAACCATTTGCTTGACTGGCTTCATTGGAAATCAGAGATTACTTGATTTGGCATTTGTGCTCAGTAAAGTAGGGTAGGTAGGTGTGTGAATAAGATCAACATCTTGAGCATCTTTTCAATATGTTTCAGTATTAACATTTAGATTATTATTCAATATCTGGTATCAGTTTGTTTTCAGTTGGTGGAATGGGATTGGCTTGTAGTATGGATTCAATTGTTGGTTACAGTTCAGAGTAGGTTGAAGGTTTCAGAAAATCTTGGGACAAACCCAATGGATCAGGAATAGGTTTACGATTTCTTTGATACCTCACAGGGAGGATAGCATCCCCATTTGGATCCAGCTGTTAGCACCATTTATGGTTAGCAGTTGGAAAGGGGTAGGAATTAGAATAAATAAGTTGTGGTGTGGAGAATTTCATGATATGAATGAAGGTATGCTATAAGGTGTTTAAAGGATGATAAAGGGTTCTATTTCTAAAGTTAAAATATATATGTTTTGAGAAAATCATGGGTTAAGTCTTAGAAGTAAGCTTAAATCAAAATGCGCACCTATGCTATCATGTGACAGGTTTCAATGGTGTAGATATGTGTATGGGAAGATCTGGTAGTCAGTTAATCTGCTAGCCAGATATGCATGAGAAAATAAATTTGGGCAGCTAGTGGAATGGTGTAAAGGAGAGGAAAGGTATATGATTATACAAAAAGGTAAGATAGATCTACGACTAAGAATGATTCCGCTGGTGGAACTAGTGCGAAAAAAGTAAACTTTTCCAATCAATGGAAAATATTACACACTGCATATATCAACGACAAAGATCTAAATAAGAAAGTGATCTACATTCTATAAAATTTCTGATGGGTGAACATGCACATGAAAAGTTAAGTTGGGAATCATTAGAAAAGTGTATATCCTACACAAATCGATGGTCAATATCGATGATTGAATGAGAACAATAGTTGTGGATCATTCCAATAATATAAGTTGCGTAGATTAATGAGGTGTTGAAATCAGCGGAATGTGTTAAAGGGCCTGCATGATCGAATGTTGATAATGAGGGTGATCAAGATCTACAATGAAGAATGAATACACTGGGAATATGTGCATATTGTATGTACGATTGGGATTGAGTGGAATATGTAAATGTTGGAAGTGATCGACGATTGAGATTTATGGAGAATAATATCAAGGGTTTCTTGCAAATCTACTAATGAAAGATGCAGGTTATTTATATTATGGATGGATGATGATAAATTAGGGAAAGTATCTACGCTGGAAAATTCAACATCAATATCATCTCAATAGTTTAAACTAAAGTATTCGAATCCCACTTTTTCAGGCGGTTGCTTAAAAATAGTTGGAAGCATTAATATTATCTTCAAGTGTTCAAAACATGTTAAAGTAGCTGTTTCCATATTTCTAGTTATTTACTATCAAACTGATTCCTAGAATGTAGTAATTAGTTATGTAGCCGTCACTACTTCAATAATAGTTTTTATTTTTAGAAAGGGAGTTTAGGATGACTTAGACCTTCTTGGGAGGTTGGGAAGTCATATTTTTCTATATATTCATATGCAAGACACATAAAAAGGGTTCGAATCTCATGGGAAGAGGAGGATATTTCATTGTAACCATTGGGCATTGTTTCATTTTCTGAGGTAAATAAAGTTGTAGAGAGGAAAAGTTGAAAACTCTTCAAGGAAGAGATTCTTGTGCTATTTTTTTCTGAGTAAGTAAATTTCTTATGTGATTGTATTTCCAGTTTCCACCCCATTTTGTATTTTTATTTCATGTTTGAGTGAGAGTAATGTGAATTATAATTCATCCTTTGTTTCATCATATTCAAACATTTTAAACCTTTTCTTCTAAATTTATTACAGAATTCATCCTTGTTAGATGTTATGTTTTAACGGATTGTATTCCCCAATCTACTACCATCATGCAATGCTTAATGTCTGAGGAAATGGTGTCTACCCTACCTCTGTCATTGTTCTCTTCAAACCTCAATCTCCTGTAGCTTAAACAAGCATCTATTTATTGACTCCATTGCCCAATGGTTTCTTTTAAAGTCTATCTTACCAAACATTTATAAAAACAAACGTGTTCCTGCCAAAAATCTGACCTTCTGAGTCTCATTGTTGAATATTTTAAATGTGAAAGCCTTATGGCTATTGAGAGATCCCTCTATGATTGTATAAGGTTATAATACAATGTAAATTATATTTTTGGTTACCTTGGGGTTTCCTCAATACAACCCAATGAAAATACAAGTGCTAACACCTATGATATCCATGAGTGACATATAAGAATAATCCTATGAAATATCAAGCTATATTATCACCTCTTTATAAACTAGATCTTAAAATCACTCATGCCCTTTACAGTGAAGGTTGTAACTTTTAAATGGTTGCATACAAAATAGGAATCCATTATAAAGGCTTGACAATTCGATATGATCTAGGATTAGTTGGGATATTTGTACTCCATTATCTTATATTCCCCCTAAGGTGACTCCTCACTTAGATATCAATTGAGGGGATCCCATTTAGTATATGGAGTGATAGGTGTTGTGGCATCTACCTCCTATCCATACAATAAAATCCTACCTCCCAATGGAAATACCTATGGTGGTGAGCACTTTATTATCTAGAAACAATATATGCCATACTTTTACCAAGACCCCTCACACTCATCTTCACATGTAGGAATGGGTAAATCTTATTTAGTTCCTCATGATTCATCCCATGTTCATGGCTCTTCATGTAGTGGAATTTCATGCAACAATGCTTCTACCTCATAGTGTGGCTTCACCAACTCATAAACCATATTATAGTTATCCTAACCCTTTTTTCAGTGTCACCACCACAACAATATCCTATGCCCCAACCCCAAATTTCTTCTTTTCTGCAAAGGCGGACTTATTTAAAAAAACATCCCCAATTATCAACATGCACCCAACAATCAAAATACATATCAAAATACTAAAAAAAATAAGAATAAGGAAAATAACAAAATCCTAGAGGTTGGGTGTAATCCCCTTGATTCCCCTCCTAATATTTGAGGTAATACTAACATTGAAAATCAATATCCAAATAAGCATCCCAAAGTAGGGTAAGAATACTCAAATATAGAGCTGCCATCCATGTTATTTTTGTGTAGTTTATGGGAATTACACCAATCATTTCCCACACCTTACTCTAGCTCTTCAACTATGGGATGAGGCCAATAAACATGAGGATACTAACACCCTACAAGGTCAACCCAACACTCATCAAACCCATCCTCTACCACTCAACCTATGTAGTTACAAAAATTATTTACCCAACAAGGATTAAATATTCACCTAATGGTCCATCAATTGAATCAACCATCTACGTTGGTTGATATTGGATATCCTTCTCATAGCATCCATCGGCATCATTATTCAAACCCATAATTATCAATATGGTATGCGAGTAGACCTATCACTCCAACAAGGAGAAGTATCCAACCTTACTAGAATGACCTCTACATCTCTTTTAATTCAGTAATGACCCTACCTTGAAGATACCTAGAATCCAATTAGGTCACACAACAAAAAATACAAATATTACAACTACTCGCAACTATAGTGTTGTGGATGATTTGGCATAGTCACTTGCAACCATGTCTATTCTTGAAATTCTATAGAAATATATTTTTCAATGCAAGTTCCTTCGATTTTCTTTGGGTGTGGTTGGTTCTTATGATGCTTGTCTGATCACTTTTGATTTATAGGGTGGAACACTACCTTCCTTGTTTAGTGACCTTTTAGGTTCCCATAACCATAATTTTTTTCATTATACATCAGTGTATCATTTATGAAGGGGATTCTATGTGTGTTACGTCAACACATACCTATAAGAAACTAGGATCCCTTGAATTAAACCCATATCTCATGAATTTATGTGTGTATGAAGGTCATACTTCACATATTCAAGGCCTCCTATAAATTGTCCACATACAACTAGAAATGAAAGCTATCTTTGTTGATATTGAATTTGTAGATGCCCAATTAGACTACAACATCCTACTTTGTTTTAACTATATTTATGATATGAAAGTGATTTCTTATACCATTTTTTATCTCATAATGTTCCCACACAATGGTAAGGTTGTTACACTTTATCAACTTAGTTATTGTGATCCCAAGTCTACCACCACATTGAAAAATGTTTTTTACAACTATTGAACATATCCTATCACTACCCCATTCATTGAACTAGGAACATGAATGTTCCAATATCCCTCATTTATTAAAACTTTTTTTGGTCTCCCTTCCTTTCCCTCTTATCCTTTGAGAGGTTGGTTCACAAATATGCACAATCATATCTAAAAATGATTAGTCATAATATAAGAATCCACCCAACCCTTCTCTAATATCATGGAATCCATGGGAAGGAGTACCTATCCATCAAGTTTCATTTCTCTTTTTTCCTCTAGGAATTATTAGAACTCATATGATGGCTACCATTAACCTTCCAAGGCTAACATTGGAACTCTTTGTTTGGAAGCTTACACCACCAATTCAACATCCTACCCCTTAAGTGGTGTTATCAACTATCCAATATATTTATACTTCTAATGTCCCACCTCCCATGGCTAACTAGGAAGCCACCCTTCCTCCAATACCTACCCAAACCAAGAAGAAGGACGTGGTTAAGAGTAAAAAAACTTAGGATTCTCCCCCCATAATATTACCATGACCATTACTCCACCACACAAAATAAGGATCTAATTCCTTGTTCCATTTGTAATACTCTTGGTCACACCACCGATCAATGTTTAGAAAATCCCATCTTATGTAGGAATATCCACATTCAATAAGAGTCTATCAATTCAACACTTCCTATCATCCATACTATTCTCCTTGATTCTACCAATTAATATAATAATACATTGCATACCAACCACCCTTGTGCATTATGTTCACGCCAATGCTTGTACCTATATAATTTTAATGCAACCTTGGTTGGTCCTTTCCTACAATATGTAAATTATAGGTGACAACCATTGAAGAGATCAATTTTTCTAACCTTCCAATTGAAGGAATTGTATCCACTTACTACATTTATACTCAAGTGCATCATCCTCTTCTACACTAGACTCATCATCATCACCTTCCATGATGACATATCTTCCTAATCATTCAAAACCCATTTTTTAAAGTGTTGAATAATTTATTGATGCTCTAACCAACCTTTATTATTTTTGGAATGATATGCACCTTCATGCATATATACTCCCTCGTGATGCTTCAATATCCATGGAGTAGTTTTCCATTGAGTAAAAATACTTTATTCTCCTAGCAAATGTCGATTGGTCTAAAAACCCACTTCCCACTCTATATGCCTTTGAGAGAGGGAATACAACTAACATATCACCCATTATTCAAGTGGAAATTTTTGTTAAATTTGGTGTCAATGAGAATATTTTACTTGGAGGTTCATGCTCCTCCAAAGAGGTTGCATCTTATAAATATCTCTTCCAATATTTTTCTATTGTCTTCATTGGTATTATGTCAAAATTCCAAGACTCAACGTGGACATCATGGAACATTGCATTGACACATGGATTGATGTATATGTCATGCATCAAAAACATTTACCTATTTACCCTTCCAAATATTCAACAATTATATTTGAGATTGACAAACTTTGAAATACAACATTCATATATCTGATTACCTATGACACATGGGTATCCAATCCAATTCTTGTCAACAAGAAGCAAGGAATCATTCGATTTTTTATTTATATTAGATAACTAAAAAAATATCATCCTAAGTACAAATACCTAACACTCTTTATTGATCATATCATCAACACCTATGTGGGGAATAAAGTCCTCTTCATTATGGATGGATTTTTGGGTTATAATTAGATCCAAACCCATCATCACAACCAATACATGACTACCTTACCACACTATGAGTAACGTTTTCCTAGCAAGTCATGCCTTTCAGAATAAAAAATTTAGATCCACTTTTCAAGATGCTATGGCATACTGCTTCCATGACATGATTGACATTATTGTTTCATATTTGGATGATCTCAGTTCCTATTCAAAGAAATGGTCAAAATGACTTGAACGTCGTCATAATTTGTCTTTGATGTCTTAGATATAACATTATTTTAAACCCACTTAATTGTGTGTTCTATGTCCCTATCAACCAATTGCTAGGATTTATTATTTTCAAACAAGGGATCACCAATGATCCTTTGAAGGTTCAATTCATTCTTAAACTACCACCACCTAATATTTTGTGCCAACTACAAATCCTTAAAGTGAAGGTGAACTTCTTGTAATGTTTTATTCTAGACCATGCTATGTGCATCCATGCATTTGTTATCATTATTTCATTCTAATATCCCCTTCATTTGGGATGAACAAATTCAAATGTCTTTTGATTCCCTCATACAAGGTATTACTTTGGAACCTATGATTAGTCCTCTATATTTTGTGATGGATTCTATCCTTTAAATCTTGGAATCCTCTTTCTCAGTTGTTGGAGTCCTCGTTCAAGAAGGTGTTGATTGTATGGCACATCCCATCTACTATGTGAGTAAAATCATGTCTAGAATTTCATTGTCTTATAATAATGAGGATAGTATTGCCTAAGTTTTCATTTATTTTGTCCATAAGTTGCATCATTATATCCTTCCTGGTAAGACCAAATTCATAACAATATTGAACCCCATGTTATGCCTCTTGAGTAGGCATGTCATTAATGGATTTTTTTAATCATGGATTGTAATCATCCAAAATTTCATCTTGAATATACTATTCCCAATAATATAAAGTATTTATTGTTGGATAAATCTATTTTAGATCTCCTAACTGGCATAATCAATCACTTATCAATGGTAATATACCATATGAGAATTTTTCTACCATCTCTTCTAACAATCCTTGGTATGGGAGCATCCTTCTTTATCTACACACTCAAAATCTTAGTCATCGTCCATCTTCAAACAATCAACAAAATTTTTTACACTAAGCTTCCCATTGCCATCTTATCAGCGATGATCTATATTAGAAAGAGGTTGACACTATCCTCCATTATTTCCTAAAACTTGAAGAGGTTTAATAGGTCTTAAATTATTTTCATAGTGAGGCATATGGAGGCCACCACTAAAACATTCACCTATATCTATTATTTTTATCCTTCCTTATTAATGATTTAATCCATGCAATGAAGCATTTCCAAATCTGCCAACTATTTTCTTCAAAGGAAAGGAAAACCCATTCCCCATTTCACCCTATCATCTCATTTGGTCCATTTTTCAAATGGGAATAGAATTCATGGAGTGTAACCCCATGATAGCTAGTGGCCATAAATACATCATTGTGATTGTCAACTATTTCACTAAATGGACCGAGTCCATGATGACATATAATAACACCACCACCACAAGGTCTTTTTTTTGTTAATCCATGGAACTCACTTTTAAATCATCGTTTGGGAAGAGCTGGCCTATTATTTAAAGTTTGCACATCATTTTTTATCCTCATACTACCAACAAGGGAATGTCCAAGTTGAGGTCATTAATAAATACTTTAAAAACATGCTCCAATGGATGGTTGATAAGCGCAAATAAAATTGGTATATCATGATTTTTCCCAACCTATGAGCCTATCATAAATGGATTAAATTTTCCACTAGGTTTACCCCATATCATACATGTCATATTGTCAATTTTACCTATAAAGTGTCAAATACCTTCCCTGAATTTAGCAATTAAAATTTTTCCAAACACTTATGCTCTTGAACAAAAAATCATCACGTTGGAATAATATGATGAATATTGTTGCAACAAATTACTGAATATTAAATTTGAAATAAACACTCTAAATCCCATTATGATCATCATGTCCACCCCTGCTTGTTTTGTGAATTTGACCAAGTCCTTTTCTACACTCAACCACACGATAAAATTGGTCGAGGAAAGTTCAAATATTTGTAGGAAGGACCTTTTATCATCAAATGATGTTTGAGAAAAGGGGTATATTTACTTATTGGTCTAGATGGCTATCTTCTTAACAATCCTCACAATTGGTCATAATTGAAGGAATTCTATTTGTACCACTAGTTCCTTTGCTTGTTTTGTACCATAATTGTTTTATATACGCTTACATTTATAGGATCCTTATGGTTTGTTTTCTTTCTCTTTTAAGATGGATTGCCACACCCTATGTTATGCTAGTTATGAATATAACAAGTAGGCACACTCAAAATATTTCGTTTATATCTCACACCATATAATCCTTGGAACATTCCCATCTTCATTTTAGTGGGGTTTGTGTGCATTTGTGTATGTGTTTGTTGCCACTAATATTTATATGAATACAATGTTTTGATTAATATTCTTTATAATGCTCTCTAATTGTGCATTTTTCACCTTCATTTTCATCTTAATTCTCTAATTCGTGTTGCATGGTTGAATAATTGTTATCAGGTACACGATACTTGCCTCATTTTAAAATATCTATAATCTAGACAATTAGTTAGACAAATTGAATTCATTACATTCATTCATATAAATAGGATTCTCAATAGATTTATATATAGTACTACAAATAATATTCTAGATTGGTATATTGTTCACCATACATAAATTTAAAGCACATCATGCATGCATATATCCATAATCATGAGCATATCCATGTGTATAAAAAAACCCTTAACATATATCACATTGAATCACACTTAAGGTGTGATAATGTTTATAAAAATTTGTTTGTGTGTGTGTGTTTACTAAAATATTCTAAGCTCTATCAAAATATTTGATGCATCCACAAAAAATCCCATCCCTAGAATGGGGGTAGTTCCATTGACTTCCGACTTATCATGATCACTATCATCCCCCATATCACTATCATGTTCATAATTGTCATCAATACCAATGATGTGGGGTACATCTGTGTGTGATCCAAAAAGTTAGTGTTTAAAAAAATATTCTAATATCTTTCAAAATATATTATGTGTCCACAAAAAATCCCATGCCTAGAATGGGGGTAGTTCCATTGAATTCCTACTCATCATCAACACCATCATCCCCCATATCACTATCATGTTCATAATTGTTTTCAACACCAATGATGTGGGGTATAACTCCTCTCATCATGTCCTAGATAGTATGGGCTACTAATGTGTTGCTACAAATAATAGATCGCCACACTGCTAGACCTCAAAACCACATAACGATCAACTCCAAATTAATGTTCTCTCGGCCATCATCTATCATTCCATCCAAAATATGTTCAATATCTCGATAGAGTCCTACTAGGAATTCATATGCTCTCCATCGATGCCTCTAAGTTTGGGGTGCAAGATCTACCTCCTTGGTCTGCTTGCATCGTCATTAGTGTCATCTAGGATGGAACAATCCCACATATACACAAATATTAGAAGAGAGGCATTAGTAACATGTATCATATAAGAAACCTAAATATCATCTATACTAATAGTAAACACAGCTAAATAAATTTATAATTCATACTCATCCCCAAGTCCCCATTCCTTGCTTCTAGGTTGTGGGAGATTTGGGAATCCATGATAATCCATACCTACATATGGATATTTCTCTATGATGACAAGAATATGGTGTCACTAGTAAAATAAATATGGATGGAATATGTTGCATATGACACCTCCACCTCATCTCATCATCAAAACTCCCATTTATCACATGTGGGGTTACATTGATCCTACATCCTTAATATCATGATGGGATCATAGTGTCAGTACCCTCTCAAATAAGTATGCACATATGAATGTTCCAAGGCCAAAGTAATTTCCTTGTTCCCTACTGCATAGGGACAAATATCCTCAAGGTGTAGTAAAAAACATATTGTCCCATTCAAAGTAGGTTCCTGTAGAACCTTCTCTATGGTCATCATTTTAACTCTTGTAGTCCTACTAGGTTTCCTGGATCCCATCACTTATACACTGCTTGTCACCACTTCCCAAGTATCTAGGCACTCAATGTCCTTCGTGTGAATAGTTGAATCATCAAGGACTACACCCTCAATGTAATGGGCCTCCAAAATTCCTCCATGCACCAATCCTATGGTTAGACTAGTTGTACATTTCCTACCACTCCATACATGGGTAAGCCCATCATGTCTTACACATAAGTTAAACGGAGCTCTATCTACTCACCTTTCATAACGAATGGCCTTGCACTCACATCCTATTACTTGATTATTTTCACCAACAAAATACCACCTACTCACACTAATGGTTTCTTAAGGAACTTGACATCCTATATTGTGTGAGCATCCCCAACACAACTATACTTCCCCCAATATTCTCCTAAATAAATGAGAAGTTTCTCTCTCACCATTTCACCCTCATGGTTCAATTTTGTCCAAAAATTCAATTTATCAATGCAAAATATTTTATGTGTGCATTGATGCATTTATGTGTTCATGGTGTGCCATTATTTAAAAAAAAAGTTTTGGACCAATGTGGTTTATTAGGCGCACCAGTGTGTGTCTAGGTTATTAACCAAACCACTTAGTTTTTTATTTAAAATAAAACAAGTAACCTAGATTTTATAACAATTTGTTTGAAGATAGTTATGTGCTTCTTACATAGAGATGCACCAGTGAGCTTATTTTATAATGACACATCAATGCATGTGATATCACAAAAAAAAATGTTCTCCAGTGTGCCTATATAAGGAATGAATTGGAGCACCTTCTATGGGTGCACATTGATGTTTTCTTTTAATTTTTTGTAAATAAAATCTAATATTACATAGAAAAATTTCTAAAATTCATTTGGTGCATTGTAGATGGTTATGCACTAATTCAATTATAATTTTGCAACGTGTTACTTAGATTTCTCTTAAATTTAAAACCAACCATATTTTTCTACAATCTAGTTATAACAATTTTAGGCCACCTAGTTATAAACACACTGGTGCATTATATATGTTGGCACAATAGTGTTATTTATACACTTTAAGCACGCCAGTTAAAAAACCTACAATTTTTCACCTCTACTATAAATGAACAAGGAAGAAATAGTTTGGGGAGGTTTCACAAAAATATTTGGTAAAATGTTCTCATTGTACTATTTCCCCCCTACACCTCGTTTTCCTTGTTCCAAGGAGAGAAATCCCCTCCTCATTTACAATAACACTAGCATTAATTTGACACTAATTAACATCTAAAACTATTTTGTTTATTCTCTTCCTTATCGAGCAAAGAGGTTTCCAGTTTCATTTCCTCCTTTATGAATACATAGGCATCTTAAATTGGAAATACAAAGACATGGAAGGCATGGATCCTTCCATATTCATTCGTAAAATTATAAATTATGAGTGTGCTACCCAAGTATGGTAGTGTAAAATGACCATGAACCATAAGACTAATTAAAAGGTAAAAATATAAATTTACAAGATACTCAACATTGGGTTTCATACCCTCTTTTATTTTGAGTGGGTTTCCAACAAAATCACAATCATGAAAAAAAATCGGGTTGTCCATTTTTGCATATAATTTAGTGATATCTGTCCATCTTGACCTAAAGATAACCTCCTCTCCCCTTCATCAATGCCACCATCAATTCTACTATGGGATTCAAGATGCTTTCCCTAATGGATGCATTCTCTAATTACAACCAAATCCACATTCAACCCCTTCGGGTATGTTCTATTGCAAGATTATGTCATTCGGCCTTAAGAATGTAGACATGACCTATCAACATGCTATGGCATACATTTTACCGTATTATAGGAAATATTTGTAAAATATCAAATCTATCATGATCATGTCAATGACCTCCACATGATATTCAAATGCCTCAACAAGTTTTGTATCAAGCTCAACTTGAAAAATGCATCTTTGGCATTGGAACTAATAATCTCTTCCTCTTTTTTGTCTCCCATTGGGGTATAGAAATAAAGTTGGAGAATATTATCACCATACATGATATGGGTAATATCATATTATTATTGAGATATTATCCTTATTAGGGGAACTCAAGGCCATATGATTATTCCTTTCCAAATTTATCCTCCATTACCACTCTATAAATGCTTTGTTCAAGAAGGAATTTTTACTCAATTATATGGAACAAACTAAACAATGCTTCAAATATCTAAAGCAGATGTTGGCCTCTCCTCATGATTGCATACCCTACTCTGATGACCGTCTACGTATCTTATGCACCTAAATAACTAAAACATATTCCAAAGGAATATATTCCTAAAAATGTGAACCATAGAATCAAATGTAACATTTATTACATAAAATTGTACCTTCCTTATGAGTTCAGGTATACAAAAATTGAAAATTAGTGTTTAGATGTTATTTTATACCAAGAATATTTAACATAACAAGCTCTATTGGAAAACACCTGTGAATATTCAACAAAACCCCCTCTAGTATCTCCTTCGTAAAACTGACCTAATTGGTCATGTTAGTTAGTGGATCCTCTCCTACAAGAGTTCAACCTCAAGCTTGTTAATCCAAAGTCCAAGAAGGATGTGGTCATGGATGAAACTTAGTGTCTAGACCTTATTTCCTACAAATAATTTTTGGCATTAAATCCTCAATTGGACGACAAATGATCATTCAAGAAAACCCCCTCTAGTATCTCCTTAGTAAAACCAACCTTGTTGGTCATGTCAGTTGGTGGATCCTCTTCATTCAAAAGGTCAACCTTTAGTTTTTCAATCAGAATTCCAAGAAGGATGTGGTTTTGAATGAAAACTTGGTTGGTTTCCCTATTTTAACATTATTTCAATACCAAAACAATGCACTTCTTGATGATACCATCTTACACTTGCCTTCATGGGAGTATAAGGATGCCACAACCCCTTTTTAGAGTCATCACATCCGCATCGATTCCCTATGTTACATAATAATTGGATGAATCTTATATAAATGTTCCTTTAATCATATATTTCTTTTATGCCTCAATCTAAGAGACGTTCATTTTTCTCTCTGAGAGTGACACCAAAGGATCTACGATTGAAATTATGGGGGGCATCACACATCCCAAAATATCATCCAAGTAATTTACTACTATCACACTATTAATATTGTACATTGATCTAGGAACAAAGCATCAATCTCATCAAAGAATAATCAACAAATAACTCATGAAATGGTGTTAATCGAAACTGAAATTGGTTTCCTCTCTGTATATTTAATAAACAATGAATGGTTACAATACCAATGTCAAGCAATTGCTTGAATCAATGAGAAAATCGAATACCTAAGGAGGCAATTCAAAATCATGAGTGAGTCTGGCTCAACTGACTATCAGCCATTCAATCACACTCAGTTAACGACTTGACCAAAACCCTAATTGACTCACCAAACCCTAACTGAAGTTGAAGTGCAATAAATGACTGAATCTCAACTGAAGGAGATCAAACACATGTCATAGCAAGCCAACCATCAAGTGCTAGTGCTCCATGACTTCAATGAACCTCGATGAGGTTAACTGAAGCTGAAATGGTCATCAAAAGTTGGTGGAGGCGCCCCTGTTGACTCCAGATCATTAAATAATAATAAATAATCATTAAATAATATATTTAATGAGAGGAGGTGCCTTAATTGACTGGTTGAACTGATTGTAACCACCAGTTAGCAATTAGGTGCATTAATATCACTCAGATCACCCCTGGAGTGCTCCAATTAGCCTCCTTGACTGTAGGTAGGAATGGGTGTGATTGGATGATGGCAATTAATGCTCCACTGATGTCAATTAATGTCAATTATACTTATGATAGTGGTTTAACTAGGCCAATTTGACCAAAAAAGGTGTGTATGATGGTAAATGTCTCCAACACACACCGTAGACCATGACTTTTTTCCACTGTTAGGTGCATGCTAATGGAGATTCATGTCCCCACTACCTCTCTGCATCACATGTCACCACTTTTTTTTCTCATAGCTTGGTGTCTCAAGCTCATAAGAAAGATCCATACCGTTAGTCCTAAAGTATGTACTAGACTATAAGATTACAAAGTTTAGTAACCTATAATTTCGTGATTGGGTTTGAAGGTTTTGGTTGTGTAGTGGTTCAAGAGACTAATCATAACGAGGAAATCATACAACCACTTGATTATATCAGACTCTAAAATTTAACAGTAAATTACCAGACTTGAAGGAAAGGAGATCAATTTTCAAACATATCCAGGTTTCAATACTTATTGAAGATATGGAGAACAAACAGTTATTTCATACATCATATTCAGAAAGACATTCTAAATAATAAAAAACCATAAATAAAAATACATAGCATGGACATTTATAGTAAGCATCTCATTCAAAATATTCCATAAACTGACAACAATTTAAACTAAACTACAGATGTATTTAGATTAAAATATATCAAAACTTGGCTCATGAAATACAAATATCATCTCCTAATTCACATGTATTTAAAGAAGAATTCACAGAGCTTAAGTTTACAGACTTATGATATCCTTTATCCTGACCTTCATGCATGCTAACAACCTATATTAAACTATCTTTTACATTTTATAATAAAGCTTAGTTTCTGGAAGAGTTTTAGATCCAAAAATTAGGGATCGAATTAGATATGACAATTTATAATTACAAAAGATAAATTTAACAACTATCCACTAATATTTCCATTCGATCCATATTGTTGACTTATTTGGACTCTTCAAGTCGAACTTGTAGGTGTCCATCTATTGCAATATTGTAATGCGTTTAGGAATGCACCTATAACCTCCATACATAACAAAATCCTACATCTAGGATCCTTTGCAATGAATCTCGGGCTTGTTTAACGTGGAGTCATTGAAAAAATAACTTCCAGTTTATAATTAATATTCTCCTTGATCTCTCCCTTGTATGTAGGTAAAAAATGTAGAAACTTTACAAAAGTGATGCCATATAATCAGACACGTCGAGCAACCTCTACCAAGACTGCAGGCCATCCAAAGCTTGAGATATTTTTTGTAGTCGAAGGTGTCCCTTCTATAACGCTCTAAGTCTCTTAAGAATTTATTCATTTTGTTTGGAGAGCTCCTAATTCTCGAGTTGCGCTTCTTTCCTCCTTTTAATTGATTCTTATGCTATCTTGCTTAACTCATCATAATTTGCATTTAATTGTTTCTATTCTTTTTAAGTTATAGATTTGCTTTCATAATTGTGGAAATGGCTTCATTCAAATGTTTATTTTTATCTTTATATTGTTGAAGCTCTTTATGAAGGATTTCAATGCTCATTATTCTTTCAACACAAGCTTCCTCAGTAGGGATACCCATAGATTCATCGACTTCTATTTCAATTTCATATTTTTTAGAGGTTCTAGTATTGTTGTGAACATTCCCTATTTTACCTTCATCCTTAGAATTCATAGTATAAAGGGATGTTTCATTGTTTGAATATTCTAGCCTTGAGTATTTCTTTCTTGTGTAGTTATCTCCTAGAATATATAGAAATGGTTGCAATCCCTTTTCAATTTATTCTCTGTTATGCTACAGGATCCTGTTCAGAATGAGGCTTTTCCTTTTGACATTTGAATTTCTTTTGCAAATCCCCTTCCTCTTGGTCTCTACTAAGATATTTTTGAATTTTTAAGGTGATTTAACATTTTCATCAACAATATTTTCTGCATTCTCATATGCCTTTGAATGTTCGCCTTGAAACCTAACCATAAAAAAAAATTGAGACCAAGACCTTTCTTTCTTTTTTTAATTCTTCTAGAATGAGCAATTTCACAAGGTTATGATGGAAAAAAATGTGATTGGTTTGTCTTCGATGGATTTTCACTCTAGTATTCATTTTGGTTAAACTTTTCAAAATATAATAAGGAAGATTCATCTTTTGAAACCCACTCGATCACAAACCTTCCTTCATATGCAATGTAGCGCTGCAAAATGCTTAGGATATCTTTCCATTCCTCATTTAGAAAATCACTGTAAATGACCTTGCTTAAATTAGGGTTTCAATGTTGGGGCATAAGGAATTGATTATAATCTGTCTCGATAGGCTATTTCATAAACCATATTTCTCCATTTATAGGCAAACCAGTCACGACGATGATAAATTCCTTAGAAATCTGGAACTCAAGGCTTCTAAAGTCAAATGTTGAACTATCAGAACTTAGAGATAAACATTATGTAACCTCAACTTGGTATCCTCGCATCCTCTTGCATAAGAGATACCAACCCACTTCCTTTAACTTCTTGGCACACTAAGGTAGTGTTTCTTCCCAATTTGTATTCTCAGGTTCAAACCTATGAAACTTTTCACTTACCCTTTTCATATCTACAAATTATTAGTTCATGGAAACATAATAGGGTAACTAAAATAAAAAAATTCTCACCCAAAATTACTGCTTCAATTTAAAGAAATGAACTAGATCATCGTGCATGAAAACTCGGGTAGCTGGATCATGATTCCAAAACAAATTACAAAGGATTAGAAGACATGTATCATCATGATTTAAACTGGGATAGAATCATATCAAATAATGAATGGACACATTTTTTAACAATAATACCACTCTTTAACACTATAATATGTAATCATCACTCATAGTCTGATGACAATTCAGATTTACCATTTCAAGTCATTCTGACAGCACAAATATAAAAAAGAGTCTTGTATTTCACTGCTAGAATCTTCAAAATATTCCAGACTTGATATAGACAACTAAAACCTATCCTTTTGATCTATATTTGAGACCTACAAAGTTCCTCAAAAGAACAAATTTGTAGGAAGATATTATTTGATCATATAAGAGCCAGGCTAACTATAAATTAAACCAAAATGCGTTGCAATTACACCAAAAGTAAATCTAAGGATTTATGGTTTAGCTACTAGGATAGACTCAATATGGACCAATTAGAATAAAAAAAAGGGATTGAAAGAAATTTGGTGTGAAAGGTTTAGGACCAACACATATTATCTCCTTGGAGCAACATACATTCATCTTCATTGCCACTGAGTATTTCACAAAGTGGGTTGAGGTCATTCCTCTACATAAAGGCTCTGTTGACATATCATGGAAGTGCTCACTTTCAAGCACATCATTTTTCAATAATGGGTTCCTTGAATGATCACTTATGATAATTGTGGGGCCTTCGAGAACCACCAAGATACAAAACTTTGTTACAACTAAAATATCTAAAAATATTTTCCCTCTCCCTATTATCCCCAAGTCAATTCCTTCAATAAGACCTTAGTTTCTATCCTTAAGAAGATTAATTCAACCTCCAAAATAGATTAGCACCTAAATATATTTCTCAACCTTTGGGAATATCATACATCCATGCACACATCAATAGGTGCCACCCATATTATCCTAATGTATAAGACATAATAAGGTCCTTACCACTTGCCTCACTAATTTAGAAATGCTTGACGAGTACCACTTTCAAGCTCTCCAACAGAATGAGGTTTATAAGAAAAGATTCATCAATGCTTACTAAAAGAGTTTCCAACCTAATGTCTTAACATTGGTGACCCCATGGTCAAAATGGATTATCTTTAGAAGAAAAGGAAAAAATTCATCCCAAATGGGAAGGTCCCTTCACAATTCTTATTGACTTAAGTAATGGAACTTACCACCTCATGTATTGTAAGAATGATCCTTTAAATGACGTTGTTAATTCCACTTACCTTTACCCTTTTATTTGACCATACCCTTTCTTAGCTTTGCACTAGTGATCGAGGTGACCCATGTTGAACTCATAAGGGTCCCATGTTTTTGTTAAGATTCAATATGATAAGATATAAAACATTAGTATTCAATTCAATTTCACAACAATAGCATATAAATGATCACTGAAAGAAACACAATCACAATATAGACAATGAATTATCCTGCAAAACCCTATAGGGGAAGAAAACCTAACAAAACTTCATCAATATAGATGTATCAAAAGTACAAAGACAAAACCCCAAACAAGTGCTCCTTCTCCTTCTAGATATCTGTATATCTCTATCCTATGTGCATTACACAAGTGAGTGCGTGTGTCTCTTGTTGGAAGCAACAAATCCCATTTTAAGCTACTAAAATGAGAGCCCCAGTCATTCTTTAGATTGAATTTTGAAGCCACTATCTTGCTAGGGGGGTTTTTAACTGTAAGTAATGTGTTTTGGCCTTAATAAAATTTCCTTACAATTTTTTTTTTTGTTTTGCGGATTGCGGAAGTGATCTTTTCTTTTACACATATTTTCTGTTTCTACAACCCACATTTTGCAACCCACAATGCGGATTGCAGGAGTCCTTTTTCTGGAGGTTTTCAGAATTTAGTTTCCCGCATCCTGCAACCCGCAAATGTGGATTGTGGGAGTTAGATTTTTCTTTCAATAAAACTTTGTATTTTTGCAACCCACAAACTTATTGCGGATTGCGACACTCCAAGGTCACGACTCATATATAGCTTAACACTTCCATATATATGGTTATCCTAAAATAACATCACTGACTTCAAGTGGGGCCACATCACACAACACCTCATCTTTGGAAGGATTGATTCCATATGGTAGGAGAGGTTGTTGAGTAATATGGATACCTCATCCTTGGCTTAGCTAACCGATTTTGTAGGGTTGCAGGTGTGGTGTTGTCAGAAGCTCTAATATCTTGATGACTTCTATTGAGATCAGGTTCTTTTGACTATTGTTGTCAACAGCAAAATGTAGTGGGATTCCCTTTACCCACATCTGCGACTGCAAGAGGCACTCCTCTTCCTCTAACTATTCAAACTCCTCTGGTTGAATCTATGTGATAGCAACAGTGACAATGGGTTTTTCATCAATGATCTGCATCCACTAGTCCTTGGTTGTGACAATGTATTCTGAATCGAAATCAGGATTTGATTCTGAATATTTGATCTCATCCACCAATGACTTCTTTGAGAAGCACTCATCAATGTTATGCGAGGTGATTCTTTGGAACTTGCACCACTTCCTGACGTCCTTCTTTGTCTTTCCATTACCCTTCTTTTCTGGTGAGAGGGGCTGGTTGTCCTTCCCTTATCTTGTATTATGTGGTCTAGGGATTCCCTTGTCTTAATTTTGTGGTGAATTCGCAGGTCCAAATTCTCGCTTGTTCTTTTGTAGAAATGTCTCCTCGATTTTGACAGCATACCATAGGAAGATCCAAGTGATGAGATGTCTAGGAATTCCATCTCGGTTTTGATGTATCGATGTAGGCCAATGCAATATTTCAGTAGCATGTGTCGCTTAGAGTCCTTGATACCCATATTTGTATGTAGGGTATGAAATTTGTTGGTGTACTCTGACTCCATCTAGTCCCTCTTTGGATGCAGATTGGTCCAATTGGTGTACTGGTCATCATAGTTTCCTACAGGGTAATATTGTTCCCTAACGAAATCTATGAAAGAGGCCCAAGTGGGATTTGTCTCAAACATTCCAGACTCGTATGATGAGTTTTTCTCCCAATAAGTATGCCACCATTTTTTGACATGGGTGACAGCCTTGAGGAGCGCAAAGGTGATCTTTTCCCTATTGGAAAAATTGTGGATAGAGAAATACCCTTTTAGAACTTTCGGTCACTTATCTAGGGCATCAACATCGATTTGGCCTTTAAATAAAGTATTATCAAAGTTAAATTGTACCTTGAATGGGGTTTCATATCCAAAATAGTTGCTCATTGAAGATGCATTCGTCATTTCTGGGATTAATATAAGGATCTGGGTGAAACTATCCATCATCTCGTTCCTCTGCTGTGTAAGGGATTCCTCGAGAAAAGACTTGATAGGATCTCTTGCTCCATCGTCTCTATTTTCTTCCTCCATGGGGGGCGATTTGGGGTGGTGAAAGTGATATTCCCCAAGTGAAACTAGTTCAAGACCCAACTCTATATACCCTGATCACGTCAAGGACATGTGTCCAGAAACAATCAAAGAGAATATTTCTCTGATACCACTGATCTTGAGTTATGTGAGAATGAAATGAAATAACATATATAGCATCATAAACATATATATATATATATTGTAATGAAAACAAAGATACAGTAAACACATATTCTATTAAATGGTGGAAATAGAACAGACTTTAAATACAACAACTAGAGTGGTGGTAGAAATATCCGAGAAGAGATGTGGCTACTATGCTCATCCGTGCTAATCTAAATACAAAATGAGGCCAAAAGGGCCTATTTATAATAATCATGAGGCCAATAACCCAAAAATTCCAAAACATAACCTTATAAGATAAACCATCATAAATTTTGTAGCCCCAAGGTGGTTAGTTCAACAATCAACTTCTCGAGGTCATAACGTTTACATACAATCTCTGATTTGAGCACTCAATAGCCCATTGGAAAGTTATATCTGAGCTTTACATATTTTGACTAGGGCCAAATGTATGTTTTTGGAAACCATTTGGCCCCCTGAATTACCGAAAAACATCGTTTAGGTCCTCAAAACGGCCTGAAACTTTGGGACCCCAAAAAATGTAGAAAAATAGCTAGGAGACTGCCACAATGGACAATGTTTTTTAGATAGTGGAATAAGTGGGTGGCCACTGATATCCATTTGGATAAAAGCTACCCTAAAGTCATATAAGACCTCTCTTGTGAGGAAATCTTGCATAAGGGAACAAGCCAATCACCTTGGCATGAGGAAGGTTAATCAACAATACTGAAGAAGACAAGGATCAAAAGGCCCCTATGTTTAGACTGTACCTGCTAATAGAGGTTGATCAACACCTTACACAATAAGGTCATTCCAAGGAAGGAGGTGGGGGGAAGAGAAAGAGATAAGCCCCAAGGCTTCAGAAAGGAATTACAAATCAATTTAAGATCACCCTCAAGGGGATACACCACTTCCCACTAGTCCTACACTTGAAAGGGACCCAAGACAACCACACAAACAACACTAGACAACCCCAAACAGGCCCCAAAAAAGTGAAAAAATCACTGGAATAGGGAATATGCATGTTCCCTATAGGAAAAGTCACATATGATATGCAAGTACACCACTACAAAGTCACGTATGGGTCAGGGATACGTTATTGCGTAGTGCAGCAGTTGCGTATGGGTGGTGGAAGGCCAAAAAATGGTCAAAAACAACCTTAAAAAGGTAAGGAAGGTGTCTAGAAATACTTAAGGATAACTATTGACCTATAATAAGAACTTAGGCCTTAAAATATATTGGAAAAACTAGGGAGACCCCAAAATAGACAGGACTTCCCCAGCAGAGTTTCCAGTTCTAATGTTAATGAATTGATCCTATGGTTGGGGTTGAGTCCACCAGCATACTATGGGTATAAAAAATGATATATAATTCTATACAAATATGAACTTAACAAAATTTCAAGGGTTAGGAGGGTTCATACCTCATACACTGAAGGTTGATCCAAGCTTTCTCTCTAGCTCTCCTCTTGCTCTGCAACCAAGAGACCTTCAAAAAAAACCTCAAACCTTCCTCAAACCAATTTTACCACATATAAAGAAATTATAATCAAGATCATATGAAACCCTAATCTAAGAATCATTAGCATATGATCATAAACAAAGATTCAACATACATTACACAATGATTTAGAAAGGGAAGAACATCAAATATTTATTAATCAATGGAAGAAGTACAAGATATACATTCTCCTCATGCAAGGAACCTCGTGAAACCTTCGATCTCAATCTCTTGCTCCTCTCCTCTAAGAATATCAGCCTCCAAGATCTGCAGTAAAGGTAGATGACAGCTAGGGAAAATTTAGGGGGGGTGAGAGTCCCAATTTCACTATCATAACAATACCAAAGGCTAAGTCCCCTTCATGGTCCCTTCTCTCTCTCTCTCTCTCTCTCTCTCTCTCTTATATAGCAATGTGAAGAGTTAGGGTCGAGGATAGGTTAGTTACAACTGAGGAGGTAGTTTCAAAATCACCCAAATCTCAAGTATTTTATATTTTTTTACCACTTCATGGGATATACGTGGGTTCCCATTGATGAGTCCCGGATCAAAGTTGAAAAACGAAGGTTTCCCATTGACAACTCACATATGGGTGAAAAAATGAACTTTCAAGGTATTTCCAAGAGTTTTTAGGAGCTGGTTTGTTATATAAAGTTGTTCCTTAGTCTGATACCTTTCAAATGGTATATAAAAGAGGTTAAATAGAGATATAGAACTCTTGATATGGCCCTTCCATCCATAGGTGTCCTTTGGGTGACTTATAGTAACTTTCATGAAGTGTCGTCATGGAATTGTCATCACACAACAAAACATGCAAATGTTGTCATGGATGGAGAAGTGTCATTTTGGGATATAACACTACCTTCCTTGTTTATTGACCTTTTAGGTTCCCATATCTATAATTTTTCTCATTATACATCAATGTATCATTGATGAAGAGGCTTCTATGTCTATTATGTCAGCACATACCTAGAAGAAACTAGGATCCCTTGAATTATCCCCATGTCTCATGAAGTTATGTGTGTATGAAGGACATACTTCATAGCTTCAATGTCTCTTATAAATTGTTTACATACAACTAGAAATGAAAGTTATCTTGGTTGATATTGAAGTTGTAGATTCTCAATTAGACTACAACATCCTACTTTGTTGTAACTATATGTATGATATGAAAGGGATATATTCTACCATTTTTTTATCTCATAATTTTCCCACATAATGTTATAGATGTCAAACTTTATAAACTTAGTTACCGTGATCCCAAGTCTACCACCATCTTGAAATTTGTGTACAAACTATTGAAGATAGCCTATCACTACCCCATTCATTGAAATATGAACATGAATGTTTCAATATCCCTCATTTATTGGAACTTTTTTTGGCATCCCTTCTCCCTCTTATCCCTTGAGAGGCTAGTTCAGAAATATGCACAATCACATCTAAAAATTATTAGTCATAATATAATAAACCACACAACCCTTCTCCAATAGCATGGAATCCATAGGAAGGATTACCTATCCATTAAGTGGTGTTTCTCTTTTTTCCTCTAGGAATTATTATAACTCTTATGATGGCTACCATTAACCTTACAAGGTTAACATTGGAACTCTTGTTTTGGCACCTTACACCACCAATCCCACCTCATACCCCTTAAGTTATTTTAATACCTGTTGAATATATGCATACTTCTAATGTCCACCTCCCATGGCTAACTAGGAATCCACCCTCCCTCCTATACCTACCCAAGCCAAGAAGAAGGTTGTGGTTAAGTGTAAGAAAAAATGGTATTCTCCTCCCATAATATTACCATGACCATTACCTCCACCACACAAAATAAGGATATAATGCCTTGTTCCATTTGTAATACCCTTGGCCACACCACTGATCAATGTTTAGAAATTCCTATCTTATGTAGGAATATCCACATTCAACAAGAGTCTGTAAATTCAACCTTTCCTATCATCCATACTATTCTCCTTTATGCTACCAATTATTATAATAATACATTGCATACCAACCACCCTTATGCATTATCATGTTCACACCAATGCTTGGACCTATAGAATTTTCATGCAACCTTGGTTGGTCCTTTCCTATAGTATGTAGAATTGTAGATTGCAATCATTGAAGAGATCAATTTTTATAACCTTCCAAGTGAAGGAATTTTATCAATTTACTACATTTATCCTTTGGTGCATCATCCTCTTCTACACTATACTCATCCTCATCACCTCACATGATGACATATCTTCCTAGTCATTTAAACCCAATTTTTTGAATATTTGAAAAAATTATTGATGCTCTAACCAACCTTAATTACCTTTCGGATGATATGCACCATCATGCATATTTACTCCCTCGTGATGCTTCAATATCCATGGAGTCTTTGGAGTAGTTTTCCATCGAGTAAAAATAATTTATTCTCCTAGGAGATGCCATTTGGTTTAAAAACCCAATTCCCACTTCGAATTCCTTTCAAAGATCGAATATGACCAACATATCACCCATTATTCAAGTGGACATTTTGGTTAAATTTGGTGTCACTGAGAACATTTTACTTGGAGGTTCATGTACCTCCAAAGAGGTTTCATCTTATAGATATCTCTTCCAATATTTTTATAATGTCTTCATTGGTCTTATGTCAAAATTTGAAGACTCAAAGAGCCCATCATGGAACATTGCATTGACACGTGGATTGATGTAGATATCATGCACCAAAAACAATTACCTATTTTCCCTTCTAGATATTCAACAATTACATTTGATATTGACAAAGTTTGAAATGAAAGGTTCATCTATATAATTGCCTATGACACATGGGTATCCAATCTAGTTCTTGTCAACAAGAATAAAGGAGTCATTCAAGTTTGAATTTATATTAGATAACTCAATAAATATCATCCCAAGGACAACTACCTAACACCCTTTATCAATCATATCATCAAAACCTACGTGGGGAATGAAGTCCTCTCCACTATGGATGGATTTTTGGGTTATAATTAGATCCAAACCCATCGTCACAACCAATACATGACTACCTTACCATACTATGGGTAACTTTTTTTTACCAAGTCATGCCTTTTGGACTCAAAATGTTAGATCCATTTTTTAAGATACGATGTCATACCGATTCCATGACATGATTGACATTATTGATACATATTTGGACGATCTCAGTCTATGTTCAAAGAATGGTCACAATGACATGAACACCTTTATAATTTGTCTTTGATGTCTTAGATATAACATTTTCTTAAACCCATTAATTGCGTGTTCTATGTCCCTATCAACCAATTTCTAGGATTTATTGTTTTCAAACAAGGGATCACCATTGATCCTTTGAAGGTTCAATTCATTATTGAACTACCACCACCTAATATTTTATTCCAATTATAAATCCTTCAAGGCAAGGTGAACTTCTTGTAATGTTTTATTCTAGACTATGTTATGTACATCCATGCATTTGTTAGACTATTTCAGTATAATATCCTCTTCATTTGGGATGAACAAATTCAAATATCCTTTTATTCCCTTATACAAGATTACTTTGGAACCTATGACATAAAGAGGGGTGTGGGAATATAATAAACCCACTTCATAACTTGGGATAAAATATTTGATCAATTTTGATTAATTTCCTACCCACTAGCCTAGATAGTTGGCATCCATTTGCACTACATAGTCAACACTTTCCATATATACCCCAGAAACGCTTTAATCCTAATTATGAGTTGATATTGTCCACTTTATTGGCTTCCAGAATTAGTAATTTTTCTTTCCTATAGATTATGTCTTTTACTACTTTATTCCATCTTTTTTGTGGATAAGGTAAATCTAGTCAACTAGGAAACTACTATCTTTTGTTTCCTACCCATCCTCCATGATTTTCTCTCCATATTCTAGGATTAGCATGCTTTTCCATCACTCTTTACAACTCACTCATGATTTTTCTAATTCGTGATTTCCTTGATTGATTTGGGAGGTGCTTTAGCCACCTATGGGGGTTTATTATATTTAGTAAGTCTATCTTTTTGAGCTTGATGAGTTGTATTCAATACAACTCAATTTTACCTATGAGGGATGTACTATTAATGTACACTATTATTCATCATTATTAAATGGAAGGATACACTCCAATATTCATCTCTTCATTCATGTGATTCAGTATCTATTCTTCTCTTTATTTTTCCTGTGTATGTTTGTGAGAATTATCTCAGTAGCAAGAGCTATTTCTAGTTCTTCTTCTTAGAATATTTACTCATAGAATTAGAGCTTCTATTTCTACATGGTATCAGAGCACAAGGTTGTTCAAGTTCAATAGAATTGAGGATCTATCTATTCTCTCTATCAGAGCGCATCCAGTCTCATATTCCTCTCTAGAGAAGAGCTTGTTTTTTTAAGCTTACAAGATTTTCTCCTAGTTTTATTTGTGCAGGTTATAGAGAGTTTCTCCTTGAAAAATTCAACATCTCACTATGGATTCTCCTTCATCTATAACCTTGACCCCCTTCAAATATCACGAATGGAAATCCAAAATTGGCATTTGTTGGGCACCCAATAAGCAAGTTAATTACAGCTCACATACATAGTGTGCAATATTTATTGTCAACCCAGGGAATTCTTGTATTTCAAGGATAACATGCACAATATATGCTTAAACACTAAATTGATGTAAATGAACAATCCTATTCTCTAATCAGCTATGCTCATCCCAAGAATACACTTAATCTAGTTTACCTTCTAAAGAATACAGTCACAATTACCTTTTGTTGTTCTTGATCTAGAAAATGAAAGACTCATGAAATCACATCTAGATTACTCTTGCAGAAAATGAGATCCTGTTTACCAAATCATCTAATGATTAACGCAACTATCTTAATCTGATTGTTCTAGAAATCCAAAAATACATGAATTGAGTGCTAGTCTAGGAATTCAGAATACAGAAATTGAGTTCAACTATCCTATGAATTCAAAGTAAACGAATGAAATTATGCAACCATAAAAGCAAAGAACAAACTGCAAGGATTCATGGAAACAACAACTAAAATATCTAAGGATGAACAGAGCTATTACAGCTTCCATGCAATTTGCACAAGGAATAATTACCTACTCAGTCGACTGTCACACCATGCCACTACAGATTTCTAAGAGATGCAATTAATAACACACTGTAAATCCACAACTGTTACAGCTTCCTATCAAGAAATAAAATTAACATAACATCACATGAAAGAATAAATAAAATGCCTAATTTAACTCACCAATCCTTGTGGGAAGGCAGGCCCAGCCTTCACACAGAGATGTTGGATATAAAACACGTTAAAACCCTTAGATCTGAAGTAACTCCTTGTATTAAAAAGGAAAATCAATTACACAACTCTTAGTCACAGCTAATACAATGAATTGGTTATGGGTTCAACACCTGACTCAAAATAGTTCTCCATATTTATACAATGTAAATCATAACATCCTATCCCTATTATTGGGCAGCCATGAAGATCTCTGATCTTCAGACGCCCTAAATTACAACAGTTGGTACAACCGTGGCAGGATGAAAGATAGGAAATATAGGGAAACTATTAATTGACCCATAAATAATGATATCCTCAGATCACAACTATACACAAGCAGCAGGGCACTGTTGAACTCCAAATCTGTCACATTCTGTTGTAGCTATCTTTGTACAGCTTTGCCTAAAATAATATACTAGGACCTCATTCATTGGGCAATGGTAGGATGGATGGCGATCAAATTGAGTGATGAATGCCCATCCTTTTTGTAGCATGTTCATCCTGGTATACTTGCAGTCTCCATATCTCAAAATACATTTATAAACCATCATATGTTAGCATATTGAGAGATATAAAGCCTTAATTACCACAATCATAAGTATTAATAAAATAAGACAATAACCAATCATACCTTGGTGGATTGAAGAGCAGAGTGAGGGAAAAAAATCTATTTGGTATACTCAATGGGGTAGGATAGGGAAAAAAGAGGTGAATAAGGATGGTCAAAAAGGGGCCATTTCTGGGCCCAACATCTCCCCCCAACTGTCTTGTTGCATGTCCTCTTGCAACAACCTCCATTATTTTGAATCTGAATTTTGCACTGTGCTCTGTTCATGGAGAGAAGAGAAGTTGTAGGGGAACTCAGATGTCCCTTCTTTTTCTATGAACCCCCTATGGGCAACCCAATATCTCAAACATTGCTGCTCCTTTGCCTTGGTTAGTGAGAAATCCATCCTGTATGGTTTTTCTGGCCACCAGATGAGGGGAAATTTAAATTTCAAGCCCAATCAATTAGCCTCACACTTCCTGATACATCCAACATAACCCTCCACCCTGGAAAGTGCCTGTTCAAAATTTCTAAAATAATAGGGGTCCCTGTTCCTGAGGGCAGGAGAGGCAACCTACCACCTGTGCTTACTGCCTTCCAAAGTTGTTTGTTGATGTATGGAGATTTGGCTGATGCAGGTAGAAATAACTTCTTCCTGCAGTTCCATTATATGCCGAGTCTAGATAGGGCAGGAGAGCAAACTTTGGTGTCGAGCAAGAAAAATACGAGGATTTTGAGGCTCACTTCAGACCCACAGATTAGAGTGGCCTTCATTGTGAGAAAAGGTTTGAAAAGACATTTCCCACTGAGCATGATTGCTCACAAAAGAAGCAAAAGACCTCAACTGAACATCTCCTGAAAAAGGGACAGTATTTGAATGGCGGTCCAGAGGACAAGCCATCTCATGCAAATATAGTTCACATAGCAAATTCTGGTCTTCAAAATTGCTTCTAAAAAATGTTTCCAAGAATTTTGCTGAGGTTGTTATCTCAAATGATCTCCCTTCTTTCACAGCCCTTAACTTAAACCAAACAAATTGTTCAAATAAAAAGACAGGGTAAGAAGAGGAAGGTACCATAGTGCCCAAGAGTTCTTGAGAAAGAGCATACATCTGGTCTTTTTCCTTCTGCATAGACTGGAACTTTTTCAGCTCCCTTATCTCCTTCTATAGTTCTTCCTCTTGAAGTCTTTGGGTCATGCATTCTTATTCCCATTTCTCCTTCAGTTCCCTGATGGTATTTTTATGCTCAGTGAGGGAAACCATCCCTTCTTGGTATTCTTCCACCTGGATCTTCCACTTTCTCACCTCCATTCTCAAAATTGAGATTTCTCCTGTGAGTTGCAGAATTTCTCCATCTTTAGGATGCTCATCCTTGTCAGAATCCAAGTCAATAAAATTTTGAAGGGGTTTATCCCACACCTTATAACCCGATATGCCACATTGGACATCTTGCACACTTGAAGCTATTTCTGGGGGTGTTGGTTCTTGTGTAACATCAACCCTCCTGGAATTTCTTCAGCAACAACATTCACCACTTCTGGATATGTTGGTTCTTATGTAACAACATATTATTTCTGAGGTTCTCCCTTGGAAACTTTGGTAGCTGATTGTGAGGATGTTGGTTCTTGTGGAGCAACTTCCTCCCAAATTTTAATATTATTCTTTATCTAATCATCAGCTTCTATTTCAGCCAAAGAATGTGAGGCTGTTGGTTCTTGTGTGACAGAGCCTTGTTCTTGTTTTTCCTCATGCTTCTAGGATTGGATGCCTTCTTCAGTATGCAACTGTTCCTCAAGGATTTCAGTATCACCTGAGGGTTGTGATTGAACTTGTTCATCTTCACCCAAATCCATATCAGGAATGACATCCACTTCAGGGTTGTCCTCTTGTTGCATCCTAGGAATATCTACTGCAATTTTCAAGGATGTTGGTTCTTGTGTGGCAACATCCTAATTTATTTATTCGTCTCCCTATTGTTGTGATTCCAATTCCAGTATCTCCATGTCCTGAGACAATTCTGGGGTCATAGTACAAATTTCTTCATTAAATTCCAGAGTGCCTTCAGTCCCTGGTTCTTCTTCTCTCACTTGGACAACCACTTGGACAAGAACATTCAAGGATGTTGGTTCTTGTGTGATAGCACCATGTTCAACCTCATCATTGTTTTGTTTTTGTAGTTCTATGTCTATTATTTCTGTGTCATGAGAGGATTTTGGAGTCTCAATGCAATCTTCATCCATAAAGTCAGGGATAACTTCATCCTCTGGTTCTTCTGCCCTAGGGTTAGTGGGAATTTTGACAGGAATATTCAAGGATGTTGGTTCTTGTGTGGCAGCATCCTGCTTATCTGAAACTTCCTTCTCCAGAAGTTTCTCTTAGGGAATTTCACCACTTCTCATATTGGTAACTTCATCAGAAATATTTAAAGATGTTGGTTCTTGTGTGACAGCATCATGTTCATCTGCAATTTCCTTCCCATGAAGCTTCTTTTTGGGAGTCCCATCATCTCTCAAATCAGGTTGTCCCTGTCCTTCCACAGTTGTAGGTGCAGACTGCTATGTTGTAAAGGCATGAATTATAACCTTATAACCTGACTCATTAAATATTTCCCCCCTGGTAGGACAGACCACTCTTTCTTCCTCATTGCCAGCCTCGGTAGGATTTGATCCTTCCAATTGATCTACAGCTTCAACCAATGTGTGCAGCTTCCTTTCACCCTGTTTTCTGCACTCTTCTTTCCAGTTTTCCAATTATTTTCTAAGTGATTGGACTTCCTATTTTAATAGCCTATTTTCAAACATAAGTCCTTCAATTTGAGGTTCTTCTTCAACTGGCCCGTGTGGGGAATCAATTGGTTTGGGTTTAAGAATGGGGAACTCCATTTGTGCTTCTAAGGTTGCCCATATTTCCCTTGCTGCTTCTACTGCTATGACTGACCTGGTTCTTTTCCTTCTTATGAGTGGAGATACCTTAATTTCATCCTTGTTTTCATCCTTTGATCTCCTCCCTTTTCTCTGTGGTGCTGGAGTTTCCAGATTTATAGCTGAAGTGGAAGGGATATCCTCAGTTCTAGCATTTTCTTTCTCTTCGAGATGTTCTTCCTCAATCAAGGTTCCTCCCCATTCAAATGAGGATTCAATGGTCACCATATTAGTGTTTTCTTCTGTTGCCATGGCTCTATCATCTTTGGGTTCAACTGTCTCAGCATCTAATGCTGCTCCAGTTTCACCTTCTGCTATCAAAGTTGCCCTACTATTTAGTTTTTCCACGAGGTTTTCATGTACATCCTCTCCCAATTGTTTTGCTCTTCCCCTGGCTGATCCTCTGATCCAGTCTCATCTCCCCCCCAACTACATTCGAGGGGATCTGAACCTCCTGATGTTCTACATTTCCCCCCAACTGTGGATTGACCTGCTCTTCCTGATGTTGAACAAGCTCCACAAGTATAGGTATGTCCATTTCCTCTTCTATTGGAACACCAGGCAAGGGAGCAGGTTCCTGAACTTGGGCTGTAAATTGATCCCAAGTTAGGTTGTGTTGAGAAAGGGTCCGTAAGATTATTAGTTTAATGAGGTGATGGTGGGTAAGTGAGGCGAGTGGGTGCTTGGCAGCTCGAACAAACCCTGCCATATGATGTAAATCATTGAGTAAATAATATGGAATGTTTAATAGAACCCTGTGATGGAGATGAGATAGTAAAGAAAATTTAGAATGATATACTGTTTGCTACCTACCTTCACATGTGATGTATTTCTTGAGAAAAATGGTGACTTGATTCCATGGCTGTGGCAATGACTGTAATGCTGTCTCCCTTCGTGTCATTTGAATTTGCTCCCCTTCCCTTAAAAACTCCTATACTGCAGCAGTAGTGGGGGTTCGATGTCCAAACCAAGCTTGTAACTCTTGAGGAATACTAATGACCTCAACCACTATGGCTTCAGAGAATTCAATACGCAATCCCCAAACCTCTGAGTGAGTTTTTGTAAGATTCAAGGAAAACTGTAAAGCTGCTTCACGATGAAAACCATTCAGGCGTTGGAAAAATTCAGTCCAACCCACATCTTGAAAGATGGAGAAAACTTCAGCATTTCTGGTGATTTCTTGCGTGTTTGAAGGTTCATAGCGAGCCAGAATACCCATATTTTTGTCTTCAGAATTATATTGCAGTTCAATAGATTACAGACTCCGACAATGGAGGTTACAGCACAGAGTATGCATGAACAGCTGAGAGGGGAGTTGGGTAAATTCGGAAAGTTTCAGTGCATTGGATTATTTGAAATTTTATCCCAAATTGGGAAAGGTGGCCATTATTAGGTAGCATAATTAGTCATTACGTCGCACGAGCATAGAGCTAATCGATGCAATAATGGGCATAAAAAGGGAGGTACGACTGATATTGTCAAATCATATTGATACTTAATCAAATCCATACATTCGAAAATGCACGATGGATGTCCTTTGGAGAATAATAGAACGTGTGATTGCAGTCATTGCGAAAATTGTACTCATGCGTTGTGCAGTCATTAAATGTAATCATTATTACAGGGGTGCTGTAATAACCTTCTCTACCGACGAACCAAAAAACATCATGCTAAAATGGTCGAAAACATGATGAATACTATATTATGAGTCAAATTGTCGGCATCAGGAATTAGAGCCATATCTGGAGGAGTTGCTATCTTGGAAAAAGCTCTGCCAATAACACAAGAGTCACAGCGGCAGGCCATAAATAAATCAAAGCAGAGACATGGCCTTGAATGATAGAAAAATCAGCCAAATGTAGCGGAGTTGCAGCTGCCGAAAAAGATGTCGCAGCTGCCAGAAAATATGTCACAGCTGCTGGAAAAGATGTCACAGTTGCGCGAAAAGGATAAAAGAATGTTAGACAGATGAAAATTGACTATGCTGCAGCTGCGTGAAATGGAATTTGTGGCCAAAAGTAGAACAGGGTCGCAGCCGTGGAAATGGAAGAAGGCAGAGTTTCATGGTGCTGCAGCTGCTGGAAACGGTGTTGCAGCTGTCGGAAATGGTGTTGCAGCTTCCAGAAATGGTGTTGCAGCTGCCGAAAAAAGATGTTGCAGCTGTCGAAAAAAGGTGCTGTAGCTGCCCAAAAAAGGTGCTGCAGCTGCCAAAAAAAGGTGTTGTAGCTTCCGGAAAAAGGTGTTGCAGCTGCCAAAAAAAGGTGTTGCAACTGCCGGAAACGGGTGTCGCAGTTGCGACAGATTTATTAAAGGGAAAGGAAAAAAAAATTTGGTGCAGGAAGTTACAGAGGAATGATTTTTGGTCGCCAGGACCGATAATGACCACCACTCTCAAGCGCTTTCCTGCACAATTTATAAAAATAGATCAAGTGAAAAAGAAAAAGGATAACAATAACAGAAAAAAAATAACAATTTATTTATGTACAAAGATCCATATGCGATTTACAGTGATTAATTATAGATTGGCGGGGGCAGAGAAAAATTCATGCCCTTGTGCTAACTGGTAGTTTGGATCTGCTGCAATTTGTGAGATAAATGAATCCTTTGAAATGGGATTATGGTACAGTCACAACCTGTGACCATTAGCAAATAATGGTGCGCGGTTCTCATCGATGGTTACTAGGCAGACTGTACCATTATCAAATACTCTGTCCATTAGGTATGGCCCCAACCATCTTGTGCGTAGTTTACCCTTGAAATCTCTTTTGAATCTGGAATCATATAATAGTGCCCAGTCTCCCTCATAGAAGACCTTCTTTTTGATGAATCGGTCATGCCAATTGGATCTCTATTGCTGAATTAACACTGTCTAGTCCACGACAGCCAACCGGTTCTCATCCAGTTCATTCAATTGGTTCAATCTTCTCTTCTGGGCTTCAGTTACATCTAGGTTTACCTCTATGGCTGTCTTCAAAGTCTTAATTTCAAATTCAATTGGGAAGATGTCACTTTTCCCATACACTAAGTCGTAAGGAGAGAAACCTGTAGTGTTATGCCAAGTGGTGCGATATGCCCATAATGCTTATGGAAGTCTTTCAGCCCAATCTCTATGATGGCTCTTAACCGTCTTGGTGAGGATAGCTTCAATGACTTTGTTAGTGCTTTCCACTTGGCCATTGGCTTGGGGATGGTAAGGTGAAGCTACCCGATGCTGAATATGGTAATTCCATAGTAGAGCTTCAAATTGATGCGACATAAACTGCGGTCCTCCATCGGTAACCACTTTCTTAGGTACCCCAAAATGGGTAAATATTTCACTATACAGGAAATCAATCACAGCCTGGTCATTATCTTTTTCCAGAGCCACAACTTCTACCCATTTTTTCATATAGTCAGTACAGACCAAGATGTATGCTTTTTGTCTGGAATGAGGGCTGATAGGGCCAACAAAATATAAAGCCCATCTATCAAAGGGTTCAATCACTGATTGTAATGGCAAATGCATTTGATCTAATCTATTGGGATGACCCATCCTTTGGAAGCTATCACAAGACTAGACATATCTTTTTGCATCCCTAAAAAGGGTCAACCAATAGTAGCCCATTCTCAGCGCCTTGTGTCCTGTTCTTCTGTCTACAAAATCCCCCCCACAAGGCTCATCATGGCAGGCCTTCAGTATATGGAAGATTTCATCTTCTCTCACACATCTTCTGATCTCAAGATCAGGGTCTGTGTAAAAGTGATGATCGTTTA
This sequence comes from Pseudotsuga menziesii, assembly GCA_001517045.1. Lineage (NCBI taxonomy): Eukaryota > Viridiplantae > Streptophyta > Pinopsida > Pinales > Pinaceae > Pseudotsuga > Pseudotsuga menziesii. The sequence goes on from LPNX010894431.1 coordinate 312,327, forward strand.
CCCAACAATACCTGGCACTTTGCTGAATATTTTTCCTCTTTTCTCTTTTGGACATATGTGCCGTAAGCTTCCCTACAACCAAGTAATTAGTGACATCTGCATACCAAGGAGAGTGAGCTGAAATTGCAAATAAGTGTTCATCTGGAAAAGAGTCCTCAACAAGCAAATTATCATCACTGTTAGTGAAACAAGATAAGAAATCAACGACAACATTTTCTTTTCTAGGTTTATCTATGATGGTAATATCAAATTCCTGTAATAATAAGAGCCATCTAGTCACTCTGGCATTAGTAACAGGTTTATTCATTAGATATTTAATGGCAGAGTGGTCAGTGTGCACAAATGTAGGATATCCAGTAATATAATGTAGAAAATTGTTAATGGAGTAAACAATAGCTAAGAACTCCTTCTCGGTGAGAGTGTAATTAAGTTCATTAGGGGCTAAGTTTTTACTAATATAATTAATTGCATAAGGTACTTGACCATCCTGTTGTCCTAAAACTGTTCCAATAGCAGTATCAGAAGCATATGAAGAAATGTGGAAGGGTAGGGTCCAATTGGGTCCTCTTAAGATAGGAGTTGTGGATAGCTACTCCTTAAGCTTAACAAACGCTGTCTAGCATGCTTCATTCCAAACAAATTGCACATCCTTCATTAATAGTGAAAACAAAGGAGAGGCAAGTTTGGAAAAGTTTTCTATAAATCTTCGGTAATATCCAGCATGTCCTAAGAAACATCGCACTTCTTTTTGAGTTGCAGGAGTAGGTATATTTTTTATTACCTTGATTTTTGAGGGATCCACCTGAATTCCATTAGCAAAGATGAAATGCCCCAATACTACTCCCTCACTCATGATCATATGGCACTTTTCAGTGCTTAAAGAGAGTTGGGTTTGTTCATAGCGAGTTAAAACCTTTTTCAAATTTTCCAGTGCTTCTTCAAAATCCTTGCCATAAGGAGTAAAATAATCCATAAAAATTTCCATACTATCATTAGCTAATTCTGAAGATCTACCAATTACAGCTCTTTGAAATGTCGCTGGTGCATTACATAAACCAAAGGGAAGCAGTCTATAAGAAAATGTTCCCTAGGGACAAGTGAAGGTAGCTTTATCTTGGTCTTCAAGAGAAATTTGAATTTGATTGCACCCACTAAACCCATCCAGGAAGAAGAATAACTTCTTCCTTGATAAGGTGTCGACTTGATCGATAAAAGGCAAGGGAAAATGGTCTTTTTTTGTTGCTTTGTTCAGCTCCCTATAGTCCACACAGACTCTCCATTTACCATTTTTCTTAGGTACAATTACAAGCAGGACACCCACTCGTTGTGTGAAATAGGATATATAAATCCTGCTTCCAAGAGTTTCTGAATTTATTCCTTCACTATGTCCCTAAGATTGTGGTTCATTCGTCGTTGAGGCTAGCACACAGGCCTGGAGTCACTTTTAATATAAATATGATGGGTGCACAGGTTAGAGGGAATACCCCTCATGTCTATATACTCCCAGGAAAATGCCCCCTTGTTTTCTTTTAAGAGACTGATCAGGCACTTCTATTCATCTAAGGTGAGGCTGGGGTTAATATTCAGGTTTTTTCCAGACTCTACCTCAATGGGAATACTTTTCGAAATTTTCAATACTGGGATTATATGTGTGTCACTGACTAGTGCTTCTTCTGTGAGATTTTCTTGTTCTTCCTCACCTAGAGTAATGTTCAGGATCTGATAAACTTCTTTATTGACCGAAGTGGGTCCACTGATGAAATTCTTAATGGCATCATCTTCAGTTTCATCCTTAAAGGTTAAGGCCCTCCCTTTAGTTAATAACGGCTGAACGCCCTCTTCTTCCTTTGGCTCCATCCATAAAGAAGTTTCAGCTTCTAGGCTCGGTTGAGCTGGAGGATAGAGAGTGAGGTTCTTTGTTTCGGTGCCATCTGATATGGTCATAGACCCTGATTGATAGCTGATGCAAGCATCAGCTATGGCTAACCAAGGCCTTCCCAGGATCAGTGGGTGTCCTCCTAGCTGCAACTTAGGTTGCAAAATTGAGAAGTCAGCAGGGTATCCCAAGAATCAACTAAGATGATGAGATCATACCAAATTCCTTCAGGTTTAATGGTGGACCTATCTGCGAGTTCTAAAATGGTGGGGGTTGTTCTAAGATTAGTGAGCCCAAGTTTTCTTACAGTTTCAATTGTCATGACATTAATCGTTGCTCCTAAATATACCAGTACGTTGGGTATCTATGTATGCCTAATCTGCACAGTGACAGTGGGATTCCCAGGATCATAATATTTGGCCAGAAGGGTTTTTCCCATTATTAATGCAGATAATGTCCCTATGACATGAACAGTGGGAGGATCTTTGGGATTCCTTCCTGGTTTCCTTGTGCACAGATCCCGAACAGTTCTAGCATAGATAAGTACATATTGAAGAGCTTGAAGGAGGGGAATTTTAACATAAAGATTCTTTAACTCTCCTAAGAGGTTAAACTGAGGGTGTCCCACTACCTTTGGTAGCATTAATCTCTCGGGGTACGGTGGTTGCCTAATTAGCTAGGTAGGCTGTGTGTCGCTAGATATATTGTTCTGTGTTTAGCCGACCCATTAGTGGGATGTTCAGCATCTTCAATGCTGGGGGTCCTATTAAATAGATGTTGTGGATTCACCCCTTTATCATGTACAAGGGATGGAACATCTTCAATGATTACAGGCTCTACTACCTTTCTTGATCGTAAGCGAATATCATTACAAAGAACAAGAGAAAGGGAGTAGGCAGGCATGTTGACAGTCTAAAATTGATGGACTGTTTTATTATTTGGGTTAGGATTAGGTTGAGCAGGAAACTAAGGTCATATCGGCATATTAGGGGCAACATCATTCTGCAACTGCAGCTGCGACTACTGATGAGGATATTGAGGATATTGAGGAGGGTATGGTTGTTGTTGATGTGGAGGTTGTTGAGGAAACTGGTTCCCTGGATGGAAATTCCTCCATCCAGGAGAGCAAGAAGTTGGTTGGTGTGGGGGATGTAGTGGCTGAAACCAGAGATTCCAGGAGTTATAATTTTGCATTAAAGGTTGAGAGGGGTTCCATTGAGAATAAGATGAAGGGAATTGTGTATTCACATTCTGCATATTATTCCAATTATTCATGTTATTCAAAAATGGAAATGAGTCTGGAGTCATACCTTGTTTTCGAGGCTGCCAAGGCTTCCTTTGTGCAATGAAGTAGGCCGGTTCCATCTCTGGAGTTCACACCTATAGAACAACCTTCACTTGGGGAAGTGACGGGAATTCTTTTGTGTCATGATTCAGCTCACACAACAGACACACTTGTACCTTGTTGAGCGGGCACTCCTTCAAAGGGTTGTTCTTTCAACATCAAGGACAGAACACACCTAGTGTGAGATCCTCTACTGCCTATTTTTTCTTTTCCCTCGGGACGTCGATTTCCAAGGAGATAGAGCTCGTCATTTATTTTTTGAAATTTTCAAGTAGGTTTCCTATCTCTGCATGGGTGGCTCCTCCATTAGATGACTTCTGATTTCTGTCGAAGACATCACGTTCTAGATTATCCTGTTTGTCCTGCCTATTATTCCTGGAAGATCCCCTGGAGTACCTTTTACATAATTCCACAATTTTCTTGAAAGACTCCTTGGATATATCCCCCTTTCCTAACAGGTTTAACATATCTAGGAAATCATCCCTAATCCCACGAAGTAGGATTATCTTGAGGACATCTAACCCCATGTTCGTCTGTCCAGCTCTTTGCACACTGTATAAAAGCCTCTCTACAAAATCTTCCAGACTTTTGTCCTCCTTCTGCACCATTTTAAACAATTCTTCTCTCTTTTCCTTGGTGTTGCAATATTCATGATATTTCTCCAGGAACATTTTTTTCATCCTGTCCCAATTAGTAACATTTTTACATCCTAGGATCATGAACCAGCGTAATGCATTGTCCTTCAGAGTGGCAAGGAAGAGCTTCATCTTTTGTGCATCGGTGATGTAGTCATAGATACGACAGAGGATATCAAACTCAAAAATAAATTCATCTAGATCCTCTGTCGCTTTTCCATGAAAGCGAGGCAACACCGATGGCGATATATTTTTCATAGGGGTTGTCCCTTCTGGCTGTTGATTGGGAACTAAAGTGTAGCCACTGTCCCTTCAGGTAGGGAATGATCTTCATGATGATTATTTTCTCCCATTGCCTCTTCCTCGTCAGATTCATGTCTATTACTCATTCCTTCTTTTGTTTTCTCCTCTTCATTCTTCTCTTCTTCCTTCCACTGATCAACAAATTTCTGATAGAACTGTGTCCACTCCTCTTCAGTTACAACCTTTCCGTTAATGTGATATATTAGACCTCGATCAGTAGATCCTGATGTACTAACTTTTTCCTCCTCTGCAGGGGTATTTGAGGATGTTACAGCTGCTCGTGTGTTCTCCACTATGGATCCTAAAACTAGCACCCCAAGATTGGCAGGACTTCTTCTGATAGGTATTTCCTAATAGTGAGCCCTGGTAGAAGAATCATTTCTGTGAACCAGATTGCTAATGAATGTTCTTCTGCCCAATTGTGGACCTTGACCACGACCTCAACCACCTGCACTGTTAGTATTTTGTGGGGTTTTGGGAGTTGTAAGATGATCACGCTTTACCCTTCTTGTATTTATACAGCCCAAATCATTCCAACGAAAAACTAAAAGAGACTAAATAGAAACAATTACAGGATGCAACTATGATAGTGTTTAATATTTATCCTCCTCGGCAACGGTGCCAAAATGTTGGGCACCCAATATGCAAGTTAATTATAGCTCACATACAGAGTGTGCAATATTTATTGTCAACCCAGGGAAGTCTTGTATTTCAAGGATAACATGCACAATATATGCTTAAACACTAAATTGTTGTAAATGAACAATCATATTCTTTGTTCAGCTATTCTCATCCCAAGAATCCACTTAATCTAGTTTACCTTCTAAAGAATACAGTCATAATTACCTTTTGTTGTTCTTGATCTAGAAATTGAAAGACTCGTGAAATCACATCTAGATTACTCTTGCAGAAAATGAGATCCTGTTTACCAAATCCTCTAATGATTGACCCAACTATCTTAATTTGATTGTTCTAGAAATGCAAAAAGACATGAATTGAGTGCTAGTCTAGGAATTTAGAGTACAGAAATTGAGTTCAACTATCCTATGAATTCAAAGTTCAGGAATGAAATTCTGCAACCATAAAAGCAAAGAACAAACTGCAAGGATTCATGGAAACAACAACTAAAATATCCAAGGATGAACAAAGTTGTTATAGCTACCACACAATTTGCATAAGTAATAATTACCTACTCAGTTGACTGTCACACCATGCCACTACATATTTCCAAGAGATGCAATCAATAATAGACTGTAAATCCACAACTGTTACAGCTTCCTATGAAGAAATAAAATTAACATAACATCACACAATAGAATAATTAAAATGCCTAATTTAACTCAGGAATCCCGGTGGGAAGGCGAGCCCAGCCTTCACACAAAGATGCTGGATATAATGCACGTTAAAACCGTTAGATCTGAAGTAACTCCTTGTATTAAAAAGGCAGATCAATTACACAACTCTCAATCACAGCTAATACAATGAATTGGTTACGGGTTCAACACCTGGCTCAAAACAGTTCTCCATATTTATACAATGTAAATCATAACATCCTATCCCTATTATTGGGTAGCCATGAAGATCTCTGATCTTCAGGCACCCTAAATTACAAAAGTTGTTACAACCATGGGAGGATGAAAGATAGGAAATATAGGGAAACTATTAATTGATCCAGAAATAATGATATCCTTAGATCACAGCTATACACAAGCAGAAGTGCACTGTTGACCTCCAAATCTGTCGCATTCTGTTGCAGCTATCTTTGTATAACTTTGCTTGGAATAATATACTAGGACCACATTCCTTGGGCAATGGTAGGATGTATGGTGATCAGATTGAGCAATGAATGCCCATCCTTTTCGTAGCATGTTTAGCGTGGTATACCTGCAGTCTCCATATCTCAAAATACCTTTATAAACCATCATATGTTAGCATATTGAGAGATATAAAGCCTTAATTACCACAATCATAAGTATTAATAAAATAAGACAATAGCCAATCATACCTTGGTGGCTTGAATATAAGAGTGAGGGAAAAAAATCTATTTGTTATACTCAATGGGGTAGGATAGGGCAAAAAGAGGTGAATAAGGATGGTAAAAAAGGGGCCATTTCTGGGCCCAAAATCATCCCCCAGCTGTCCTATTGCATGTCCTCATGCAACAACCTCCATTATTCCAAATCTGAATTTTACACTTTGCTCTATTCATGGAGAGAAGATAAATTGTAGGGGAACTCATATGTCCCTTCTTTTTCTATGAACCCCCTATGGGAAACCCAATATCTCCAACATTGCTGCTCCTCTGCCTTGGTGAGTGAGAAATCCATCCTGTATGTTTTTGCTGGCCACCAGATGAGGGGAAATTTAAATTTCAGGCCCAACCAATTAGCCCCACACTCCTTGATACATCCAACATAACCCTCAACCCTAGAAAGTGCCTATTCAAAATTTCTAAAATAATAGGGGTCCCTGTTCCTGAGGGTAGGAGAGGCAACCTGCCACCTATGCTTACTGCCTTCCAAAGTTGTTTGTTGATGTATGGAGATCTGGTTGATGTAGGTAGAAATAACTTCTTCCTACAGTTCCATTATATGCCGAGTCTGGATAGGGCATGAGAGCAAACTCCAGTGTCGAGCAAGAAAAATACGAGGATTTTGAGGCTCACTTCAGACCCACAAATTAGAGTGGCCTTCATTGTGAGAAAATGTTTGAAAAGACCTTTCCCACTGAGCATGATTGCTCACAAAAGAAGCAAAATCCCTCAAATGAACATCTCCTGAAAAAGGGGCAGGATATGAATGGCGGTCCAGAGGACAAGCCACTTCATGCAAATACAGTTCACGCAGCAAATTCTGGTTTTAAAAATTGCTTCTAAAAAATGTTTCCAAGAATTTTGCTGAAGTTGTTACCTCAAATGATCTCCCTTCTTTCACAGCCCTTAACTTAAACCAAACAAATTGTTCAAATAAAAAGACAGGGTAAGAAGAGGAACGTACCCTAGTGCCCAGGAGTTCTTGAGAAAGAGCATACATCTGGTCTTTTTCCTTCTGCATAGACTGGAACTTTTTTAGCTCCCTTAGCTCCTTCTGTAGTTATTCCTCTCGAAGTCTCTAGGTCATGCGTTCTTCTTCCCGATTCTCCTTCAATCCCCTGATGGTATTTTTATGCTTAGTGAGGGAAACCATCCCTTCTTGGTATTCTTCCACCTGGCTCTTCCACTTTCTTACCTCCATTCTCAAAATTGAGATTTCTCCTATGAGTTGCAGAATTTCTCCATCTTCAAGATGCTCATCCTTGTCAGAATCCAAGTCAATAACATTTTGAAGGGGTTTAGCCCACACCTTATCACTCAATATGCCACATTAGACATCCTGCACATATGAAGCTATTTCTGGGGGTACTGGTTCTTGTGTAACAGCAACCCCTCCTGGAATTTCTTTAGCAACAACATTCATCACTTCTGGATATGCTGGTTCTTGTGTAACAACATAATCTTTCTGAGGTCCTCCCTTGGAAACTTTGGCAGCTGACTGTGAGGATGTTGGTTCTTGTGGAGCAACTTCCTCTTGAATTTTAATATTATTCTTTATCTGATCATCAGCTTCTATTTCAGCCAGAGAATGTGAGGCTGCTGGTTCCTGTGTGACAGAGCCTTGTTCTTCTTTTTCCTCATGCTGCTGGGATTGTATGCCTTTTTCAGTATTCAATTGTTCCTCAAGGATTTCAGTATCACCTAAGGTTTGTGATTGAACTTGTTCATATTCACCCAAATCCATATCAGGAATGACATCCACTTTAGGGTTTTCCTCTTGTTCCATCCCAGGAATCTCTACTGCAATTTTCAAGGATGTTGGTTCTTGTGTGGCAACATCCTGATTTATTTCTTCGTCTCCCTGCTATTGTGATTCCAATTCCGATATCTTCGTGTCCTGAGACAAATATGGGGTCATAGTACAAATTTCTTCATTAAATTCCAGAGTGCCTTCAGTCCCTGGTTCTTCTTCTCTCAGTTGGACAACCACTTGGACAAGAACATTCAAGGATGCTGGTTCTTGTGTGACAGCACCCCATTCAACCTCATCATTGTTTTGTTGTTGTAGTTCTATGTCTATTATTTCTGTGTCATGAGAGGATTTCGGGGTCTCAGTGCAATATTCATCCATCAAGTCAGGGATAACTTCATCCTCTGGTTCTTCTGCTCCAGGGTTAGTGGGAATTTTGACAGGAATATTCAAGGATGCTGGTTCTTGTGTGGCAGCATCCTGCTCATCTGAAACTTCCTTCTCCTGAAGTTTCTCTTGGGGAATTTCAACACTTCTCAGATTGGTAACTTCATCAAAAATATTTAAAGATGCTAGTTCTTGTGTGACAGCATCATGTTCATCTGCAATTTCCTTCCCATGAAGTTTTTTTTTGGGAGTCCCATCATCTCTCAAATCAGGTTGTCCCTGTCCTTCCACAGTTGTAGGTGCAGACTGCTATGTTGTAAAGGAACGAATTATAACCTTATAACCTGACTCATTAAATATTTCTCCACATGTCACATACCCCAATTCTGTAAAATAATGTTATTTGTTTTAATTTGATTCCTAAGACATTATGTTAAATTTAATGCTAAGTAGGAACTCATGACTCAGCAGAGTCAAAAGATGTGGAATGTAATTCTGAATATTTTATTTTTAATAAATAAAAAAGTGGAGACAACAGCTTGGGAGAGTTGTTAATAAGAGTGTTAATGGTCAAACTGGTGGAAGGAACTAGGTGGATAGCAAAAGACAAGTGGCAGCATCCTCAAACACTTCCTATGTTGCAGGTGGCAACTTCCCTACATTTGGGGTCATGATCCCCCAAGAAAGTGGGATCAGAGCAGGTGGCTCAATTAATGACAACTAACCCAAAAATACCTAGGCAATCTTTTAAAAGTACCCAATGTAGAGAGCTGAGGCTGCTCAGATATTTTCCAGGAGAAGAATCATTCAAGAGGAATGCACTTCAAGGAATTCATTGGGGAAAAGGGAAAACTGTAAGGAAGGTTTTTTGAGAGATAAACTATAGTAACTTGGTCTGATACAGCTTGCTAGCTGAGAGAATTGACTGATAAGTTTAGGACTGGTATTGAGTCTTAGGACTAGTACTTGATTATTTGCTACACCTAGTTCCAGCCAGGGAGACCAGAGCAAGCTCAGGGGTCCTGAGGAGTCACTGTTTGAGCGCTCTCCAGGAGTTGGTAGGGAGGAACGGCCTCCCATTGCTGTTGTCGACCCAGCTTTAAGAACAAGTTCTGCTATCTATTAATTTTTGTGATATTATCTGTGTGTGATTGAATGATATATTTGCAGTTTATGATGTAAAAACTTAGAAGATAGAATATATTAGTTTGTTTAGTAATGAAATTATTCTTAATGAGAAACAAACCCTACCCGTGTTTTTCCCCATCTGGAGTAATCCAGATCGTACTCTAGCACAGGTGGTGTATTTAAATGAAGATAGTATGATGTATATTCAAATAAGATGTTAGCTTGATCAAGAGAATGTTTACTTTTATTTCGTTATCAGAAGAAATAGTATTTGGTACATGGAGTAGGGTTAGGGTTAGACTTAGATTATGAATGTCAGATTTTAGAAAAGGAAAGGAAAAACTATGTCATTATACTAACAAAAGTATGTTTTGGTAGTAGGACTTGGTAGATAAAACAATTTCTATATTGCATTCATTTTAGTAATCTTTATATTTATTTTGAAATCAAAAGAAAGAATATATTAGTTAGATGTGTAGTGTTAAGTTAAATAAAAGTACTTTTCAAAATCTACAGTTTATTTCTTTCCTGTATAGGTTAAATAATTATGGTATTTACAGTAATCAAATTGTGAGTAAGTATAGATAAATTTGGAATAAATTATAAAGATACATCTAGTTAGCTTATTAATTCTTTTATTTTATAAATATTAATACTATAACATAAATAGGGTAACATAAAATACAAAAAGAACTTCTTATAAAATATTCAATATAGGAAGCATAAGAATTTAATAACAAAATACTTTTTTATTATACATCTATAAGTAGACTAGGTACAAAAATAATGCATCTAATTATAGGAACAGCATTGGTATATAAATGAAATAATATTCTTATTCCTTTATATTAAATACTAGGTAAATATAATTTATGTACTTTAAACATGTAATTAACAGTTACATAAGTACATTATTAAGAACATTAAATTACTTAATTTCTGAAGATAAACAATTATAAAACAATATTTTAAAACTTTATCAGAATAGAGTGAATCAAAGTAAGAGATGCGAAATAATGTACAGATATTTTAACAGGTAACATTTAAATAATATTACAGGGTAAAATTTAAATGCCATAACTTGCAATAGATAAACTAACAGAGTCTAAAAATGCTCGATTCACCGAGCTCAACCATCCATAACAACATATAAGCAATAACCAAATAAATTACAGTATTTCTTGGTAAACCAAAGATAATTTAAAGAAACAGTAAATACTTTTCTTATCGCCAAGTTAGGGTAAAGCCCTAATATCTCAAAAAATATTACAACAGAGTTGTAAAACCAAAGAGTACAAGCTCTTTAAACGCCTCTCGGCTTCAACAAAAACTAACAGAGTAAGGCTTTACCAGCCTTCTATCATTTCACTTTTATACACAAGTAAACAGATCAAAAATCAAAATTTACAGTCATGGCCTAAGCTGGAAACCCCGCAATAAGCAAGGGTTTTGTCATCAACTAAAAACAGTAAACCAAATAACCCAAGTAAACCAAAACCACGAGGGTTTTGCAGGCCACGGCGACTAACCAGCAAATGTCCCATAAGGGAACGGACAAGGTAGCACTACCATGGAGAGTCCAAGGCTTACCGTAAGCTGGCAGCTGTCCCAGTATTGCTCTATCTACATCGAAGGTTGAGCCGTCACCTGTATCAATAGCACCCACAATATTTTATTAGTAACTTGGTTTTACTAAAGCAGAGTTGTAACGAATTGAAAGATTAAAGAATTAAAAAGATATCAGTAAAATCTTACCTAGAATTTTAAGGTAATGTAACCACCCACGAGAAGAAGCGCTGCCACCAGCGTGAATAGAAGCAAACCTTTCATCTGCTGCAAGAAAGGAGTTTACTAGCAGAGAAAACAACCAACAACTATTGAGAACTGGAACAGCAAGACAAGCAAGAAGAACGTTGGAGCCGTCACTTATTTTTCCAGCCAAAGAAACCACCTTACAGCGAAACCCTAACACCAAACAAAACTCAAGATGGGAAGTCACAACACTCACAAATGAGCCACAAGAGAAAAGATACTTGTAGACTGAACATTACAGAAAGGAGCAAGCAACAAGGGATAAACCCTGAAGGAACCAACAATCAGTGCCAACGGAAATCAATTGTGTACAACGCTTCTCTATTGAACGTGCAAGGCGAGCCCTCAACTAGAAGGAACAAGGAAGCAAACGGGGGAATGACTAGCGACAACTTGCAGAACGTTAATGCAGTCGACAAGCTCAGTAGCAGAGCGACCGAAGGCCGAAAACATTGGAAGAATGACCAGCTTAGGGTTCGAGAGAGTCTTTTAACCATGCAACACTTAGCTGTAGTGATGCCACGTCCACCAAATAAATTATTTGCATGCAATGGGTAATCCGTATAGTCTCTATGAGCAATCACGAGATGGCTATCATACCAATCATTTTTACTGTTTCGAAGGTTCTACCATATTCCTTGGTCCGAAGTCAACCTAGCATGCACGTTTTGGTGATCAAAAGAATTATTAGTATGCAAACCTTGCCTTAATACTCATCAAAGGCGTGGGGATTATTACGACTAATAATTATACATTTTGGCATACATTTCATTCAAACAATTTAACCTTGGTAATAGTTAAGCCTTGTAATACATTATAAAAGAAATTCATAACGTTTGTTTTTGGTGAATACTTTGCTTACAAACAAATATTCATGCAACCAAATATTTGTATTATAGCAAGGGTATAAACAATACTTGATCTGGCTCGTTATGCAAGTAAAGGAGGAATTTAATAAAAGATTATAGAACTTAACATCAAGGTTAAACTTAAAACTCATCGTGGAACGTGGTCTGTTCTTTGACCCCTTGCATATTACATTGCACCTTTTTATACATTGCAAGTATTTACTCAACCAACAATTATAAATCTAACCTAAATTATACTAATTATTGTTATAAAGGATAGTCATAGAATCAATTTATGGTAAATATCCTTTTGCTATGTTAACCTCTTTTGCCTTTGATTGTGTAATTATTAAACTAGTAAGGTATGCTTTTGAACATGTTAAGTCTTAAAATGTTAAGGGGCTTGACATTGAAATTTTAATGATATATTAACCATAACTGGATAATATTTTCCAAGAAAATATAGTGCAGAGGAATTCAATTCTTCAACACTATATAGTCTAATTGAATGTAGTATGCAATAAGGTTATAATCCCTTTTAAACTCCAAAGTTTGGAAGATGGATTATTAGTATAGAAATCTATTTTAACTACTGTACTTTACTTTCACATCACAAGTAGTAACCAAAAGTTATTATGACATAAAGGGTTATGTTCACATTTTAAAATAGACCCTTAACGTAATAATCCTGCCATCTTTAGTTTACCTGTAAAGAAATATTTAAGGCGTGTGCACACGACGATCATGGTAAACATTGGTAAACATCGCAGAGTTTGCTACTTAATAAAAACTTTAAACTACAACTAGAGAAAGAGAGCAACTATCACCAACACAGATAGGACTGAATCTCGTATTCCATGACGTCTTTAAAAAGAATAACGATTTAATGGTTTTACCTCATAAAGCAGTTGAAATTGAAAAGCATTTATACTCTTTTACTGAGCTATTATTTTTGCGACGTACAAATTATCTGAATGCTTTAGGATTATTGACAAGCAGCACGAGATATTCTTACCTATAAGTCTGTAAGAGAAGGTAAACTTTCTGCATTAGCTCAAAGCTAAGTAAGCCCCAGAACACCAAGACAGTTCCACCTTGTGGTCACAAAGAAAAACAAGTCATTAAACTGAAAAAGAATTATTCTATAAGATAAACATAATCAAGTAGATAATTCAGTTTACAAAATCATTAACATATAACTAATTAAAACAATTTAGTTGACTACTTTAATGAAGATTATTTGTATTTTCAAAATTTAAATTTTTCGGAAAATTTGGGATCTTGACATGTGGTATCAGAGCACAAGGTTCAAACACTAGGCCTTGATGCAGCCCAACTAGCTTTCATAGAACAGTAAATTAAAATAATATGATAACATATATTTTGTTTTATGTTAAGAACAGAAAATTTCCTTTTTCTGAAGTTTAACAGGCAGGTATGGAAAATCTAGGAGAGTATGCACAGGAGGAGTCTCCAGATACAGAAACAAGAAATTTGCCCAAAGAACCTATTTTAGAAGAGGTGACTGCCAACTCCTCAGAGCTGTTGCAGACTGTAAAAGATTTGAAAACTGAAATGGAATCAGTAAAGAGGGAGAATGAGAGGATTTTGAAGGCTCAGGAAGAATTAAACCAAATTTTAATAGAAAAGTTCCAAACTGAAGGAAGGAGCAGAAGATCAGAATCTGAAGATGTTAGTCATCAAAGAAAATCCAAAAAGATGAAGCTTGCAAAAACTAAAAGCAGTTCATCATCTGAAGGGTTTGGTGAACAAAAAAGTTACCATACTACTATTGACAGTAGTGAAGAGGATTTGTATGACAGAAAGAAAAAATACAGACCATATGAGGAAATTTCAGGGGAGTTTAAAAAGATAAATCCCCCAACTTTTAATGGAGAGACTGAGAAGGGGGAGGAAGCAGAGTCCTGGTTATCCAGGATGAAGAAATATTTTCATATATATAATTACTCTAATCAGTTAAAGGCAAGGATGGAAATATACAATCTCTCAGGAAAAGCTGACATATGGTGGCAAGACCTGAAGAGAGTTAAGGGTATAAGAGAAAAAGAAGTTAATTGGAGTACCTTTAAAAGTTATTTAAAAAAGAAATTTCTATCTAAGCAATATTACGAGGAAAGAGCTAAAGAATTTTATGAATTGAAGTTAGGTTCAATGACAATGAAGGATTTGAACAGCAAATTCTTAAGTTTACTTAGGTACGTACCCTACCTAGTAGATGAGAAACCTAAAGTACATCAATTTCTTAGCTGTATATCGTATCATATCAAAGACAGAATTGAATATGATAACCCGAAGACTTTGGAGGAATCTATGAGGAAGGCTAATTTTTGTTTTGAGCAGAATCGGAAGAAAGAAGGCTTGGCCAATTGGAAGGCTAAGAAAAATAACAATCAACCTGAATTTAAGAAGAAGGAATTTGTACCTCATAGGAATTTCAAGAATAATAAGACCAAAAATTATTCTAACAACAAGAATTTCCAGGGAAATGGGAATGGTACTTCCAACAATTCGAATAATTTTAAGGGCAAGGAAGCTGCAAATAACCATGGAAATTTTACCAAGAGTTTTGAACGTAAAGAGCCTGTTAAGTGCTGGGAATGTAATGGCCTGCACTATGCCTCGGTCTGTCCAAATTGGAAAAATACTGTCAACAATATTCATACTGTACAGGAGGAGATGACCGTTGGGGAACTAGCTAGGAGCATGCCCAAAATTAATGCGGCTTTGGAGAACCGCTAAGCTGACTATCAGAATTCCATGGTGGAAGTAGAAGGTATGATTAATCAGACCCCTGTAACCATTTTAATTGATCTGGGAGCTAGTCTCAGTTATATTGCACCTCAAATAGTGGAAAAATGTAAGTTGTCTGTCATAAGTTTGAGAATTCTTGGTTAGTTCAATTAGCCACTGGGGAAAAAAGAAAAGTAACATGTTTTGTGAAAGAATGTGCTTTACTTATGGATGAATTTGAAACTGTAGCTAAGCTTAATGTTTTGCCACTTGGCTCATATGATTTGCTGATTGGTATGGACTGGTTAGAACAGCATAAAGTAATTTTAAACTGTTACAACAAAACTTTTACATGCTTAAATAGTGATGAACAACCAGTAAAGGTTAAGGGTATTCCTAGAAAAACTATAGTAAGGAAGATTTCTGCTTTACAACTTAAAAGAGTTGTTAGAAAAGGATATAAAGCCTATGCAGTAACTATTACAGACGAGGAAGGTAAAACTAAAACAGATAAGTTAATAATAGAAAATATTCTTGTTTTAAAATAATATACTGACGTATTCCCAGAAGAAATTCCAGGATTACCTCCAAGGAGGGAATTGGATTTTACCATTGAACTGGTACCAGGTGCGGTACCTAGTTCAAAGGTCCCTTATCGAATGAACAGTTTAGAACTTAATGAGCTAAAATCACAGTTAAAAGAGTTAATTGATAAAAAGTACATTCGACCTAGTGTGTCTCCCTGGGGGGCACCGGTCATCTTTGTTAAAAAGAAAGACTGAACCATGCGATTATGCATAGACTACCGTCAGTTAAACAAGATGACTATTAAAAATAGATATCCGTTGCCTCGCATAGAGGATCTATTTGATCAACTACGTGGAGCCACGGTGTTTTCAAAGATAGATTTGAGGTCAGGATATCATCAAGTAAGAATTAAAGATGAAGATATCTTTAAGACAGCATTTAGAACAAGATATGGACACTACAAATTTGTCGTAATGCCATTCGGGCTTACTAATGCCCCAGCTATCTTTATGTGCTTAATGAACAATATAATGCATAAATATTTAGATAAGTTTGTGGTCGTGTTTATCGACGACATCTTAATTTACTCAGAAATGGAAGAAGAACATAAAGAACACCTAAAAATTGTTTTACAAGAGTTGCGAGAACATCAACTCTTCGCGAAGTTTAGTAAGTGTGACTTCTTTAAGGATGAAATTCAGTACTTAGGTCACGTAGTGACTAAGGAAGGTATTTCTGTAGATCCTGAAAAGATACGGGCAATCAAAGATTGGCCGGTTTTGAAAGATGTAACGGATGTTAGGTCGTTCATGGGAATTATCGGTTATTACCAGAGATTCATTGAAGGCTTTTCAAGGATAGCAAATCCAATAACTTCCTTAAAAAAGAAAGAAAAGAAATTTGACTAGAACCTGAAATGTGAAGAAAGTTTTAAGAAGTTAAAAACCTTATTGACTAGTGCACCTATTCTAAGAATAACAGATCCTAATAAGGACTTTGTAGTATGCACTGATTCCTGTAATGATGGCTTAGGCGGTGTTCTAACTCAAGAAGGGCATGTCATCGCCTATGAGTCTAGAAAATTAAAAATTCATGAAAAGAATTATGCAACTTATGATCTAGAACTAGCAGATGTAATACACGCCTTAAAAATGTCGTGACATCATTTAATTGGCAGAAAATTTATTTTAATGACTGATAATAAAGGACTGAAATATCTTCTAGATCATCCTAATTTAAATGCTAGACAAGCTAGGTGGTTAGCTTTCTTAAGCGAGTATGACTTTGAAATCCAGCATATAAAGGGTAAAGAGAATAAGGTGGCTGATGCATTAAGCAGAAACGCAAAGCTGAACTTTACAGCAACAATCAGCACTTATGCTTCTGATTTAAATGAACAGCTTAAAGAAGGAGTAAAACAAGATGAGATTTATTAGAAATTGCAAATTACAACTAAGAAGAACCTATAGAAAGCTTAATAAAATGTTATAGTTTGAATGAAAATGAATTTTTATTATTTAAAGATAAAATGTATGTATCTAATGTGCCTAAGGTTAAGTTGTTAATTCTGGATGAAGTCCATAAAACACCATATTCAAGACACCCAGGTTATCAAAAGATTATAACCATGCTAAGAAAAGAATATTTTTGGCCAAATATGAAAGTTGAAGTAGCTGAATACATTGCAAGGTGTTTAGAATGTCAACAGGTGAAAACCGAACACCAACACCCAGCTGGTTTGCTACAACCTTTACCTATTCCCAGCTGGAAATGGGAAGTAATTAGCTTAGCTTTTATTACTGGACTGCTTAGAAATCAGAATCAAAATGACTCTATTATGGTAGTGGTCAATAAGTTAAGCAAGGCAGCACATTTTATTCCTATTAAAACTACTTACAAGGCTACCAATATAGCTGATATCTTCTTAAAGAATATTTTTCGGTTACATGGAGTACCGAAAATTATAATCTCAGACAGAGATCCTAAATTTACAGGAAATTTTTGGAAGTCCTTGTTTAAAGGATTAAATACAACATTGAATTTGAGTACTTCCTTCCATCCTCAAACAGATGGACAAACTGAAAGAGTGAATCAGGTACTGGAAGATTTATTGAGAATGTATGTGAAAGATCAACCAGGTAAGTGGGAGGATTATTTACATCTAGCAGAGTTTGCATATAATAATAACTATCAGTCATCAGCTAAATTTAGTCCATTTGAAATTTTATATGGACGAAAATGCAACACTCCTATCTCTTGGAATAATCCAGTAGATAGATTAGTGTTAGGTCCAGAATTGTTGAAAGAAATGGAAGAGATTGTGAAGCAAGTGCAGGGAAATCTGAAGGTGGCACAGGATCGGCAGAAAAATCAAGCAGACTTGAAAAGAACTTCCAAGTATTTCCAGGTAGGTGAACATGTGTTCATCAAGGTAAGGCCAAAGAAAATATCTCTAAGACTGGGGAGTTGTGAAAAGTTAGCACCACGTTACTGTGGTCCATTTGAAATTTTGTCTAGGATTGGTCAAGTTGCTTACCAACTAGCATTACCACCTAACTTCAAAGTACATAATGTTTTTCATATCTATGTTTTAAAGAAGTATGTTCATGATGCTACTCATGTGGTTGATTGGAATGTTGTACAGGTGGAACCAGAAGGAGAAATTCTGGTGGAACCGGACTGTATCCTCGGGAGGAGGGAAATTACACTTCGGAACCGCACTATTGGATAGGTGAAGGTGCAATGGAAGCACCTTAATCCTGAAGAGGCCACCTGGGAACTGGAAAGTAAGATGGGGGAATCATACCCAAATCTATTCTAGGGGACTTCAGAAGATGAAGAATAAGTAACATCGAGGACGATGTTACATTTTAAGGGGGTGTGTATGTCACATACCCCAATTTTGTAAAATAATGTTATTTGTTTTAATTTGATTCCTAAGACATTATGTTAAATTTAATGCTAAGTAGGAACTGATGACTCAGCAGATTCAAAAGATGTGGAATGTAATTCTGAATATTTTATTTTTAATAAATAAAAAGTGGAGACAACAGCTTGGGAGAGTTGTTAATAAGAGTGTTACTGGTCAAACTGGTGGAAGGAACTAGGTGGAGAGCTAAAGACAAGAGGCAGCATCCTCAAACACTTCCTATGTTGTAGGTGGAAACTTCCCTACATTTTGGGTCATGATCCCCCAAGAAAGTGGGATCAGAGCAGGTGGCTCAATTAATGACAACTAACCCAAAAAGACCTAGGCAATCTTTTAAAAGTACCCAATGTAGAGAGCTGAGGCTGCTCAGATATTTTCCAGGAGAAGAATCATTCAGGAGGAATGCACTTAAAGGAATTCATTGGGGAAAAGGAAAAACTGTAAGGAAGGTGTTTTGAGAGATAAACTGCAATAACTTGGTCTGATACAGCTTGCTAGCTGAGAGAATTGACTGATAAGTTCAGGACTGGTATTGAGTCTCAGGACTAGTACTTGATTATTTGCTGCACCTAGTTTCAGCCAGGGAGACCAGAGCAAGCTTGGGGGTCCTGAGGAGTCACTATTTGAGCGCTCTCCAGGATTCAGTAGGGAGGAACGACCTCCCATTGCTGTTGTCGACCCAGCTTTAAGAACAGGTTCTGCTATCTATTAATTTCTATGATATTATCTGTGTGTGATTGAATGATATATTTGCATTTTATGATGTAAAAAATTAGAAGATAGAATATCTTAGTTTGTTTAGTAATGAAATTATTCTTAATGAGAAACAAAACCTACCTGTGTTTTTCCCCATCTGGAGTAATCCAGATCGTACTCTAGCACAGGTGGTGTATTTAAATGAAGATAGTATGATGTATATTCAAATAAGATGTTAGCTTGATCAAGAGAATGTTTACTTTTATTTTGTTATCAGAAGAAATAGTATTCGGTACATGGAGTAGGGTTAGGGTTAGACTTAGATTATGAATGTTGGATTTTAGAAAAGGAAAGGAAAAACTATGTCATTATACTAACAGTAGTATGTTTTGGTAGTAGGACTTGGTAGATAAAACAGTTTCTATACTGCATTCATTTTAGTAATCTTTATATTTATTTTGAAATCAAAAGAAATAATATATTAGTTAGATGTGTAGAGTTAAGTTAAATAAAAGTACTTTTCATACTCTACAGTTTATTTCTTTCCTGTATAGGTTAAATAATTATGGTATTTACAGTAATCAAATTGTGAGTAAGTATAGATAAATTTGGAATAAATTATAAAGATACATCTAGTTAGTTTATTAATTCTTTTATTTTATAAATATTAATACTATAACATAAATAGGGTAACATAAAATACAGAAATAACTTCTTATAAAATATTCAATATAGGAAGCATAAGAATTTAATAACAAAATACTTTTTTATTATACATATATAAGTAGACTAGGTACAAAAATAATGCATCTAATTATAGGAACAACATTGGTATATAAATGAAATAATATTCTTATTCCTTTATATTAAATACTAGGTAAATATAATTTCTGTACTTTAAACATGTAATTAACAGTTACATAAGTGCATTATTAAGAACATTAAATTACTTAATTTCTGAAGATAAACAATTATAAAACAATATTTTAAAACTTTATCAGAATAGAGTGAATCAAAGTAAGAGATGCGAAATAATGTACAGATATTTTAACAGGTAACATTTAAATAATATTACAGGGTAAAATTTAAATGCCATAACTTGCAGTAGATAAACTAACAGAGTCTAAACATGCTCGATTCACCGAGCTCAACCATCCTTAACAACATATAAGCAATAACCAAATAAATTACAGTATTTCTTGGTAAACCAAAGATAATTTAAAGAAACAGTAAATACTTTTCTTATCGCCAAGTTAGGGTAAAACCCTAATATCTCAAAAAAGATTACAACAGAGTTGTAAAACCAAAGAGTACAAGCTCTTTAAACGCCTCTTGGCTTCAACAAAAACTAACAGAGTAAGGATTTACCAGCCTTCTATCATTTCACTTTTATACACGAGTAAACAGATCAAAAATCAAAATTTACAGTCACGGCCTAAGCTGGAAACCCCGCAATAAGCAAGGGTTTTGTCATCAACTAAAAACAATAAACCAAATAACCCAAGTAAACCAAAACCACAAGGGTTTTGCAAGCCACGGTGACCAACCAGCAAATGTCCCATAAGGGAACGGACAAGGTAGAACTGCCATGGAGAGTCCAAGGCTTACCTTAAGCTAGCAGCTGTCCCAGTCTTGCTCTATCTACACCGAAGGTTGAGCCGTCACCTGTATCAACAGCACCCACGATATTTTATTAATAACTTGATTTTACTAAAGCAGAGTTGTAACAAATTGAAATATTAAAGAATTAAAAAGATATCAGTAAAATCTTACCTAGAATTTTAAGGTAATGTAACCACCCACGAGAAGAAGCACTACCACCAGCGTGAATAGAAGTAAACCATTCATCTGCTGCAAGAAAGGAGTTTACTAGCAAAGAAAACAACCAACAACTACTGAGAACCGGAAAAGCAAGCCAAGCAAGAATAACGTTGGAGCCGTCACTTATTTTTCCAGCCAAAGAAACCACCTTATGGAGAAACCCTAACACCAAACAAAACTCAAGA
The DNA here is from genome assembly GCA_001517045.1 of Pseudotsuga menziesii. Taxonomy (NCBI): domain Eukaryota; kingdom Viridiplantae; phylum Streptophyta; class Pinopsida; order Pinales; family Pinaceae; genus Pseudotsuga; species Pseudotsuga menziesii. The sequence continues at coordinate 333,353 of LPNX010894431.1, forward strand.
AGGGAAGTCACAACACTCACAAATGAGCCACGAGAGAAAAGACACTTGCAGACTGAACATTACAGAAAGGAGCAAGCAGCAAGGGATAAACCCTGAAGGAAGCAACAATCAGTGCCAAAAGAAATCAATTCTGTACAATGCTTCTCTATTGAACGTGCAAGGCGAGCCCTCAACTAGCAGGAACAAGGAAGCAAATGGGGGAACGACCAACGACAACTTGCATAACATTAATGTAGTCGACAAGCTCAGTAGCAGAGCGGCCGGAGGTTGAAAACATTGGAAGAATGACCAGTTTAGGGTTCGAGAGAGTCTTTTAACCACGCAACACTTGGCTGTAGTGATGTTGTTGGGATCTGATCTACTGATGCAAATCAAACCTTAAATTAATATCAATCCGGGTTGGTAAACTTAGAGGCATATCCAAGTTTTAGGACTCAGAGCTAGACTTGTTTGGTAATCTAGTTATCTGTGAAATAAACCTACTGACAGGTTAAAAATACCGTGTCTTAAAGATACAAAAATCCTTTTACAGGGACAGGCTTCATTTGTTTCTTTTCAATTACACAGCAATCTATATATGAAAGCAATCTATTTGTGAAATCACTAAGATAATAAAAACAATTAAACAACAACTCTAACCCTAATATATAGACTACAAGGCTCTGCCTAATATCCCAACACCGAATAAAACAACCAATCATCAATTTCCCTTACAGGAAAGCATTCATGATGTATATTTGTTCTAAACACTTTATCATTAAATAAGAAGCAATGTATAGCATAATGAAATCGTGGTCTGAACCATCCCTTCAGTATCTAACCAATAAAATAACAGAGCTCATAAAAATGCAAGTGATGTGCAGCACAATGGGATCGTAGTCTAAGATATTCCTTCAATATTCAACCAATGAGATAACAGGGCGTTTTATAAAACTGATTGGAAACTAGTTTAACTTGTTCTGCAATAACAAAATTGAGTCCTACAGGAATTAAACATACCACTAGCACAATTTAAATCGGTTGCATCAATCCAAATCGCTGCAACAATCCAAATAGCATTCACTGGAAAGAATTGGGTGTGCAGACTCAACAATGGGGGGCCTCCAATGCCTCGTTCCACACACACAGTTGAAGAATTACAGAACTTTAACTTTTAATGTATTCACCATAAAATCGATTACACAGTAAGAAAACCACGCAGTTCAGAAACACTATGCGTTTCTCCCAAATCGTGATGATTTTCTTCATTGTTTTGTGAAGTACTTATACAAATTTAAAAGAAAACTGGAAATGCTATAATCTTGGAAACTAATTAATGAACATAGCCATCGAGATCCTCTATCAAATCCATGAGACTCAACAAAATTGAAACTTCCCTTCTTTTGTGCTGAGTGGTAGCACAGGTGGTCGACCTTGACCGACTTTGACTTGACACCTATGAGAGCAACATCATCTATCCGTTGGAAGTTCATCCATCCTTGGACACTGAGGATATTTTATCCATCTTCCATTTCACACCTAGCTGGCCTGCAAATGCTCAATCTTGGAGACATTACGGGAAGTTAGGATATCCTGTAATCTGAATAAAAATCTTAGTTTAAATGCTTTAAAAATATCAAAACTCAATTTATTAAAAAGCAATGACATTTATACCTCTTGACCAAGGTTTGTAGATGAATTTAAGGCTTTATAAATCAGTATGAAGGTTTTATGAAGGAAAATGGAAGATATCTAAGTGACAAAAAGAGGTCAAAATGGTGCCCAACATCTCCCCCAAGAGGAAACTGCTGCATGTCCCCATGCCAAAAATATTTGACCCTGTTCAAAACCAAAATTTTGCTGCTGATCATCTTGCTTCTAGTCTTCTGTCTGTGATGATGCATCTGTTGAAGCCCGAGATGCATAGAGGACCTTCAGTCTCTCATACTTAGCCTTATAAAGCTTATTTTGCTTATACCATCTGTATGCATGTTTAGAGATGTGTGTTCTCTGAACCTTCAGCTTCCTGTTGACTTCTCTTAACTTCTCATTCCTTTGCTCAAGTTCCTTTATTTCAAGTTTCAATCTCTTAATCTCTTTATTGTTTTTAGAAGCCTTATTTTTCTTCATCTTCATTGGAAGCTGCCCAGAATTAGTATCCATCCCCAATTCTTCATGCTCTTGTGCTGAATCTTATTTTTCTTCTTCCATAGCTTGCTGCTCTGAGAAAAGAGAAGCTGAACCTTTGGGTAATTCCTGTCTTGACTGCTTTTCTTTTCCCTTCTCTTGCTGATCCAAAAAGAGATTAATTCTTTTTGTTTTCTTGATCACTTCATCAGTGTCTTGGATATCCTGCCCTACTTCATCTGCTGGATCTTCTTTTTGACTCCGCAAGGTTTGTATATGTTCCTCATTTTCTAATGCTGACTGGATTTGAGCTTGATTATACTTTCTTGTCTTTCTCTGGTAGTTGGTGAAGATCTGATCTTGTTTTTGATACTGTTTTTCTTTTCTCTTCATACTTCTAGTTTGTATCTTTCTCTGAGGATGTTTTGAACTTGCTACCTCAGAGTTGTCTTCATCATCAGTAATCAGCAATACCTCTTTCTTTTTCTTCTTCCCCTTTGGCGGTTTTGAGCTTGTTTCCTCAGGGTATGTGATCATCAACAATTCATCTTCTTTGAAACCTTCTTCAAGCAATTCTTCCTGCTCTTCAAACTGATTGTGAACTAGAAATCCTGACCATGTCAAATTTTGCCTTTGTAACTCATGCTGGATGATGATTTTAATAAGTCCACAGTGAAAAAGGCTTGTCATTTTGTCTTTTGGACGCCTTTGGACAGCCTTAGCCATCTTATTTAAACTCTGCAACAGGAAATAGGGCATATTGATCTCACATTCACCTTTTAAATGCTGCAACAACTTGATGTGGTAAAGATAAACAATGTTGAATCTGCCTTCACAAGTAATAAATTTTTGAATAACATAAACTATTTCATCCCAGGGATGAATGAGCCAGCTTCTTGGTATCCCTTTCTTCCAATTTACTGACCCTGCTCTTGATCTGCACAAAAATGGCATCCATGCTTTCTCTTTAAATTGTTTAGTCTTGAAAAACCTTTCTCCTTGCTGTGGCAGGCCAGTAATTTGTGCTAGGATGTCTTCAGACAGTCTAAAGTGCAAGTTTCCCACTACAACCTTTTCTCCATCAAATGTCTCAGCAAAAGCTAGACTAACATGCTCATTATGCCCATCAAATTTTTCAAAGAAGGTTACCCACTGCTTATTTTCAAAAATCTCCATGCAACTCTCATGAATATCAGTGGGATTGAACTTCGATGGTTCTAGTCTAGATGACATTTTAAATTTTAATGGGAAACAAGAAACTTCAGCCTTTCAATCTTTAACTCTGCCTTTGTTTTCCTATCTCTGAAAATGTAGAATTTCTGTTGGTTTTGGCAGAGTCTTCAGCAAAGAAAAGGGTTTAAGTTTTACCTCCTCTATCTTCACTTCTTCCTGCGCGATTTCTACAGCAACTGGTGTCTGCGCCCTTCCTGTAACCCATGGCCTCTTCTTACTGCAAACTATCACCCACAGCAGTCGATTTTGCAGGAAGAACAATTAAATTCAGTCCCAGAAAAAATGACCAAGTCGTGGTCTCTAATTTCACCTATTCATAATGCAGGACTCAAGCACATTTATATGCTGTCGTGGGGCATATAACTACGTTTTTCTTCATCATTCCATAAACATTCCACTCCCATTCAACCATTTTCTCATGAAAGGTAAGGTTTTGATTTATGTTTTAATTCCTTTATAAGCCCCAACGTTAAACAAAGGAATTCTTCTTTTAAAGTAGATTTTTTTCTTTAAAAAAAAAATACATAACCATCGATTTTTTTTTCTTTTAAGCATGGTACACTAATGTATATAGCAAGATATTTGAAATTGTATTTCCCAGCTCATTGCTTTATTTTTCTTTAAAACGTTCACTTTCTTGCTGAGAAGGAGACCCTGTTTATCTTTCTGCCAAGAAGAAGACCCTGCCTGTAGAATGCAGCATATATTTTGGCCACTTTTGAAATTTCTCTTGGGTTTGATCCTGACAACCATCTTGACCCCTAGGATGGGAAATGGAAAGTAAATGGAATGCTGGTAGAGGCTGTGAGGATAATGAAAAATAGGCAGCTGGCAGAGACTGTGAGGATAAAATGGGCAGTCAAGCTTACTAGGACAGGTAAATATGTCATTACTTTGAAACAAAGAACCATGAAACTTTTAAAACATAAAAACTAAAAAATTCTTATAGACTTTGCTTGATATCCCTGTATGATAAGCTTGCTTCCTGATGAAGTTGACTTGTATTTATTTCTGATTCATTTCTGTCCTTCTGATGTCTTCTGTCTTACTGGAAGTCAGGTCCCTCTGCATTGTTAAAAATCACTTGAATTGCTGGAAATCAGGTCCCTTCTGCATATGAAAAAGACTTGGAGGGTTCCAAGGAAGCATAAAAATTCTTATCCCCCTCACAGGCCTACCTTTTGACTTATCCTCAAGTCAAACAAGAACTTCATTATTGGAAAATAAAACTATGTAAAAGACATGAAATGTGAAAAAGATATTTTTGTGAATTTTCAATGGCCAAGCAAACCTGGTTTTCCATAGAAAATTCAAGTTTATATTGTGCCAGTGACCTGGTTTTCACAACTAAACTTCCTTTTTTTTTCTTTGTTTGTTTTTTTTTTCTTTTTCTGTTTTATTTTATTTTATTTGTAATATCAGAGCAGATAAGAAGTAAGTGAAGGAGAAACACTGATGTGTTTGTCCAGCACTTCCATTTCCCTTTGCTGTGAAATCTGCCATATAAAATCTTCCTTATTGATAGGCTTAGTATACAGTTTGAGCCGATGGCCATTGACCACAAATTGACATGCTCCATCATCGATTGTTTGAAGTTTGACTGAGCCATTGTCATATACTTCAGCAATCTCATATGGACCAAGCCAATGAGTGGTGAATTTGGCTTTGAAGTCTTTGATTTTTGAGTCAAACAATAGTGCCCAGTCACCGATGTGAAATTGCTTCTTTTTGATAAACTTGCCATGCCATTGAGCTCGTTGCTGCTAGATCAAAATATTGTGTTCTATGGTAGCCTGTCTCATCTCATCTAGTTGATTCAACTAAAGTATTCTTTCTTGTTGAGCCTCAGAAATATCCATGCCCAAATCTGCTGCTAACTTGAATGTATGAATTTGAAACTCTATAGGGAGGAGGACTTGCTTACCGTAAACAAGCTGATAAGGAGAAAAACCAGTACTGTTTTTCCAAGTGATACGGTATGCCCATAAAGCTTCAGTGAGATTAGATGACCAGTCCTTCCTATGCATCTAAATAGTTTTGGTGATGATGCCTTCTAAATTCTTGTTTGTAGATTCCACTTGGCCATTTGCTTGTGGATGGTAAGGGGTAGACTTTCTGTGCTTAATCTTGTACTTTTCTGCAATCTCCTGCACTAGTTTAGAAGTAAACTAGGCACCTTGATCAGTTACAATCTCTCTAGGCACCCCAAATCTGATAAATATCTCCTCAAAAAGAAAGTTTACCACAGTTTGCTCCGTAGCTCTTGGTAAAGGTTTGGCCTCTACCCACTTAGTAACATAGTCCGTACAGACCAAAATGTACTTCTTCCCTTGTGATGGTGGATGAATTGGACCAATGAAGTCAAGGGCCCACTTTTCAAATGGTTCAATGAGGATTTGGGGATGGAGTGGCATTTCATCAGATCGGACTGGCTGTCCCATCCGCTGACAAGTATCACAACTTCTAACATACCTTTTAGCATCTTTGAAAATAGAAGGCCAATAATACCCCAAATTGAGTATCTTATATGCTGTTCTTTTATCTGCAAAATGGCCACCACATGGTTCATCATGACATGCCTTTAAAATATCTAAAATTTCATCCTGTCGTACACATCTTCTTATAATCATATCATATCCTGTGTAAAAGAGATCACCATTAACCCATATATGCCTAGCATTTTGTTTAATAATCTTTTTCTTTTCTTTAGATGTCATAGATGGTGGTAATTGTCCTAATGATAAGTAGTTAGCAATGTCAGCATACCAAGGAGTGATAACAGAAATTGCAAATAAGTGTTCATTAGGAAAACTATCTAAAACAGGAACAACCTCACCAGTATTGTGCAAGCGAGACAGGAAATCTACCACTTGTTTTTCTCGTCCAAGTCGATCTAGAACAGTGATATTGAATTCCTGCATTAATAATAACCATCTAGTAATCCGACCATTAGTGATAGACTTATTCATTAAATATCCTAAGGCTGAATGATCTGTATGGACGAAAATTTCGTAGCCAGTTATATAATGACGAAACTTGTTGACAGCATGAACCACCGCCAACATTTCCTTTTCAGTGACTGTATAGTTCAACTCTGCAGGTGTCAGATTTTTACTAATAAAATAGATGGCATAAGTCAAAGTATGTTCTTTCTGGCCCAATGAGGCCCCTATTGCAGTAGCAGAGGCATCAGTGGAAATATGAAAAGGCAGTGTCCAATTTGGTCCCCTTAAAATGGGAGCAGTTGAGAGCTTCTCTTTAAGTGTCTGAAATGTAGATTGACAATTAGTATCCCAATTAAAATTCACATCCTTTGAAAGAAATTTAAACAATGGCAGAGCTATCTTACTGAAATTTGCAATAAATCTACGATAATAGCCTGCATACCCTAAAAAGCTCCTTACATCTGTTTGAGTTGTTGGTTCAGATAAACTTTCAATGATTTGAATTTTAGCAGGATCTACTTTTATTCCAGATGCAGAAATGTGATGTCCTAAAACTATCCCTTCAGTCATCATCATAAAACATTTTTCATTACTGAGGGAAAGATTTGAGTCAACACACCTTTTTAAAATTTTCTCCAGGTTTTCCAAGGAATCTTCAAAGGTACTTCCATACACAGAAAAATCATCCATGTAAATTTCAACACACTCATGAATCATATCTGCAAAGATGGCCAAGACTGCCCTCTGAAAGGTAGCTGGGGCATTACATAAGCCAAAAGGTAAAACCTTGTAGGCATAGGTGCCCCAGGGACATGTAAAGGTAGTTTTTTCTTGGTCTTCTGTTGCAATACTAATCTGATTATACCCACTGAAACCATCTAAAAATTAAAAGTATTCTTTTCCAGCTAAAGTATCCAACACTTGATCAATGAAAGGCAATGGGAAATAGTCTTTTAATGTTGCCTTATTCAATTCCCTGTAATCCACACATATGCGCCATTTACCATTCTTTTTAGGAACAACAACCAAGGGAGAAACCCATTGGCTATCGGAAATGGGGTAAATAAATCCTACTTTTAACAACTTCTGCAACTCTTCCTTGACTATTT
>LPNX010894431.1:340805-365933 GCA_001517045.1 Pseudotsuga menziesii
CTTTTAGTATAGGGTTCATTCTTCATTACGGTTGTCTAAGAGGTCTGATTTTATCATCTGTGTAAATGTGGTGAGTGCATGTCTCATGATGAATACCTAGCATATCAGTGTACTCCCAAGCAAATGCATGGGAATGTTTATTCAGCAAGGTAATCAATTGTTCTTCCTGTGATATAGTAAGATGTGCACTTATATTCAACTGTTTTCCTGGACTGATTTCAATTGTCTTACTTTGAATATCTGTGATTGAATGAACATTAAAAAGATCATGAAGTGCCAATGCTAGAGAATGTACTGTGCAATTTTCCTAAAAATTATAACCCAAAACTTGATCATCTACAGCATATTGCATATCTCTTAATTCTTCAAAAATATCAGGTTCAGCAATAAAATAATCTAACAAATCTTCGTGGTTTTCTTCCTGAAAATCAAAGAATTGATTGATACTCAAGACAGGATGAATCACTTCTTCTTCTTGTTCTTTAGTCTCATTAATCCATGATAGCTGATCTAGGGTAGAAGGTCTTTGGGCAGAAGGATAAAGTGCAATTTGTTTCCTCTCTGTCCCATGTGAAATGAGCATACTTCCTGACCTACACCCTATGAAAGCATCTGTTGTTTCCAACCAGGGTCTGCCAAGAATCAATGGGTGACCTCCTAGGTTAGACTTTGGCTGTAGCACTATAAAATCAACAGGATACTCCCAGGAGTCTAAAGAAACAATGATATCTTCCAAGACCCCTTCAGGTGTAATTTTAGACCTATCAGCTAATTCCAAGACTGTTGTGGTTGGTCTGAGATTTGTCAAGTAAAGGTATTCCATTGTCTCTAGTGTCATGACATTAATGGTAGCACCTAGATCAATCAACGTTTTTGGAATTGAAAAATTATTAATAGTAATTGTAACCATTGGAATTCCAGGATCGACATACTTTTCAATGAAAACAGTGTTAGACATTAATCCTGCTAGATTGCCTACCACATGAATTTTTGATGGATCCTTCTTTCTTTTATTAAGACATAATTCATTAACTGCTTTAGTGTAAATTGGAATATCCTTTATAGCTTGCAGTAGAGGAATTTTGACATATACATTTTTTAACTCATTCAAAACATCAAAATCAGGTAAGGAGATTGAAGGTTTTTCTTTGACCAACCTTTCTGGAAAAGGAGGTGTATAAGATACTAATGTTTCCCTTTTTGACTGTGATTTTCTGACTGAGATTTTTCTGTATTTAATTTTTTTGGAGTTTTCTCATTTTCTGTTTGTTCTTCTAAGATAACAAGAGATTCTTTTTGTAAGGTTTTCCCAGATCTTAAATTGATATTTTGCAGTGGGAGAATTGAGTAAGGGAGTGCCATTCCATCATCAATATTATACATAGGTTTGTCTATTTTATTATTTGGATTTGGAATTGGCTGAGCTGGTAATTGTGTGGGCCGAGGTGGAGGCTGATTGGATGGAAATTGAAGCTGTTGAGGTGGTGGACCCAACTGAGGAGCCATGTTGTTGGGTTGTTGAAAAGATGGGACTTGGAAAGATGGGGCTTGGACTGGAGTCTGCTGGTATTGGGGATAGGCTGAAGGCTATTGATAGGGCTACAAATAGGCCTGCTGATATGTCTGGTTACCATGGTCATAACCTCTCCAATTTGGAGCAGATTGGGCTAATGGAGGAGACCAAGTTTGCCAGGGCATGGGTTCACTCCATGAATTCTGAATAGGAGTTTGATAATTTGTATGAAATTGCTGCATAGGGTCTTGAGACATACTTGAGTATTGTGGCTGCCAAGGTCTTCATTGTCCCATAAAGTAGAGAGAATCCATGCTTTGGTTATCCTCCATTCGAGCCGCCTGCAATTCTTTTAATCTAGGACAGTCATCAGTTTTGTGATTAAAAGTACATAAGCCACAAATTTCAACAGCATTTAAGGGACATTCTTTAAGTGGGTGTTTATTTCTACATTTAGGACAAAAGATAGACAAGGCTTGATCTTGCTGGTCCTGTTGTTCTTGTCTTTTCTTGGTTTTTGCTACTTCGACCTGTGTGCCTAATGTGCTCAATAAATCAGTCTTGAAATATTCTAGCAGATTTCCAAGCTCAGCTCTAGAGATGCCACTGTTTGCAGATCTAGTTACTTTAGTAGTAATATCCCTTTTTCCAGTTCTAGCCTTTCCTCTCGAATATTTCTGACATAAATCTTGTATCTCATCAAAAGGAAGGTAAGAGATGTCACCTCTTCCCATAACATTCAAAATATCCAAATACTCTTCTCTTATTCCTTTCAGAAATATTGTTCTAATCATCTCTGGTGTCAAAGAATTGTACTTAGATTTCTGTAGGTTATATGATAATCTTTCCAAATACTCCTCCAAGCTCTCATCTTCCTGTTGAGTCATTCCAAAAATGTCATCTTTTAGATCCTTTGATCTGCAATATGCCTGATATTTTCGAAGAAAGATCTTCCTCATCTCATCCCAGCTAGTAATAGAATGCTCTCCTAAACCCATGAACCATTTCAAGGCAACTGCTTTAAGGGTAGCAGGGAAAAGACGAAGCTTATGGGTGTCATCAGTGTATCCATAAGTTCGACACAAAATATCAAACTCGAATAGGAAAGATTCAGGATCTTCAGAGGTCAGGCCATAGAATTTTGGTAAAACAGAGGGTGGAATGTTCTTCATTTTTACCTCTTCACCTAGGATAATACTAGTGTCCAAGATGGGAAATTTAAAGGTGGCTTCCTGATCTCCTTCGGTTCTTTCATCCCTCTCTTGTCTCCTTTATTCTTCCCTTTCATGTCTCCTCTCTTCTTCTCTTTCATGTCGCCTCTCTTCTTCTCTTCTCTCTTGTCTTCGTTTGTTTTCTATTTCCATCATCCTCTCATATTCCCTTCTCTGTTCTGTAGTTGGCCCTTTTGATGTTTCTTCCTTAGCCATGTTAGAAGTACCTACTGTTGAGATGAATCCTTTTGGAAAAGAAGGTCCTGTTACTTCTGTTTTTGGGGGGTTTTTGATAAATCTTCATTTCTCGGCTCTTTGTCTTGACATAAAACTAAATCTACTCTATGTTTTTGTTGAAATTTTTGTTTTTATCAGAGAACTAAAGTTCCTAAGCCTACTTCTACAATGCCTCCCCGGCAACGGCACCAAAATGTTGGGCTCTGATCTACTGATGCAAATCAAACCTTAAATTAATATCAATCTGGGTTGGTAAACTTAGAGGCATATCCAAGTTTTAGGACTCAGAGCTAGACTTGTTTGGTAATCTAGTTATCTGTGAAATAAACCTACTGACAGATTAAAAATACTGTGTCTTAAAGATACAAAAATCCTTTTACAAGGACAGGCTTCATTTGTTTCTTTTCAATTACACAAAATTCTATATATGAAAGCAATCTATTTGTGAAAGCACTGAGATAATAAAAACAATTAAACAACAACTCTAACCCTAATATAAAGACTACAAGGTTCTGCCTAATATCCCAGCACCGAATAAAACAACCAATCATCAATTTCCCTTACAGGAAAGCATTCATGATGTATATTTGTTCTAAACACTTTATCATTAAATAAGCAGCAATGTATAGCATAATGAAATCGTGGTCTGAACCATCCCTTCAGTATCTAACCAATAAAATAACAGAGCTCATAAAAATGCAAGTGATGTGCAGCACAATGGGATCGTAGTCTAAGCTATTCCTTCAATATTCAACCAATGAGATAACAGGGCGTTTTATAAAACTGATTGGAAACTAGTTTAACTTGTTCTGCAATAACAAAATTGATTCCTACAGGAATTAAACATACCACTGGCACAATTTAAATCGGTTGCATCAATCCAAATCGCTGCAACAATCCAAATCGCATTCACTGGCAAGAATTGGGTGTGCAGACTCAACAATGGGGGCCCTCCAATGCCTCGTTCCACACACATAGTTGAAGAATTATAGAACTTTAACTTTTAATGTATTCACCATAAAATCGATTACACAGTAAGAAAACCACACAGCTCAGAAACACTATGCGTTTCTCCCAAATCGTGATGATTTCTTTCATTGTTTTGTGAAGTACTTATACAAATTTAAAAAAAAAACTGGAAATGCTATAATCCTGGAAACTAATTAATGAACATAGCCATCGAGATCCTCTATCAGATCCATGAGACTCAACAAAATCGAAACTTCCCATCTTTTGTGTTGAGTGGTAGCACAGGTGGTCGACCTTGACCGAATTTGACTTGACACCTATGAGAGCCACATCATCTGACCATTGGAAGTTCATACATCCTTGGAAACTGAGGATCTTTTCTCCATCTTCCAGTTCACGCCTAGCTGGCCTGCAAATGCTCAATCTTGGAGACATTACAGGAAGTTAGGATATCCTGTAATCTGAATAAAAATCTTAGTTTAAATGCTTTAAAAATCTCAAAACTCAATTTATTTAAAAGCAATGACATTTATACCTCTTGACCAAGGTTTGTAGATGAATTTAAGGCTTTATAAATAAGTATGAAGGTTTTATGAAGGAAAACAGAAGATATCTAAGTGACAAAAAGAGGTCAAAATGGTGCCCAACAGATTCCACGTCCACCAAATAAATTATTCGCATGCAGTGGGTAATCCCTATAGTCTCGACGAGCAATCACGAGATGGCTATCATACCAATCATTTTTACTGTTTCGAAGGGTCTACCATATTCCTTGGTCCGAAGTCAACCTAGCATGCATGTTTTGGTGATCAAAAGAATTATTAGTATGCAAACCTTGCCTTAATACTCATCAAAGGCGTGGGGATTATTACGACTAATCATTATACATTTTGGCATACATTTCATTCAAAGAATTTAACCTTGGTAATAGTTAAGCCTTGTAATACATTATAAAATAAATTCATAATGTTTGTTTTTGGTGAATACTTTTCTTACAAACAAATATTCATGCAACCAAATAATTGTATTATAGCAAGGGTATAAACAATACTTGATCTGGCTCGTTATGCAAGTAAAGGAGGCATTTAATAAAAGATTATAGAACTTAACATCAAGGTTAAACTTAAAACTCATTGTGGAACGTGGTCTGTTCTTTGACCCCTTGCATATTACATTGCACCTTTTTATACATTGCAAGTATTTACTCAACCAACAATTATAACTCTAACCTAAATTATACTAATTGTTGTTATAAAGGATAGTCATAGAATCAATTTATGGTAAATATCCTTTTGCTATGTTAACCTCTTTTGCCTTTGATTGTGTAATTATTAAACTAGTAAGGTATGCTTTTGAACATGTTAAGTCTTAAAATGTTAAGGGGCTTGACATTGAAATTTTAATGATATATTAACCATAACTGGATAATATTTTCCAAGCAAATATAGTGCAGAGGAATTCAATTCTTCAACACTATATAGTCTAATTGAATGTAGTATGCAATAAGGTTATAATCCCTTTTAAACTCCAAAGTTTGGAAGATGGATTATTAGTATAGAAATCTATTTTAACTACTGTACTTTACTTTCACATCACAAGTAGTAACCAAAATTTATTATGACATAAAGGGTTATGCTCACATTTTAAAATAGACCCTTAACGTAATAATCCTGCCATCTTTAGTTTACCTGTAAAGAAAGATTTAAGGCGTGTGCACACGACGATCATGGTAAACATTGGTAAACATCGCAGAGTTGGTACTCAATAAAAACATTAAACTACAACTAGAGAAAGAGAGCAACTGTCACCAACATGGATAGGACTGAATCTCGTATTCGATGACGTCTTTAAAAAGAATAATGATTTAATGGTTTTACCTCATAAAGGAGTTGAAATTGAAAAGCATTTATACTCTTTTACTGAGCTATTATTTTTGCGACGTAAAAATTATCTGAATGCTTTAGGATTATTGACAAGCAGCACCAGATCTTCTTACCTGTAAGTCTGTAAGAGCAGGTAAACTTTTTGCGTTAGCTCAAAGCTAAGTAAGCCCCAGAACACCAAGAAAATTCCATCTTGTGGTCGCAAAGAAAAACAAGTCATTAAACTGAAAAAGAATTATTCTATTAGATAAACATAATCAAGTAGATAATTCAGTTTACAAAAGCATTAACATATAACTAATTAAAACAATTTAGCTGACTGCTTTAATGAATATTATCTGTATTTTCAAAATTTTAAATTTTTCGGAAAATTTGGGATCTTGACACCACAGGTAGGATAGACCACTCTTTCTTCCTCATTGCCAGCCTCGGTAGGATTTGATCCTTCCAATTGATCTGCAGCTTCAACCAATGTGTGCAGCTTCCTTTCACCCTGTTTTCTGCATGCTTCTGTCCAGTTTTCCAATTCTTTTCTGAGTGATTGGAATTCCTCTTTTAATAGCCTATTTTCAAACATAAGTCCTTCAATTTGAGGTTCTTCTTCAACTGGCCTATGTGGGGCATCAATTGGTTTGGGTTTAAGAATGGGGAACTCCATTTGTGCTTCTAAGGTTGCCCATATTTCCCCTGCTGCTTCTGCTGCTGCAACTGACCTGGTTCTTTTTTTTCTTATTGGTGGAGATACCTTAATTTCATCCTTTTTTTCATCCTTTGATCTCCTCCTTTTTCTCTATGCTGCTGGACTTTCTATATTTATAGCTAAAGTGGAAGGGATATCCCCAATTCCAGCATTTTCTTGTTCTTTAGAATGTTCTTCCTCAATCAAGGTTCCTCCCCATTCAGATGAGGATTTAATGGTCACCATCTCAGTGTTTTCTTCTGTTTCCATGGCTCTGTCATCTCCGGGTTCAACTGTCGCAGCATCTAATGCTTCTCCAGTGTCATCTTCTGCTATCAAAGATGCCCTACTATTTAGTTTTTCCATGAGGTTTTCATGTACATCCTCTCCCAATTGTTTTGCTTATTCCCCTGGCTGATCCTCTGATCCAATCTCATCTCCCCCCCAACTACATTAGAGGGTATATGAACCTCTTGATGTTCTACATTTCCCCCCAATTGTGGATTGACCTGCTCTTCCTGATGTTGAATAGGCCCCACAAGTACAGGTATGTCCATTTCCTCTTCCATTGGAACACTGGGCAAGGGAGCGGGTTCCTGAACTTGGGCTGTAAATTGATCCCAAGTTAGGTTGTGTTAAGCAAGGGTCCGTAAGATTATTAGTTTAATGAGGCCATGGTGGGTAAGTGAGGTGAGTGGATGCTTGGCAGCTTGGAAAAACCCCGCCATATGATGTAAATCATTGAGTAAATAATATGGAATGTTTAACAGAATCCTGTGACGGAGATGAGATAGTAAAGGAAATTCAAAATGATAGACTGTTTGGTACCTACCTTCACAGGTGATGTATTTCTTCAGAAAAATGGCAACTTGATTCCATGGTCGTGTCAATGACTGTAATGTTATCCCCCTTCGTGTCATTTGAATTTGCTCCCCTTCCCTTAAAAACTCCTGTACTGTGGTAGTAGTGGGGGTTCGACATCCGAACCAAGCTTGTCCCTCATGAGGAAGACCAGTGACCTCAACCACTATGGCTTCAAAGAATTCAATACGAAATCCCCAAACCTCTGAGTGAGTTTCTGTAAGATTCAAGGTGAACTGTAAAGTTGCTTCATGATGAAAACCATTCAGGCGTTGGAAAAATTCAGTCCAACCCGCAACTTGAAAGATGGCAAAAATTTCAGCATTTCTAGTGATTTCTCGCATGTTTGAAGGTTCATAGCGAGTCGGAATACCCATATTTCTGTCTTCAAAATTATATTGCAGTTCAACAGATTACAAATTCCGACAATGGAGGTTACAGCACAGAGTCTGCATGAACAACTGGGAGGGGAGTTGGGTAAATTCGGAAAGTTTCAGCGCATTGGATTATTTGAAATTTTATCCCAAATTGGGAAAGGTGGCGGTCATTAGGTAGCATAATTAGTCATTACGTCGCACGAGCAGAGAGTTAATCGATGTAATAATGGGAATAAAAAGGGAGGTACGACTGATATTGTCAAATCATATTGATACTTAATCAAGTAGTTAATCAAATCCATATGTTTGAAAATGCACGATGGATGTCCTTTGGAGAATAATAGAACCTGTGATTGCATTCGTTGCAAAATCTGTACTCGTCGTTGTGCAGTCATTAAATGTAATCATTATTACAGGGGTGCTGTAATAACCTTCTCTGTCGGCGAACCAAAAACCATTGTGTTAAAATGGTCAGAAACATGATGAATACTATATTATGAGTCAAATTGTTGGCATTAGGAATCAGAGCCATATCTAGAGGAGTTGCTATCTTGCAAGAGGCTATGCCAATAACACAGGAGTCACAGCCATAGGCCATAAAGAAATCAACGTAGAGGCATGGCCTTGAATGATAGAAAAATCAACCAAATGTAGCGGAGTTGCAGCTACCAAAAAAGATGTCGCAGCTGCTAAAAATGATGTCACAGCTACCGGAAAATATGTCACAGCTGCGGGAAAAGGATAAAAGAATGTTAGATGGATGGAAATTGACTATGCTACAGCTGCGCGAAACGGGATTTGTGGCCAAAAGTAGAACAGGGTCGCAGCTGTGGAAACAGAAGAAGGCGGAGTTTCATGGTGCTGCAGCTGCCGGAAACGATGTTGCAGCTTCCGAAAATGGTGTTGTAGCTGTCAAAAAAAGGTGTTACAGTTGCCAAAAAAAGGTGTTGCAACTACCGAAAAAAGGTGTTGCAGCTACCGAAAAAAGGTGTTTTAGCTGCCGGAAAAAGGTGTCGCAGCTACTCGCGAAAACGGGTGTCGCAGTTGCGACAGAGTTATTGAAGGGAAAGGAAAAAACAAATTCAGTGCAGGAAGTTACAGAGGAATGAGATGAGGAAGTTACGGAGCTAGGGTATCTCTACTTAGATTTATTGATGCAGAGGCATTAGAGCCCAAGAAAAATAATCGCAGGTAGATGATGGGAACGCTCGAAGGGCAGACAATGACCTCCAGTTCTATGGGAGAAAGGTCAATGGGATAAAGAGTCAATCGTGGGAATACCAACTAGGAGCGGTCGACGATAGATGATAGGAAGATGGAAGAATTCAGTGAGAGGTCGAAGGTGATGTTGACCAGATGGAGAAAGGAAGTCATGAGACAAGATGACACTGATGGGTGTATGAGGACCGACTATTCATCTAGGATCCCAATGAGTGGAACCATTTAGGTAGTTGGAATAGTTGCAAAGAATTTATGATGGTTGTTGCAGAAGGACATATGACAAAACCTATAAAGAGAGACCATGTGAAGTATTTAATGGAGTATGGCGGTGCCTAGGAGTATGTGTAAATTCTAGAAGGAGAGTCGAAGGACTAAGAACCAAAGATCAACTATAAATACTTGTTGATGTGTAGAGCAAAGGGACTTTTCAGACTTTTTTCTAGTCTTAGTAAGAGAACCAATGACATTCATTTGGCCTGAGTCGGAAGATGTAAATCTCGGATAGACTTTTCCAATGGGCTATTGAGCGCCCAAATTGGAAATGGTATGCAAATGTTATGACCCTGGGAAGTTGATTGTTCAACCAAGCACCTTGGGGCCACAAAATTTATGACAGTTCATCTTCTAAGGTTATGTTTTGGATGCTTAGGGTCCTCACCCTCATGCTTATTATAAATAGGGCCTTTTTGCCTCATTTTGTATTCATCTTGGCACATATGAGTGTAGCATCCACATCTTTTCTCAGATATAGCTACCACCATTCTTTTGTATGTATACTTTGTTCTATTTTCGCCATTTAATAGAATATGTTTTTACTGTATCTTTGTTTCAATTGCAATATGTATGTGTTTATGATTCTATATATGTTCTTTCATTTCGTTCGCATGTAAATCTAGATCATAGGGGTAAGGATAAGATGGATGTGCCTACCCACTCTAGAAGTTTAAATCCTGAGGATATGATAGAATGGGTCAGAGATATGGAGAAATAATTTGACATAGAGAAAATAGAAGACCACAAAAGGGTGAAAGTTGAATGTCTGAAGTGGAATGGCCATACCTCATTGTGGTGGGACAATGTTCAGGCTGAAAAAGTGAAGAAGGGAAAAGATAAAGTGAATAATTTGGATAGAATGGTCACCAAAGTGAAGGACAAGTTCCTTCCCACCGACTATTTGATTTCTCTATTCATGAAATTTCAAACCTTGTGATAAAAGGAGATGGATGTTAAAGAATTCACGGAGTAATTATATTGATTGTCGATTAGGATGGGACGGAACGATGAAGGGGAGGAGGAATTCACAATATATGTGAATGGATTGAAGTTTTCCATTTAGGACAAGTTGAGCCATTCAGGATGATTTGATCCAATCAGGATGAGTTGATCCTTTCAAGGTTCAGGACAGTTAGAGAATCCTATCAATTAGCTCTGAAAGAAGAGAAGAAACTCTCTAGAAAGAATTTGAAGAGTAGGGGTAAGTTGACTTCTCAAAGTCAAATGTTTGCCACCACCACAGGTCAGACCCATGGGGCAAGAAGAGAAGAAGGTCAAGATGAGTGATGAGAATAGAGCACTACCAGAGATAATAATGATGTATTCACCAAGAAGGGGAAGAGCACCGTTAGATCTACCTTCAAATAGTGATTGTTGTTTTGAATAGATTATAAAAGGGGAAGTGTTAAGCAATATGTCGATATCAACTAGAGGTATTAGTGTCAGAAGAAAATTTAAAATAATTTATGGATTTGTTTCTCATTGAACAAGGGTCATTATCTTATGACAATGAGAACATTGGAGACAAGGAAGTTCCATTAAGTTACATACATTATTTGAAGAATTGAGAACAAGACCCACTTCCTGAAATAAACATTGATTTATGTATTAATGGAAGAACATATTGAATTGATCCATCTAATTTACATGGTCTGGGGTTCTTTACAATTGATGGTGTGAATGTTCCATACAATTGTGAAGTGGAATTGATGGATTATGTTAGCCCAAAGTAGGATTACCCGCAATGGAGTTGACTAACAAGACATATAAATAGTATGCACATATGTAGAGTTTTTTCAAATTATAATAAAATGAAAGAAAACAATCAAGATAAAAGATATTCCATATATACCAATGGAAGGACAAATATTCCAAAAATTTTGTGGGCTTTATAAAATAACACATGTCCTAGAAGCACGGAAAAACTACAAAATTGTGTGTTTGAGGAGCGTGATGGAAACAAACTCAATAAAATTAATAGACAAAGGGAAAGAGTTGTTGACCACTTATCATTTGAATACTATCTAGGAATTAGGTAACTATGGTTTAACACTCATATGCATCATTTACTAAAGAATATGTATATTGTATATTCATTAGTTTTCATTACATATACTTTATGTCATATGGTTGATAAAGGGAATTGAAAAATTCTACCCCTCTCTAGGTATATGGATAACAAATCATAATGTATGTTATTGGTTGATAAGGAGAAATGCATAGACCATGGGTAGGTGAAATAATATATGCCCATTTATCTTGTTATTATAATACATATTATTATCTCTTATCCTTATGCAGTAATTATTGTTACATAGTTTAACAAACTTAAATGTTATGATTCGTTATAGGCTCCCATGTCATTTCATCTTCCTGATCAAGATGATTTGGACACCTTAGGAGCTCCCAACCCTCTTGTTGCTATTCAAAAAATGTTAATAAATTAGTTGAATGATTTACGGAATTGGTGGGAGTTGAATAGAATCTTGAGACTGAAGCAAGAAGTCAATTCTTAATGGAAAGCATGAAGAAGTAAAACATATGAATTTTTTTAATTATATTCCATTAAGTCCTCTAAAGAATATGACATATTTTTTAAATAAATACAAGATCTTGACTCAATGAATTGTATTTTTCCATACATTCTAGCATTGGAAGAAGTTATCATCGATGTCAAGCAAGGTGTCATTGATTTGAAAAGGGTGAAGAGATTTGTGGTGTTTCCATTGGTATCAAGATGATAATTATGATGTAGTTGTAGTATAGATAGATTTTTTGGAAATGTTGATGAATCCTTGAAGACCCTAAAGAAGACCCCAATGATCCAAAGAAATCCTTTGAAGAAGAAGCCTTGTCATCAAGTGTATATAACTCCAAAGTAGTCCCCTTATGGCATAGTGGTTGTGCATGGACCCAACAAGAGACACTTTGAGTTGTACACAAGTGGTACAAATCCCATAAAGAAGCTCCTAATGATCATGGTGACATGGATTGTAAAGGAGTACCTAAGGTGTCCTGAAGAAGTGTGAATAATTTCCTAAATAAATGATGTTGGGTCACATGACCATTATTATGGGTCACATGACAATTATTATGGGTCACATGACCATTATTATGGGTCACCTAACCATAATGGTGGGTCACATGACCATGATGATAAGAAGTGTAAGAAAGTCACTATAGGTGTCTCTAAGCAATGTAGGTAAGAAGTGTGACAAAATTCCTAGTAAAATAGTGGTGTTGGGTCCACATGACCATGTGGATGGGGTCACATAACCCATGTTGGAGAAGTCCCTAGATATACCCTAAAGTTGGTGCAAAGAATATTGAGATGAAGTGTGAAATATATCCCAAAATAATGATTGTGGGTCCAAATTACACCAAAATTAGTTGTGGTGGGTCCACATGACAAGAAGGGTTGGTCCATATGACCATGAGAAGTAGCCCCCAAAGTAATAAGAACTAGCCCACAAGACAATGTTGACAAGAAAGGTGAAGAAACCTCTAAACAATGGTGTTTGTTCCAAATAGTCCCCAAAGTTGGTCTGAAGAAAGTTGGTGTGAAGCATGAAGTATCCCCAAAAATAATGATGTTTGGTCCAAATGACCCTGAAAGTTATGGTACTCTGGTCCATTGGACCAGATGAAGTGTCAATGATCCCCACAAAAAATAATGATGTATTCACCATATTTGATAATGTGGAAAATCCCAAAGGCCCACTTTGAGATGATATGGAGTGATATTGAAGTTTTCGTGAAGTTTTATGATGGATCTTTGAAGTTGGGTATTGACCCATTGAAGTATCCCTTAAAACATGGAGATACACAAATTGAGGATAAGTTTAAGGAGACCCTAAAATAAGATACAATCATCTAAGAAGGTATAAATAGAATTCCAAAACATTTCATTTTATCATCTATCAAGTCTCTGTTTGCTAATGCACAGCTCTTGAAGAAAAGTGTGAAAGTTTTGGGGATAATCTTTTGTTCTTTGGAGGAGATTGATAAAATTGAATTTCTCATACGATATTGGAATTATGAAATTATTATTCGTTGGAAATCTTATTGGAAGGTATATGTGATGGCATGATCTAGAGATTGTTTTGGTGAAGGGTTTGTTTCTTGTTTATTCATCTTAGAAAATATATGGTTCTTGTACATGGGTATCTCTTGTGATGGTTATGCCTCTCATGGAATAGGTTCCATCTTGTTGACTTGAAAAAGGTATGAAGTTTGTAGATGCTCTAGTGCTTCGTGCTTGGCATAATTCATGGTGTTCTTGGCATATATATTAATAGTTATCTTTGCATAATTTATGATGATCTTCGTATAGATCTTCATGATTATTTGGGCATATTGTATGATGATCTTGACATAGATCTTGATGATTATTTGGGAATATTGTATGATGATATTGGAATTAATCCTAGTGGTTATCTTGGAATAGTCCATGGTTATGTTTTGACATATGGCTCACCTCTTGGAATTTTCAATGTTTTGAAAATGTCTATGATTTCAAAATTGAGGATGCAAATGAAATCGATGGATGATTGTTTTTGGGTATATATTTGAGGCATGTACAGGTTGATATAATGTGATAGATATACATATAGTGATTATGACATTGTGACATTGACAGTGGGATTGTGATATTAATAGTGGATTGGGACAGAGAGAGTGATTGTGGCATTGTGCAATTGAATTGTGACATAGTCAGTGATGACGACATTGAGATAGAAATATAGTCATTGTGACGGGGACAATGATACAAGTACAGAGATAGAGATACATGTACATATTGACAGAGAAAGAGATATGGGTTGTAGAGATAGTGATTGGGGCATTATGACAGAGATAGTGATTGTGATAGGTTGACAGAGGTAGTGATATTGTGATATAGGTTGACAAAGACAATGATACATGTACATGTTGAATGAATAAGTAATACAAGTACATATTGTCAAATAAAATGATACAAGTATAGTTTAATAGTGACAATGATAGATTGATTCTATTATTCATATTAGGGTGGAATGATAGGGACCAAATAGGGAGATGGAGCTTCCTTCCAGTTGGAGCTGGAGAACCAGGGTGGCAGAATGAATTAAGGATAAGATATTGAAGTCTCCTTTAGGTTAGTGTTTGTGATATCATGGGTTTAGAGCCTCCTTCTAGTTGGTTCTTGTAAATCAAGAATTTGGATCTTCCTCTAGGTTGGAGCCTATAAATCAGGGGGTTGGAGCCTCCTTCTAATCGGTGATAGTAAACCATGGACCTGGATGTTGCTTCAAGTAGGTTTATGTAAATCAAGGGGTTTTTGCCTCCTTATAGTTAATGCCTCCTTCTAGTCGGTGTTAGAGAATATTGGAAGTTGGTGCTTCCTATGAATGTAATATTAACATGATATAATAAAAGAATTTTATGTTTTTCTCCCATTTCGGTTTCAACGTTAAATATCTTATGCATTGTGTATGTTTTATGGTATGATGAATGACAATGTTAATGGTTAATGTTTACATGATATCAATAATATTTGAAATGGTAAAATGTGCTCAATAATGATTCACCCCCCCTCTCATTATTTCCAACATATATTTGAGAGAGGAAGAACCTAGCGTTGGAGTAGTAGACATGCATCTATGATTGTACCCTCTACTCATGTTGCACCTACTACTGATGCCTCAACTTCTCGTATTGTCATGTTTTCCCTTAATTCCACACCTACTATTGGTGTGGGGAAGTCTAAGGACCCATATGTGGCATATGAACCCTTAGTCTAGTACTCCTATGACTGATTCATCAAAGGTTGATACTGTTCCCTAGAATCCATGCTTACTCATTAAGAGAACTAGGTTATCAGTTTCTTTACAGGTGAACATGAATTGGTGCCAATGAAGGAATTGCAACTCCATGGTAATTGTGTCTAATACATTGACATACTTTTATTTTATACAACGATGAATATTTTTGTATTGATGTTATCTATCTAATCAGAATATTTTATTGCAATTTTAGGAAATAGCTTGTTTTTCCAGCAATTATAAGAAAAATATATTTTCTCCATTTACACCAATAATTAGAATAAGTTATAAATACCATAGAAATGAATTGAAGAAGGGGTTAATGAGACACATTACTATGTTATTTGGTCCTATATTCAACCAAAATTTGGTTCAAACCATGGCAGGAAAGTACATGAAATCAGTGCAAGACAATTACCACACTAATTTCAGGCAATAACCCAAGTATGAGCATCCTAGACTAATTCTAGAATGAGAGTGGGTTGCACTAATAGAGGATTCCAAGGAAAATAAGATGAGAAAATAGTGGTCTTTTCATCCAAGTGCAACATAACCACCAAGGTAGATAAAATATTGTAACAAACAATGTAATCATATATTGTATATTGCATTTGACCATCATTTCTAAATCACATAAACATGTACTCAACCATTTTCATAGGCTCAAAGACACAACAAAGGATAGACAAGACAAACTTGAGAAGATTGGACAACACAAAATTGGCATAGGGGGCTATGTTAAAGTGAAAGGGAGCTATGCAAGTATTAATATTTAAAAATTCTCATTATTGTATTTTTGACTATGTTTTAAACACTTTTCTTGCCAAAATGTGTTATGTCATTGCATTGAGAGGAGTGATGTGCTCTACATCCTAGTATGGGGAATATGTTGTCACGTAAGTTAACATAATGTTACATTACCAAAAGTAAAAATTAATTATAGAAAAATCATGTCATATCATAAAATAAATAATAAAAATTTAAACCCGAATCTATTAAGCAAGAGAGGATCAAGTTTCTTGAGTTTAATATTTAAAAAAAAACTTACACCTCAAGGAAATGGATCCCTCTCAATGCTTGATAGATATGGGTTTAAAATGGATCTATGTTGGTGATATGTAGTTCGCAAACTTTGTTGTCATTCCCATGCATGAAAAACTCAAAGTTTCCATGAAAGGAGGCTATAAATCCCTAGAAATGAAAAAGGCTAATGCAACTAACACTTTTGTTGTCAACTAGGAGGTATATAAATTCATTGCATTTTGATCAAATACTTAATTATAAAGCACAAATCAAGGTTGTGTGTTTCTAAAACAGCTAAAAATGTTATTGTAGGTAGTACAGGAAGATTAAGGTATTCCTTAGGAGCCATTTTTAGAGACAAAGGGTACTTCTCAACCAAATGTTACCCCTACAACACTTGCAGGTACCATGAACAAGTCGAATAGAAACTACTATTTTGTGTATTTTTGTATAATATATATGAGCGTATTTATAAGTGGTTTTAATATTTTCAGTTGATGTTGATCATAGTACTAGGAAACATACAAGGATATGTATCTTGTGGTCTAATCTTGATCCATATCAGAATAAACTAGTCAAGAAGAGAATGAGGAAATTGATGCCAATGTAAGAATTGTGGACTTTCTAAAAAAAATAAAACCTAGAAGGAAGTAGGGTAGTACTCTCTTTTACACTTATAGTTTCTTGTGATCATGTTTTATATGCATTAATATTTACATTTATAGTTTTTTGTGATCACGTGTTTACCTAAAATTAACCTCTATGTTCATTTTCTTTGATTTTGTAGATAACCTTAATGTTCATTTTCTTTGATTTGCAGTTGTTGACATATTAATTGTTGGGTGTAGGTCTCTTGGAGCAAAAACATTTCAGTTAGCAATGAGGAAAAATGCATGTTGCTATGTGTTATAGTACTGAACAATACTCCTTTGCTTAACTTCATGGTTTGATGCCATACTATATCATACAATCACATGGTAAAGTAGTACTATCATTTTGAGAACACATGGAAACACACCATATCCTCATTGCTATCAGAAATACAAATTCGCTAAGGATTTCCACATTCTAGTTATGTATGTGTAAATCATTTTGAAATAATATTTTTTTTTCTTACTTTCTATGAAATTGATAAGATGAATATTTGAATATATATAATATTGCATCTTCTTGTTGTTAGGGTGCATAGAAGTTTAAATGAGTGTTATGTTTTATGTTGTTGTGTTTCTTTCAAATATGTTTTGGTATATAGATTAGGAATGGGGAAATGAGAGTGATGTGAGGGGGGATGTAATACCCCGGTTTTGACCCCATGGTATTGAAATTGTACATGATGTATATATTGCATTTGAATCATGGCAAGGAGCTTAAGTCCAACGCCCTGCCATTGATTTGGTGTTTTTTGTATCGATGATCAAGGTTGATGCCGATGGTTATAGTTCTAAGTCTGACACACTATATTTTGGAACACCATGTAAATATGCAATTTAATAAAATACTACAACTAGCTATGGACTACAACATGAGATATGGGAGCATGATTTCACAAGGAATAGGGAGGGGAGTTAGTCAAAATCCTGAGCCAATAGGGTGAGACCAGATGTCAATGGGGGAAACCCTAAACCCTCAACTACCTTTTCGTCCTCTATACTCAATCATTCATTTCTTCTAGAAGTTGGTTGAGGCAGTTAATGCCTTGGGTAGAGCAAGGAATGGAAGTCATATTTTGTGTCTGAACAAGCCTACAAGTCTACATTCTAGGAAGTCGCATTCTGGATTTTGCAGCAAGTAAGAAAGTGAATGCGTGCCTGACCGTCTTTTCCCTCAGTCACAAGGGCATTTTGTGGTTCCTCAACGTTCATTGTTGGGGGGTTCGTCATTGTGGATTGTTCATTTCATGTTGCTCTCACTATCCTGGAGTTGCAAAGAGTGTTTTCCTCATTCAAACAACAGTGTGTTGTGTTTCCCCCCCTTCGAATTCATGTGTGGTTCATGTTCTTCACTCCCTAGAGTTGCAGAAGTGTTGTTTTGTAGTGTTTCTCTGGTGGGAAAGTGAAACCCTATTTCTCCTGTGTTACAAAGTCATATGAAAACCTGGTTTTTTTGTGTTATAGAGTGGAGCCTATGTGGTTGTGTCTCCTTGTGGTTTGATGTTGGGATGTGTACCCTGGTTTGGGTCTTACAACAGGATTTGAACCCGAAATATGATGTCAGAATCCGATGTCATCTTACATATTGTACGGATGTGTCGGCCAGCAATCATTGAAAATAATGGCGATCAAGAAAGTTTTATAGCGCCGTCGAATATCTGACACATCAAGCGTCGCATATCCAACCCCCCAGAGTGTCGAATATCTGACCCTAAAGCATCAGATTGCTGACGTTATGGTGTCGAATATCCGACGTTCTATGGACCTAAAAGTGTCAGATATCCGATGCTATGTGTAGGTTTAAAAAAAAAATGTAAGGTTTACATGATTTGAAATTTTTGGTCCCATATTTTCAACGGTAAATATGTTTAAGGTGTCGAATATCCGACGCCTGGCCATTATAATTATAAATTTTTTTAAACATTCCGACATGTTTGTTGTAGAAGCGATGGACGATTTGTGAAATTATTTGTTCCTTGACGGACGATTTGCAAAAATTATTTCTTCCTCGACGGACGTTATCAAGAATTGTTTTATTCTTCAACGGGCAGTTGTGGGAATTTTTTTTCATTGGCAAACAATTTGCCGGGAATTTTTTATTCTTCGACTTCTCTCCTTTTGACAAAATGTCGATGCGTGGAAATTGATTTTTTAAGACAACCAGTTATATTCATTAACGAAGTTTGTGACAAAATTTCAAATAGAAATATTTTGGATCCAAACGAAGACAACCGACAATTGCTTGCTAGACTATGGGATGCAGTGAAACGAAGGGGTGATGGAAAATGTTATTGTCCATGTACTCAATGCAAGGGATTTAAGAAGAGAAGAATATTGATCTCAACAGCCACAAAACATTGCAGGGAACATGGACATGCTGAGGGGGGGAATGAATATCGTCCATTTGTAGGTTTAGCATTATAAAGTTTATTATATTCTTTTTTTTGGTAATTGTATGTATTATTTTTATTTTTCATATATTAATGTATATCTATTGATGTTTCCATGTATTTATATTAAAGGAAAGACACCCCACAGCATATCGTCCAGAGGAAGTGCTTTCAGAACAAGTTCAGGATCAGTGTCATGGAGCATGTATGTTTAATGGAGAACAAGTGAATGATCATATTGAACAAGATGATCATACCGATAATGTAATTGAAGATGATGGTACAAATACATTGATCCATGATTCATTTAATGTTAGAATGGATGATGATGATGACATTGATAATGAAAATGATGATGACTTTGATGATGTTCATGATATACCTCTTCTCGATAAGGCATATGAACCCCTTTATGAAGGATCCAAAACAAATCTTCTCTCTGTTGTATTGTTGATAATGAACTTGAAGGTTATGAATGGCCTTTAAAACATTGCAATCACACGGATGCTAAGGTATGTAAAATAATCCATCACATATATAGGATCGTGATAAATTTTATCTATATTCATCTAATAATTGTATTGTTAACTCATTATTGATCATCGTACGGATGAAGCATGTTTTGTTAATATTATTTATTTATTACATTAACTATTTATTTATTTTTTTGTAGCTTGATAGTTGAATTTTTTTTACCACCATCAAATATTTTACCTTGCACATATCGATATTTATCTTCCATCATGAAAGAGATTGGAATGCATTATGAATCAATTCATGCATGCCTCGATGACCATGTTATATATTATAATCATCGTGAATTTGCAACAGAATGTCCAGAATGTCATGTAAGTAGATATCGTACAGATAAAGTAACAAAAAATGTGCCTCATAAGGTTCTTCGTTATATTCCCATCATTCCACGATTGCAACGAATGTTCAGGTGCAAAAACATAGCACAATTTATGGATTACCATGCCAGGAATAGAAGTCAAGATGATATTATCCGAATGCCTGCAGATGGTTCTGCTTTTAGAGATAGGGAGGAAAAGTGGCCTCGCTTTAAAGAAGAACCATGTAATCTTAGGATTTCTTGTACAGATGAAATCCATTTACACGATGTGGCCTATTTTTGTTATCAACAATAACATTCCTCCATGGTTGTCAATAAAGAGGGAGCACATAATGCTGTCGATGATTATTCCAGTTTTTTTTGTCAAAAATTGTTTTATTTATAATGTAGTTATAGCATCTCATTTGTCATATTATGTTTCTTAATTTCATATATATACATATATTATTTTACTCTTGTGCATGGTTTATATATCTTAATGGTTCTCATAATGATATATTTTATATATACTTAAAATCAATCAAGTAAGTTCCAAGTCAAAGATATGAATGTATACATCGAACCTATTATAGATGAGTTACTGAAGTTATGGAATGGCATAACTATGTATGACATATCTATACCAATATGACAAATGCAACTTAAATGCCATGCAATGGTTGTATGGACAATACACGATGCCCCTAGGTTAACTTCATTTTGTGGTTTATAATTTTAAGTTCCACTTTAATTGCATCTAATGATATGGAGTAGTTAGAATAGTTTATATATGAATATATTTGACATAGATATTCCATATATAAATATTGTAGGTCTTCAGACAAAGGGTAAATTTGCATGTCCAGTTTGTGGTCCTAAGATAAAATCTCGTCGTTCAAAAAGCTTAAGAAATGAGGTGTTTGATTAGTATAGGGATTTCCTCTCTAAGAATCATAGGTATAGAACAACTAAGAAAATATTTTCAATGGGAAGCAGGAGACTGCATTAAAACCACAGAGAATGACACCTCACCTTTGGAAGATGCAGTACAATAGAAATCGTCATCATGGTACGTATGGATCATCGTATATGAATTGTTATGTATTTTAATTTTTATTGTGAGTTGTTTACTGTAGTGGCCATATTTGATTTATGATGTAATTTATTTATCAACTAATATTCATGATGTCCATCGTGATCATGAAGGAATTAATGGGCTTCCACAAGGAATGAAAAGTTATCCTATTCAATTTAGCAAGTTGCTCTACTATGAGCACCTACAAATTGCTTTATTTGTTTAATACAATGCATATTGGAAAGAATGTTACTGAAACCTTATGGTGACTACTAGAGCTAAGGAGGGAGAAAGATAAAGTTGTGAAAGCTTGCAAAGACATTCAAGAAAGAAACCATGCAATGAAATACGTCATCCAATTTCATACCAACAGAGAACAAGTTAATATAAACTCAATTCCATGGATGTTCACGGAGCAACAAAGCAATGTTGTGACAGAAGTAATGCAGAAAATTAAATTTCCCACTAGATTTTGTGCGAACTTGAAGAATATCATAACCAAAAAAGGTGATTTTGTGGGGGTCAAAACACATGATTGGCATGTCTTCATTAAGGTAATTATTATTGTTACGTCCATATAAATTTTTTTTTTCATTTTACTGTGTATATTTTTTTTCTTGTTTGTATACTCTTTGTTTAATAAATGGCATGGTTTGTATATTGATACAATATGTTCTACCTCTTTCTCTCCTGAACAACTTCAACAACAATGTCAAACAAGTTATATATAATCTTGGTAAATACATGAGGTAACTAGCGATTACTTGCATGTGCTTAGTGTTTCTTTAATTCTCCGTATAATTTATATTTTTTTTTGTGCACTATTTCAGCATATATTGTAATTTAATGTTTATTTTTGTTAAATATTGTTATTGGTTTGTGTCACTTCTAGATGGTTGAAATCTAAAGAAATCCATAAAGAAGATATAAAGTATTGGAGGAGAGAAATACCTCGTCTCATGTGTGAAATGCAGAAGCATCTACCATCGGCATTTTTCAATGCACAGGAACACTATCTCATACACCAAGTTGAGGAGATTGAGTTGTGTGGACTTGTGCACTCAAGGTCCATGTGGATGGCTGAGAGGCACTTGAAATTTATGAAGGGTTTGGTGAGACAATGAGCACATGCTGAGGGTTCTATGATAGAAGGATATACGGTATACCAAAACATGTTGTATGTTAGTGAATATCTTCCTATTTTAGCGTCAAAGCTCAATTTACGTCGCATTTGTGATCCGGACTCCAATAACAAATTTGAAGGGGAGCAACTAAAGGGGAAAGGTAGATTGAGGAAGTTGAAAGGTAATTATTAGCTAGTGGATGTTTATTATATCGTTCATATTCTAATTGCATTTTCTAGTCATAATTTCTTCAATTAAGAGCATATACTTTGTTCAGGATATTTACACATTTCTTTCATTTAAATTGTTATTTAAATTAAACAGTTGGTCGAGAATGGGATGCAATTCATTTATACATCGCAAACAATATTGACTAGATGAAGGTATGGATTGAACGATGCGAACAATCGGGTCATGGAATATCATGGGAAGGTGTGGCTTCATTGGTAAAAGCAGCACAATGCAATGGAGATAGAAATCTAACAAAAAGGGAAATCGATTTGGCATATGGTGTAAAAGATAAAATGGAAAGCATATAATTAATCAATCCCTCTAAATCTTTTATTTTGCAAATTACATTTTGACATACATGTTCTTCTTTTCCATGTATTGCTACATAAGGACTGAATAATTGTGTAATATTTTCGTGTATTTCTTATTGCAGGTAAAACACCATAAGGCTATGGTCTGCAATGGAGGTAGATATCGGATCAAAAAATTGGATGAAACAAAGAAAACATCAAATTCTGGGATATCTATTGTCTTTGAGGTTACCAATTTTTCATCTAGAACTGACAGACATCCAGAAGTCTCAGAAAATTGATACTATGGGTATTTGGAAGATATTATACAGTGTGAATTTAAATCCTTTAAGGTAGTTCTATTCGTTGTCAAATGGTACAGGTTACAATTGAATCAACGTGATCTCGATAGAACTATTATTGAACATGATAATGGATTTACTATGGTAAACACAAGGTTGTTTGAGCCAGGAACAGAGCCCTATGTTCTTCCAAGCCAATGTGAACAAGTATTTTACTTAGAGGTTCCAGGTAAAGAGGGCTGGTCATTTGTTGTGAGACACGATCCAAGGGGAAGGCCGGTAAAGTATAACCTAGACGATGCTAATGAAAAGGGTTCTCTGGAAGAAGGATACGATGATGCAGAGCATGATCAACATGAGTTAGATGATGATGATGATCCAGCAGAAGATGTACTCTAAGAAACAGTTGAATTCGATGATGTAGCAAACAATGCTGATGAAATTTATACCGACAATGACACGATGACCATAATTGATGATGATGATGATGATGATATGGCCAACCCTTACAATGTTGACTCTGGATCTCATGATACAGATGATGACTTGGATGAAGAAAACAATGACATGGATGAATAAGACGATGAAATATAATTAATGAAAGGTAAATATGAAAGGTAAATATCCTCGTGATCATTGTCATCATCATTATCATTGTCATCGTCGTCATCAAAATCATAATTATCATCATCGTCGTCATCGTTGTTGTCATCAAAATCATAATTATTATCATCATCTTCATCATCGTCATCATCATCATCATCATCATCATCATCTTCGTCGCCATCATCATCATTAAAATTAAACCTAGATCAAATTAATTACTTCATATCATCATCATCGTCATCTATAGCATCGTCATTGTCTTCATCATCATCATCATCATATCATCTTCATATTGTCTTCATGATCGTCATCGTCATTGTCATATCGTCTTCATCATCGTCATCCTAGAAATCGTGTGAGTTAATTATATTGCCAAATACTATAAATAAATATTAATTTAAAGTGATTTATGCCTAAACCTTTATCATTTGATAATGCACATAAACTACATTGTAGTTAGTAACACACATGGTTTTATTTTGACATTGTCATCAAAATCATAATTATCATCATCGTCGTCATCATCAAAATCATAATTATCATCATCGTCGTCATCCTCACCATCATCATATCATCATCATCAACATCATCATCATCATCATCATCATCTTCATCATCATCATCTTCATCATCATCTTCATCATCATCATCATTGTAGCAGGGATTTCTCCCTTGCTACAGGGAAGGAATGGCTACCTTCCATCTATAGGACGGAAGGGTAGGGTTCCTGATGGCAATGCAAGAAAAACTGAGCAGAAATGAAGCAAAGAACAGAAAGGAAAGAGATGGAAACCCTATACACAAGGTTAGACTCCAGAACCCTGCATACACTTGTTAGAACATGAAATAAAACCTGCAAGCAAACTGAGTTAGACAAAAAATAAAATAAAAATTACATTTAAACAAAATATTATACCTCTTGATGGAAATGGGCCGCCATGCCCTAGCTTGGAGAAGCACCTCTCTCTTGGCAATGGGGGAGCTATGGCTCAAAGGGAAAATGGATGCGAGGGAGTGTGAGTGGCTTGAGAGGCAAATGCTCTCAAGGCATCCACTCGGGCAGCATAACAGTATGCAAGGGAGGAATGATTTGAGAGTGACCCCCACCCCTCTATTTATAGCTTTTTTGGGGTTTTTTAGGGTTTTAAGCCCCTGGTTGGGGCTTTAGCACCCTTTTTGGTCTTTTAGCCCCTTCCACCCTATATTTAGCTCCTTTTGGGGTTTTAAGCTCCTTTGAGGGGTTTTAGACCCTTTTTGGAGGCTTTAGCCCCTATTAAAGCTATTTTGGCTCTTTTTAGGGGATTTTAAGCCTTTTTGAGGGTGTGGAGGTCCAACGGGGTGAAATGAGGGTTGTGCATGGGTGTCCTTGGGTGGTGTAGGCCATGTAGAGTTGAGTGAGGGATTTTTTGGGTTAACAGATTGCCCCCTGATGTGTGAGGGCAGGAGCTCATCGTATGGCTGATGGACATCATAGGTTTTTCTGCGGAGAGGTGGTGCTTCCTGGGTTGGGGCATGGTGGCTTTTGGTTTTTGTATTAATATGGTTCCCATCAATGGGTGAGATACAAATAATGTGTGACA
>LPNX010894431.1:365971-413242 GCA_001517045.1 Pseudotsuga menziesii
GCCAGCATCCCATGCTCGTAACAATGTCAAAAACATAATGTGATCTATGCTCTATAATACAAGAGCCTATCATGTACAACTGATGATACAATAATGGTTGCCTCAATTAGAGGCTGGATACAATACTGATCTGAAGAAATGCTATATTGGACCCATGGCATTCAACATGGAATGCTATATCTTCATGACTGATAGTCTGCTGGATCTGGAATGGTACATAGTTGTATTGACTCATTGATGGAAGTTAAGAGTCCCTGTGGTACAAGTATGCTGCATTAATCATAAATCTATATAGAAGCACTGCTGGGGATTCTGAACACTGTCTCCAACACAACCCAAAAATCATAAGGGACATAAACCTATTTCGATCCCTTGAATAGACTCATCAATGTGCTATAATCAGGTGACATCCAGGGTCTTCGACCAAATACTGCACGGTCCAATACCCTATACGAATCTCAACGGTGCGATGATGTAGTTGGAATTGAGCACATGAGAAAAAACCATCCCAAGAGGCACTAAGGACTCCTCTCAAGTGGTCCAATTAACTAATCAATGAGGTTAATGAAACCAGGATACAAGGACCTCTGGGTCCATCCTCTAGAATACATGTGTTGTCATCGATAGAGGGAGACCTGCCCCTGGTCAAGGCAGTGGTGTTTCCTTGACCAGAAGCGCAAGGGAGATGACCGAAAGATGTGAGAAAATATGAGGACTGGCCCACTGAATGGGGGGGGGAGGGAAGGATTTGAACAGGGGAAGAGGGAGTGTAGTAGACTCAAACTTCCTTTGTTCAGAGTGTGACGGCAGGGCAGACCAAGCAGCAAATGAAACTGACTCATGGGAAAAGGATCATAGCTGTAATACCAGGCATGTAACTGCAGATGGGAAATACTTGGGGGAGGTAGACACTTTTGATTTTGATGGGATCCAAGGAAGACACATTGCAGAGTAATCTGAACAAAGGAAACCCAAAGTGGGAATGCTGCCAAACTGTTATCTGTGGGGTGGTGTCTAGAGACACCGTTGTGGTACGATCTCGTGGATTTTTGGCGAGCCTGAGAAAGTAAATGCTCGATGGTGCTTTCAATTTTAGAGAGCCTGAAAGCATGAAGGAAACTCCAGTGGGGGATCTTTTTCATTGGTAGTCTCCTATTCCCGAAAAAGGATAAAAGTATACACAGGAGAGCTCGCCCATCCTTTAGGGGATGAGAGAATTCTTTACCGTTGGTAGTCCAATCAAGCGGGAAAGGTTAAACCTATACTGTTTGGACGGTCATTCAGATACTTTTACGAGCATGAATGAAACCAAGTTTTCTTGACAATATTTTCTTGGTGAGAAGGTTGGAAAAGAGCTTAACGAAAACCCATGGTGAGATTTTTCATAAAGTTTGTCCCCTCTATCCGAGAAACCATAAAAGTATGCAGAGGGGAAAGGTCTTGGCTTGAATGTGCCAAGGTGATCCTTTTCATTTGATGGTCTACATAGTCTACAAAAGGTGATAAACGAGACAATGTAGACGCCCTTTCCTATACCTTAACTAGCGGGAAAGGAAGCAGCTGCACTCGGCAATCTTTTCATTATTTTAGGAGTCAGAAAAGAGCTTAAAAGAAACTCCATTATGGTCAACCGATCGAGGGGGCACTGATGGTGCCCCCATGTCGGGACAATGGACAGTGGTCCAAAGGTCATCCGTGCAGTATGGATGGAGCAGGTGGGTCTTGGACATACACAGGATAGATCGCGACAAAGGTACGTGAATCGATGTGACAGAGGCATGCAAATCGAGGTGGATCTCGGACAGAGGTCAGGAGAGTTGTGTGTGAGTTGTGGTGGATGGAATTGACTACATGTGATGTGAGTGCAAGTCCAGAGGAATTTATGTGCCAAATTCATGCAAAATAAATGATTCGTCCTCTGGGCGGAGGCCCGGAGACCCACGCAAGGTACGGTGGATGGATTAGATAGTTATATGATAAAGTAAAATGACGTGTCTTTCGAGCGGTGGCCTGGGAACCCGCATGATTGGCGATAGGCAAGTGTAATGCAAGTACAAGTCTGGAGACACTTACATCACAATGATGTGGCTCGTAAATCGAGGTAACTTTCAGGAAGTGGTCCCAAAAATTACTTGTTAAACATGAGACGATGGTCTCTTTAGAAGATAGAAATTTGAGCCCGGTGGTGTGAGGGGTGTCTCGAATAGGCTCTGGGTGACTCTGAACCAACAGCTAATGGTGCTGCCCCTAAATGGGGGGTTTCTAATTTGTGGTAAAAATGTTGTAAAACAAAAAGGGGCAAGACTATATTACAAGATGAACTGCACGTCACTTAAAGAGTTGACGTTAGAGGGAAAGTGGTTTGGATTTCCAGGCGATCAACGGTCATTCCTTTGTGTGACACGATGAACCCTAGGAGACGGCCCATTGGGACACAAAAAACACACTTGAAAGAGTTCAAGAGTATACTATACTTATGACACCATAGGAAGGTTTGACACAAGTTATCTATGTGTTGTGCTTGCTTCCGTTACCACGCAATGAGGTTGTCAAGATAGAGCAACATGATGTGGATGAGGTCGCGGAAGTATGTGCAAACCCAGATGGTACCCTATTTTTTATTCACGGGAACAGGATTTGAAACCCAAGTGGTGTACGCAATGGGGTAAATGAATCTGGTTGTGCGTAGCTTCTCTATTTCGGCTTTGACCGCGGCCTCTTTGGAAGGATGGATGGGTCGTTGCTTTTGGCGCATGGGGACCACATCGGGTCATGTGTTGATGTGGTGTTCCACGATGGATGGATTAAACCCAGGCATTTCAGTGTAAGACCAGGCAAAGATGTCACGAAATTCTTGGAAGAGAGCTTTGTAGGCAGCGACTTCATCTAGGGAGCAGGATGCCCCCAGCATGTTTCTTCAACAACCTCAGGATTGGTTGACATGTTGATTTTGATGGTTTGTGAGATGTTGGCCATGTTCTCTTCTTCGAAGGCATCTAGTGCCAGAATGGCATTTTTGAACCAGTCAACTTTCCCATGAATGAAATCTTTGGTTTCCACGAAAAACTGGTCATACTGCGACACAAGTTCTTCAGGGAGGAAGAAAGAGCGATGGTGCATGTCATCCCATGGGTATTCTGGGGCGGTTAAGGCTTCAAGTATCCCCTCATCATTATGGAAGCACCGAAGAGACAGGTCTGATGGACCGTCGTTGGTGGTGGAGACAAGAGGGTCTTTAGAACTGGACATCATGTAAATGGACATGGTGTCCAAAGAAGGAGGTGGGGGGTGAAATTCTTCGATCAGGGTGATCTCAGATTCAAGGGAATGTTGATGAAGGTTGGCTATATCCATTCAAAACTCAGACAAGTCTTGGCAGTGGTGAGAATAGTTTCCATACAATCCGCAAAGGGCGTACACATGGTTTGTTCTCAATGACTTGTTTCTGACTATTGGCCCACTTGGGAGTTCAACCACGGGGAGGTTTTTTGTTGTATCCATGGCATCCAGGTGTGCACGGATTATAGGAATTTCAGGGCAGTTTTGAGTTGGATGGCCCTATACTTCGTAGACAGTGCAAGGTGGGATTGGTTGAGGTTCAGCGGTAGCTTTTGTTTTTTTTCCCCTAGCTCTTTTTGGGTGGGGCGGTGCAGGTGTGGGTGTGGTGGTTGGTTTTTACAGGCCGGGTGGAGGATGAGATTCGACCGTATTAGGTTACACGGGGGTTAAAACTACCTGGGGCATTAGTGGTTGAGCCGGTGGATCGAGATACCACACAGGAATTCCCAATGTAAAGTTGGGTAAGTTTAAGGTGGCCATTACTGGCTTGCTCATGACACTAAGCGGGGGAAAGAGGAAGGGAATTGTGTGGACTGGAGAGGAGCCCAGATAACTCCCCGATGGTTGTATGTGGGAATGAGGTTGTGGTTGCAGTTGTGTGTAATGTTGCGGTTGTGGATGATGTTGCGGCTGCTATTGATGTTGCATATGTGGATGGTGTTGTGCTTGCAGTTGGGGATGCGACTGCAGTTGGTGTTTGGGTGCAGCAGTGCTGGATGAGAGCATGCACAAATACGCAGTTTCATTTGGTGTCGGTGGTGGTGACACTAAGGGGAAAGAAGTCATCATGGTGGTATCGACAAACAATCCAGGGCCCACATTCAACAATGGGGAGGCTGGTATGTTGTCAACCATGGTGTTGACCACAGGGATAACATTGACAAGTACGATTAGCCCTTGCGGATCAATGTTGTTGATCATAGGGATAACATTGGTAGGTGTTTTTGGCCCTTGCAGATCGTGATAAGTTAGTTGGTCAACTATCACAATTTTCCCTTCGTGGGGGAACATCATGAGACGAAAAATAGTTGATGCTACGGCTCTCATGGCGTACATATAACTCCTTCTAAGGAGAAGGTTATAGTCCAATTGAGAATTGACAACCTCTATATCAATCAGTATTGTTTTCCCAGCTAATGTGATGGGGACATGGGGGAGGATTCCTTGGGATTTAGTGGGATGACCATCATAATCCCTCAGAGTAGTAGAGGATGGTTGCAGAATTGGGGATCCAAGCTTCTGCCAGACTAGGGTAGACATAATGCACATGGATTCCCCCTCATCCACTATGCACCGGTGCACAACCAAATTCCGGATAGACACCAAGATTTGGAAGGCAATGGTTGATGGCATCCACGGTTCTCCATTTTCCATGTCAAATGCGATCAACTTGGAGTCAGAGGGGTACATGGCACCAAGGGCAGCTAGTAAGGCTTTCCGTTGCATTGGGAAATTTTTGAGTACCTCAAGAGCAGACATGGCGGTGGGTGTTTGGGCCAAATCATCCATGATGCTGTAGCTGATAGCAACTCTAGCCGTGGCATTTTTGACAACCCAAGGTATGGGTGGGCACGGGAAAGGGGGTAATTGAAGAGGTGCATTGGTTGTTTTAGACGTGGATGCTGTTGATGGGTCAGCAGATTTGATGTTGGTTCCATACTGATTTCATCTGGTTTGTAAGTTGACCTCTTTAGTTGTTATAGCTAGCAAGTGGTGGACTCCTGTTTCTACCGTCGGAGGTGCCCTCGGGGATTTGGGATTGGGTTGGGGAGGGGGTACAGTTGCCACCAATCCTTGGACTGGTAATGGGTTTTGGAGCACCATAGGAGGAGGTCCTTGTGGTGTCGAGTTGGGTTGGGCTTGGTCCATTGTGTTGGTGGCATGTTGAACTTCATTCCTAATGGCCTGCTTAGCGCGACCCATGAAGAGACAGTCAAATGTGTAGTGCCCGTAGACCTCACAAAGTGTGCATGGTTGGTTTGTATGCAACAGGGTGTTGCGTCTCGGTGCATTTGGTCGTTGCGTACTTTGGGATGGCCGGTTTGCTGCGGCATTATTGGGAGGATTTGGTTGTTGACTGCCTCCCTATGGTTGATTGTTGCCTTGGTTTCGGGGTCAGTTGTTCCTAGCTTGTCCTTGTTGGTTATTGGGGGCTGGCTGGTTGGGACAGTTTTGTTGTGCAAACACTTGTACCAATGGAGCAAGTGGAGCAGAGGAAGGGGCTTGAACAGCTTGCACCAGTGGTGCATAGTAGACTTGGGTAGGTGTCGGTGCCACAAATGTGGGAATTTGTCCCACATATTGTTGTGTTGGCCAAGCTAATGCCTGGGTCTGCTGTGGTGGCGTAGGTTGTGCATAAGAAGTTGTGGCTCTGGACTGGGACATCATTCTTGCATAGTCCGGAGTCTATTTTTGTTAAGAAACACTAAGGGTGTTGCTTGGTTGTGGCGGTATTGTAGATGGTGTCGGACGATGCTATGGTTGGTGAGAGACAGAACCTATGATGCCATCTACAGCATGGGATGTCCCCGGTGCATCCCGGTAGGAGGTACCTGCACGGGGAGCGTCTGGAATGACAGTGTAAAGGTATCTAGACTGTGCATAGATCAGATCAAACTGCTGGGCTTTCAATATGGCCTCCTCTTCGAATTGGGGACGTTCGAATGCGACGTCCTTTACTATAGGTGGGAGCAAGGTTTTAAGGAACCAATCTAGGAAGATCCTGTCATCAAGTTGGATCTTACACAAACTACGGTGTCCTTGCCACTCATGGATGTGGTTGGTTATGTGGGTCATGATATTCTGGTGGCAAGATAACAAGATCTCCACCCCTTCATCATATCTGGCAGAGAGTTGGAAATAGTGCAGGAACATGAAAGCCAGGGAGTTGAAATCCGGGTACTTGACTTGTGGTAGCTCAATGTACCACTTGGTTGCGACACCTATGAGGGTGTGTTGGAATAGTCTTAGCATGATCAAATGATCTACGATGTTGTTTGATGAGCACTATAGATGAAATGTCATGATATGGTTTTGGGGGCACTACTCTGCCTTCCCTTCAAACTTGGGAATGTCTGAGGGAAGTTTGGTTGGCATGGGAGGTCAAAACGTTTGATGGTGGATAGGTTCATTTGTTAACCGAGACAAGTCAGGCAAGTTGAGATGTGCCAGGAAAGGAAGTTTTGACCCTAGGTTGATGTGATATGGGGAAGCCATGGTGGTGGGGTTTGCAGGTACATGATGCACTTGCATAACTGGGGGTACTTGTGGCACCATTGTGGACGAGCCAGTGCCCCCAAGGGTGGTAGGAGGGGTAGTGTAGGTGGAAGGGCCACTGCCCCCGTGTATGACAGGAAGAGTAGTGTATGTGGAAGGGCCACTACCCCCATGTATCCCAAGTGGTACATTGTGGGTTGAAGGCATACTGCCCCCATGTGTTGCAGGTGGGACAACTTGACTGGTGAATATGGGTGGCGGTAGCTGGCTTATGATGATTCACATGACCATACTAGGGCCACCTGTAGGGGTGTTGGTGGTAGTTTGTGGTGTGGACATGGATCCACTAGCAATTAATATGCCGACAAATGGATCCGGGTTTGCACCAGCCATGGGGCTTGATGGTTCAGTGTGCATATCTGGTTCAGACTAATATGGGTCTGAATCTGAATCAAAGGCTGTGTGGCCTTCTGATGGTGTAGAAGGTCATCGAGAATGGTCTCGACAATGTCAGTTTAATGACCTGTACTGTGGTGGTTCTCCTCTTAGGCGTGAGGAAGAGCATGAGGGACCAAACGTGTCAGATTTGTATGTCAAAATGGTGGTAATGATTTTTGGACCCCAATTTTAATGGCTTCCTATTGGCTTTAGGTGGTCACTCGGCCACCAAGACTGCCAGAAGACAGCGCTTGGATTTTTCCTCACAGGAGTGCTAGTCAATTGGTGAGGGTCGTTGCCCATTTCGCTTGACAATTCCTCTCAGCGGCCAGCTACTTTGGGGTTCCCGTGGTACTCCTCACAATGAGTTTCTAGGCTAAGGCCATGTACTTCCCACGGTTAAGGCAGTCAGGGACTTATGTCCTCAAGGACTGCAGATGTTTAACTTAGAGAAAATTGTAAATTTTAATGGCTTACTTAGCGTCATGAACTGAGTTGGGTTGATTTATATGGTATGGTGTGTATTTATTTTGTTTTTCTGTTATACCTGGTGGCTACTTAAATGGTTTATGAATATTCCACAGAGTTCATAACATTGTGAATGAAAGCAGTAAATAGTAATCATAAATTTTACACATGTACCATTTGTAAACCTAAACTATGATAGCCTGACTAGGTGACTACCTTGCACCTATATTTCTCTTCAACTAGGAAAGGGTGTTGGGCTCTCAACACAATGGGACTAATCCCATCCGTAGATCCATAGGTCACCCTCTGGATGCAAGGTTGGTCAACAGGGAGGACATTGAGCATCGTGAGAAGCCCTCCTTCTCTACCCCCTCTACCTTCCAAGTCACCCATTTTTAGTGGATTCGAAAAATAATAGGTGAAGTTCCTATTACTATATGAGCTTCACCCTTCTTCTTATCCCAGAATACCCCGAAGGGTGATGACTGGGTAGAGGAGGAAGGGCTAGGCAAGATGTTGATTTTAAGTAAATTTTAATCAAGCTTTGTTCATTAATCCATTAAACATTGATTTACACTTTGATTTACACATTCTGCAAATGAAATGAACAGAAATAGAAATAGAAACAGTTTTGATGGATAGAGGCAGCTGGGCCACACTGACAGTCCCAATATAAGCAAACAGTTAAGCCCAAAAATGGGTCGTGCACCTGTAAAGGTCCTGTTTTTGCGAAGTGGATTGTGATCAAACCGTGAGGAATTACCTCAAATGGTTGAAAACCCACTTCGAAAATGGGCCCTTTTACCCCTAACCATAGGAATATTTGCAAATGGATCAACTGTTTGGGCAGAAAACAAGCCTGAACATAGGTGAATTTTAAGAAATTCGATTCGGTCGTTTTTTCAGAGTTGAGTGATTTGCAAATCACAAAATGACCAATAGTAACTAGTACTATGGCCATATGGGCTCGGATTGGCCTCGAGGAGGCTCAACAGTAACTAGAAATGAAAATAAACAGAGATCTAAGCTAGATTTGACAAAATTAAAAACTGAAACTTGTAAAAACACTCCAGGGATCCTATGGGATCGACCTGGTATGGTCACCAATTCTATAGCAGGGATTTCTCCCTTGCTACAAAGCAGGAATCGCTACCTTCCATCTATAGGACGAAAGGGTAGGGTTCTTGATGGTAATGCAAGAAAAACTGAGCAGAAATGAAGCAAAGAACAGAAAGGAAAGAGATGGAAACCTTGCACACAAGGTTACACTCCAGAACCCTGCATACACTTGTTAGAACATGAAATAAAACCTAAAAGAAAACTGATCTAGACAAAAACTAAAATAAAAATGACATTTAAACAAAAGATTATACCTATTGGTAGAAATGGGCCACCATGCCCTAGCTTGGAGAAGCACCTCTCTCTTGGTAATGGGGGAGCTATGGCTCAAAGGGAAAATGGATGAGAGGGAGTGTGGGTGGCTTGAGAGGCAAATGGTCTCAAGGCATCCACTCAAGCAGCATAACAGTATGTAAGGGAGGAATGATTTGAGAGTGATCCCCACCCCTCTATTTATAGTTTTTTTAGGGTTTTTTAGGGTTTTAAGCCCCTGGTTGGGGCTTTAGCCCATTTTTTGGGCTTTTAGCCCCTTCCTCCCTATATTTAGCTCCTTTTGGAGTTTTAAGCTCCTTTGAGGGGTTTTAGCCCCTTTTTGGAGGCTTTAGCCCCTATGAGAGCTATTTTGGCTCTTTTTAGGGGATTTTAAGCTCTTTTGCTCATTCTTAATCCTTTTTGAGGGTGTGGGGGTCCAACGGGGTGAAATGAGGGTCATGCATGGGTGTCCTTGGGTGGTGTAGGCCATGTAGAGCTGAGTGAGAGATTTTTTGGGTTAATAATCATCATCTTCATCATCATCTTCATCATCATCATCATCATCATCTTCATGAACATCATCATCATGTGGTTCATCATCGTCATCATCCTCACCATCCTCATCATCATCATGAACATCATCATCATCATCATCATCTTAATCATCATCATCATCATCGTCATCATCATATTCATCATCATCTTCATCATCATCAACATCATCATCACACACACATCATCATCATCATCAACATCATCATCATCAACATCGTCATCATCACACATCATCATCATCATCATCATCATCACACATCATCATATTCATCACACATCATTGTCATCATCATAATCATCATGTGGTCCATCATCGTCAT
Source organism: Pseudotsuga menziesii (assembly GCA_001517045.1). Lineage (NCBI taxonomy): Eukaryota > Viridiplantae > Streptophyta > Pinopsida > Pinales > Pinaceae > Pseudotsuga > Pseudotsuga menziesii. The sequence goes on from LPNX010894431.1 coordinate 375,679, forward strand.
CATCCTTAGCATCCTCATCATCATCATGAACATCATCATAATTATCATCATGTTCATCATCATCAACATCATCATCATCATCATCATCATCATTGTCGTCATTTTCATCATCATCATCTTCATCTTCATCATAATCATCATCTTCATCCTCATATTCTACATCCTCATCTTCATCATCATCATCATCATCATCATCATCATCATAATGATTCGTCTTCATCATCAGCGACATCCTCATCCTCATCATCATAGATTCACTACACACATAAATACTCGCATAGACACACCCCCCTCTTTGTAAAAAAATAAAACATAGTATACATATATATAAATAAATAAAATAAAGCATAAATAAATAAATTAATTAAAACATAAAACAATATATATAAATAATTATAAAACAATTATTTATAATACATATATATATAAATAAAATAAAAACATAAAACCACAAAAAAACACTAACAGTGGCGCGCTATTTTCCTTTCAGCTTCACGAGAAAGCTTCTTCTGTGCATCTCGTCGGGTGCTTGTGTTTAGTGATCACGAGAAAGTTTCTTCCTCTGTGTTGTGCATCTCGTTGGGTGCTTGTCGTTCAATGATCAAGGGTCGATCTGCACAACTTGGCCGGAGAACAATATCAGTGGGAGCAACGATTTGGACCGGCCACAAAGACTAAGGAGAGTGGATTGTGGTTTTGTAGCGAACAAGGAGGCCAAATGTCAGTCAAGACAATGCATCCCAAAATTGTGAGTAATGTGCCCTAATTCATGTCTATTTTTTATTTTTTAAGATAGTCTTACAAATCTCCAGGGTTTCTTAGCCAATAGAGGAAAGGCAGAGGCTATTAGAGTAGGATTAGACCCAGGTTGTGTAGGGTTGGTACGTTTCAATCCCGCCTTCCGAATTTAGGATTTTGATAAAGCAAACCCCCATTTTTATGGGGTCAGATGGTCCTCACTCTCTCGTCCAGTGGTGATGTGTTCCTTCTCACTCAGTTATGGTGAACAGGATCTTCTGTGGGTGAGCAATTAGACACCTCATTTATATACCTTGCCTACTTGATTACTTTACTTTTACCAACAACCCAAAGGGTCTCTGTCTATACTACCTTCTTCTTCACCAACTTGAATCCTTCCTTTTTTAACCTTTGTTTGTAATGCATCCGAATTCAACTGTGGATTTTTTTGAGAGGAAAGCAATAAAGGAAAAAGGATTTCGGAGTATTTTACCTCAATGGCGCGTTCAATAGATCCCCCAGTAGTAGGAATAGATTAGATAGTTGTGTTATCTTTATCATCTTTCAAACATGGGTTTTCTTCATTGTGCATGAATTTACATTGATCAGCTAATGACAGAACCAATTTGACAGTTTCAACTAACCCGCATTTGACCCATATTGGCTGACATGGATTCTGAAGTCTGGCCAGTCTGAGCATTACAATTAGTGGACGAACCCACCACATTTTGGTTCGCATTCAAACTGGTTTGGTTGTTTTTATGTGAGTTATCTTAGCAACCAGTTCCCAAATAAGCTATTAAGCCGACCCCACCCAAATGAGATGCTTAAGGGAGGTTTAGAGAATTATTAGAGTTCCACCATAGCCACGATAGATAGAGTTTTTCTGCTCATATTTATGCTCGGTCTGGTGGAGAAGGATGAAAATCGGTCGCTGCCCCGAGCAGGATTGCCAAGCCATATTTTGTTATAAGCAAGAAACTTGAACCTAACCCCTAGATCACTCAAGATCATTATAAAATCCCTAGGTTAGAAAGAAACTCGAACCTAACCCAGTATTTTCCAAATTGTAGCGACAACAGGGATTTGCGAGAATTCTTCCAAATGTTATGGATTTCTTCTTTAAGGTGTTTTATTATAGAAACCTTATATTAGAAAGCAACTCAAACCTAACCCAGTAATTCCCAAGCTCTAAACACCATGAGAGCTTGGACTATACAATATATTTTCATTAAGTGATTGAATGAAGTAATCCACTTACAATAACTATTTTTCTACATACCTGTAAATATCATCATCAAACAAAACTGTCCATGAGGACAGAGTTCAAGAACTCTGTCCACATGAACTATATCTCACAAAGGATAACAAGTGTTCAACCAAGCAATGGTGAAGATTCATGGTATTATGCTTCACAAGTTTGCGAGGTTGCAACCTAATGAAACATAATACCACGAATCGTCACCATTATTAGCCAACACTTATTAGCTATTTTAGAGTTAGTGAATTGAAAGTGGCTAAGTCAATGCAAAAAAGAAAGGTAATAAGTTTGAATAAATAAACTATTTTGATAATTGTACCTACATCTTCCGCTACATGCATTGCTTGCATGCCTCACATATCTCGATGTACTATCAAAATTATTATTATTGGTATGTGTACATTCTCTCACTGACAGTCTTCTTCCTATTTATTCTCCAAAACAACTATATTATAGGGCCTTTTGGCATGACATTGTTTTGCATGTAGCTTTTATTTTGTCAATCTAGCATAACTAAAGCACCAAACCTACAAACATATTATAAAAACAATAGAATATCAGTTTGGGATACTATATTTTTCCATTCGGTGATCCAGTACCTTTTGTAATACCTTCAACCATTCAAAAGATAGGGGATAAGACAATGTACATGTGGCACCTAGCAAGGAGAACCTATATAATGCCTATAAATGATTCATTAATGGTGATGATAAAAAATAGTTTCACCTTTGAATTGCTTCAATAGCCTATAAATAGTAAAGAATCCCTACTCTAGAAATATCATTTCACGAAATAAAACACACCATAATCCACCCGTAATTTGATAAATGAATGGAAATAACTATCAATGGGCGATAATAAGGAGTCCTATACATACATATATTGGCATAAATTGTAGTTTTATATTTGATGCATATGCATAACAGATCGTCTCAAGCTTGACAACGTTGAAAGGCCAAAGTACAATGGCCACAAGCATACATATGAAGCTTATGAAGCCTACCCAATTCATGTTAGGAAAAGGCAATGCAAGTAATAGGTGAGAATGGAGACTTGTATGTAACTAAAAGAGGGGCATACATTAGAATATTTAGGGCTACCAAATGCACACACCTATTAACCAAACTCATTCTTGACATGCTTTTTCTTTAACAAGTTTTTTGCTTATAAGTCTTTCCAATTTTTTTTGCTTATAAGTCTTTCCAAGTCTTTTTGCTGGTATTTTGCTATGCTTATGCCAAAAAAAAATTCGGCAATGGTGCGGGTAGAACCAAATAGGTATTTGTCAGACCTGTATTCCTCCATCGAAGGGAGTTTGGGAAGGCTAGAGGAAAGTGATACATCCAGTAGGTCTACAAGGGCTAGATCAACTAGATGTCAAAAAATCAGAAGAAAATTCAACAAACACTTGAATTTTTTTATCAAAGGAGAGGGGTCATGTTCCTATGATGATGAGACAGTGGGAGACATCGACGTGCCCTTAAGGTACCAACACCTAGTGAAACAATGGGTTCCTAGTGATCTTACTCAAGTAAACACTATTTTTTGTGTGAATAAGAGGATATATAGAATTGCATCGTCGTCATTGCATGGATTTGGGTTGTTTTGCATGGACGACATAAAGGTCGGATACGGTAGATGTACAAAATTGATGGAGTATGTTGGACCCTGTTACAAATACAGTGATTGGATGTGCCTGGTATAATATACACGAAGTATGCGTAGATATGGGTTGTCAGCGAATTATATACAACTTAAAGACAAAGCTCAAAATAAAGGAGCAACGTTGTACATGGACGAAAGGTAAAAAACAACTGGTAATATTGCAGGGTTTATAAACAGTGCCCAACCAGGGTCTACACTAAAGCAACCCAACTGCATATTCGAGTCACGTGAAGGAAACCGTGTCATTGTATGTGCAATTAAATCAATAGCTGCTGGCAAAGAACTGCTTATTGATTACAATTTGAATCGTGTAGATATAAACACTGTTAGTATGGTTGTGGTACAACAAATAATTTAACCACCCTTTTATTAATTATTTTAACATCTATAGGACTTTTTGTTAGCATATAATTGTAATTTTCTACTTTTCATGTTTCCTTATGTAACTTTTAGTATGTTTTTTATGCAGGGTTCTCTCAGGGGCACCTCCATCTCCATAGATGTTTGTCGACCTGAGTCAAGGCAGCAGGTATACATCGATATTGCCAATGTAATATTAAATTTAGGATGGACATACAGATACGTTGTTATTTATTTTCATTAGTATTATAGGTTCGTTTATATAATATTATCTATTTTCCATGCAGAGTGTTGGTCAGGGAAGCCAATCGGCTATTGATCAGCCGACTACAACATCGAGACAATAGCCAAACATGAATGTAATTCTCCATTTCAAATACTTTAAAATCGTAAACATGTATATCGTGACGCATAATGTTTATTTTGTTATGTATTCTTTCATTTTTGTGCCATTGCATTCATGTTGGTAATGTTGTCTACCTTTTTTGCAGAATGACAGGGGAAAGTACCCAGCTGTTGATAAGACAATTGGAGCCTCGATACAACTAGTAAACCTAAATGTATTTCCACATTCTAAATACTTCAAAAATGTACACATATAAAACATGTAGCATGGTGTTTATTTTTGTTATGTATTTGTTAGCTGTTACATATTGCATTCATTGTGATAATGTTCCCTACTTTTTTTGCAGGTGGATGATTGAGGTAAATCCCCATCTATTGATCAGACCACACCCTCGTCTAGGCATCAGGTAATCCTAGATGTAATCTATAATATAATTATTTGTGCACACTATTGCTTCAAAGAATAAGCAATTTTTTATATATTTCAATTGCAAACAGGGGATTTGGTTTGTGAAATAGCATCTTAAAACTCTTTACAGAATGAGGTCTCCCAGTTGATGAGAGATAGTGAAATTAGAAAGTCTGCAGACCCGTTGAGGGTGCTACAAAAGACAAGGGAAAAAAAATGAGGAACTGATTCATCTGACATTGGCAGTTCCACTAATAGAAGGGCTTGAACAAAGGATTGAATTGTTGTTACAGCAACGTAAACAAGTGGACGTAAGTTATCGAATAATAATGTAAATTCATTTATAAAAACTTTATAATATTTGATTTTATATGCTATTGAACTTATAATACAATGGTTTGAATTTACAGCGCACTATGGAGATTATCAGTGGTGTTCAAGGCAATTTTGGTCCTAGTGACTAAACCACTCCACGTACACCACATATTGCTCGCATATTTTCCACTAAACAGTTGGCAACACGCTCTGTGACACCCTCGAGGGTAGCGAAGGGTGTAGCTGATGTTTCCCCACCCACAACAGATGCTGCAGAAGAAGGGGTCGATGCAGGGTTAGATAGAGATGTGGAAGCATTTCCTGGATCTTCTCGTGTGACTAGCACCGGTTCAATAGTGTGTACATTTTTGGTGAATGAAGAATTGTTTCCAATAAATATAGAGAGGATTCTAGGTCATTATAGATTGTTCAATTTAGTTTTTATAATTTGTGTCTAATATACCGATAATATTTTTTAATGTTGGCTAATGATGGCATTAATGTTTTGCAGGAAATGATATATTTTATAAACATATGAATGATTTGGGCTTGGAGATCTTCGGGCCCATCATTCACACAATGTGGAACAAGCAGCCAAAAGCTTTAAAGGATGATCTGACTAATCGCTTGGTTAGTATGTTCAGACAAATACCTTTGATACATCAAAGGTCCTACAGAAGGCTGGAAAACATCTGAAGATTGTTCGAGACCAGTATAGGATTCACCTAGAAAAGAACCCTAGGTATGAGCGCCCTCCAATGATTCCATCTATGGAGTGGAAAGCCTTGGTGGAAGATGGAAAAGAGAAGTGCCTGATAAAATCAGGAAATATACCACCAGGTGGAACAATGAGGTATGCAATACATTCCAAAATGTAGTGGTAAGCCTTATTATTAATAGTTTTTATATCAATTTTGGTACATCGACTAATGTATTTAAAAACTTAATTAGGCTCTCGGACACATCTAAGGCCACCAAGGCAATAATTGAAAAAATTGGCCAACACAAGCTTGGGCCTGGTGGTTACTCCAACTTGGTGGCCCGATATGTAAGTATCGCAAAACCCAAATCTGCATCCAAATATCATACAGATTATTATTTTTCTTTTGTTCTGACAAAAAATGTAAAATTAATGACATCATGCAAATATGAATGCCAACTGATTCAAAGAATTGCCCAGTGTGGATTACATGAAGCTTGGCTTCAAACAAGGTTTTGACGCTGTTGTTGAACATCGGAGAAGCTCGTTTGGGAATACTTCATGATCTTCTACTGATCCATCTGGTGACCAGGTATGTAAAAACTGTATAGTTTAATGATAATTTATTAATTCTCATGCAATTTGTTCCTTATATATAAATGAACATAAATTATTTATTCCTTTTTGTGCAGGAAAGTAATGATCTCGTTCATGTCGAGGATGTACATGACCAACACCATGAAGATCACGCTTCTCATCCTAGTAATGAATTTATTAATGTGCTACTATTTTTTATAGACCATTGTCGATGATGAACATTAATTCTAATTCTACACAATTCAACTGCAGAGCATGTAGATGCAGATAACACAGAACAGGTTGGGCCTATACAAGATAATGTTGAACATGTTGATGTGCACATGGCAGGTAAAAACACACATGCGTAATGTTTTTTTTATGAATTACTCGTATTTATCAAAATATAAATATATTAATGAAATATTTTGACATTATTGTAGAAATTCATCGCCCCTCGCCTGAAGTTCAACCTTGCAAGCAGACTAGTAAGGATATCGATGATCAGATTCTGGAAGATGTGAGTCTAACTAAATATTTAAAGAGAAGAAAAGTAAAAAGGAAGTGACTAAACAAATTTTGAGTAATTCTTATTTATAAAAAAAAACATTTAATGGTTTTTTCCTCCATTTCATCAATGAATGTTTGAATGAATGCTTTAATGAATGGTTTACTGATTTTTTTTCTGCCGTTGACTAAATGAATGTTTTAATGAATGAGGTAATGAATGGTTTAATAAATGGTTTTTTTAGCTGTTGAATGATTGAATGGTTTAATGAATGATTTAAAAAATGATTTAATGAAAGAATATTTCAACTATTGAGTGAAATAATTTGCAGTAGATTCATTGTTATTTGCATTGTAGATGCATTGTTATTTGGATTGTGAAATAGTGAAATAAATTTTTATTTGCAAGTATATGCATTGGGTTTGGGGAGTTGAGAGTGATGTGAGGGGGGGGAGGGGCCATAAGAGCTTCCACCTTCACGTGGTTGGTCCTGTTTAGTAGAGAATATTAAATTATTCTCGAAACAGAGAGGAGCTCAATGAATGGTAAGGAAGAATACATTAAAAAACATCTATTTCTATAATTTTAGTGTATAATTTTCACTATTGCTATTTGACTCCTCCATTGGAACTTGTTACAGATAGCATTGAGAATCATTTCCATCGTTAAGAGGAAAGAAATGGTATTTTGATTAAATCGATGGCCTTATATACATAGTATTTTTGGCTATCCGTGTTTTATCAGGTGATATATTCCTAACAATTAATTTACTTGAATAGTTGAATAGTATTGTAATTTACATTGTAATAGAATTGTATTTATTTAGATTGGTTTTGTTATTTTCATAAACAAACATAAATTTATTTGATGGGTCCAAACTTGAAACTATTGCAACAGGACAAAAAATGAAGTATGTTGAATGATGTTTTGAAAGGTAAAGCATAAGAAGACAGTGTGAAGATCCACAAATCAAGGTATAATTATGTTTTCTTTTGTTTGATTGAGTTGTGTATTGATTATTTATGCATGTGCACACACATACATTTAGTTGATGATGATGATTACCATACATTGAGGCGAACTTTGTTCTATCTGATCTAAACAATTACCTTAAATAGTTTGATTTATCATGATAATTGGCCCCTTGGTAATACTTTACCAATTCCATATATCTAGGACAACAAAATTAAATGTAGGCATTTCATTACAAGAAATATGATAGGCATTTGGGTTTGATGGGAATATGAAAGGTCAAAAGACAGAAAAAGATACATAGACTTGTGAGGAAAATGGTATCTGAAGCGTTGTTTCCCTATTATTCCACATGAGTATATTGTTATGGTAACAAAGTATTGAGATCTGATTGAAGAAATAAAGATCTATTTGCTACTTTATTTCTGGAAGTCATTGTTTGAATGCTTAAGTTATAAAAATTGTTTATTTTTGTTGTTTTTAGGAAATCTTCCAGAGGTATCCACGGCCTGAAAAATAGTATCAGTCATTTTCACTGATTTACAATGATAGATAACTAGATTTGGTATGACATATTTTCGCTAAAGGAAACATTTTCACATTTGTTGGAAACAGTTTCGAGGTTCTTTCCCAAGGAAAAAAATGTTTTTTATTGAAGAAATCCCATTTGCAGCCATGAATTTTGGTGGTGTCGATCCTAATCACTTCAAGGGTAAACATCAATATGCTCCTATTACTCGAAAGGGTTACTGGAAGGTATGTAATAGAATCATGTTAGTTTTCCAGGTTTAAGATTGACAGTATTTAAGGATAAACACATGAATACGATGTTCTTTGTATGAGTCATAGTTACCAGTAGGTATGTCATGGGATTAATATACTCTAATAAATCGATTTTTCTATTTCCTTCAGTTTGACATGGGAGAATTCCTCATTGATGATCAATCAACAGGTGAGCATACAGTCCATGTTATTCAATTGGGCACATGATTTCTTCTTAAGGAATCTTATGAAAATATTGATGGCATTTTATGAACGTTTTGTTGTAGCTTTCTTTGTTGGAGGTTGTGTTTCTATTGCAGATTCTGAAACTTATTTTCTAGCTAGTCCATCGGTAAATATTGCATACCTTTGATCTTTTGTAAATTTCTTGTATAACTTAGTGGTGTTTTCTAGGTCTATGCATGATACGCTATTACACAGGGGTGTGGCACATCTGATGCTTGTATTCTATTTGTTAGAATTTCATCATTAAGCTAGCATTATATTTGGATCTTTACTGAGAGAATAACAAGCACAGCAATCAAACACAAGAGACAATGAACACAGTGTTTATCCTCGGGGAAACCATAAATGGTGAAAACCCCGCAACTTCCTCAGAGATAGAATCAGCACCAAAATAGAAAAGCCCCAAAACAGTAAGTGATGTCCCGACATCAGTAACCTTCTTCTTGTCTAGCCCCAGTGTCTTCTTCTTCCTCAACTATGCACTACACTTGAGTGTGTATAAGTTGTGTGATAAATAGAGACTCCAGTTCTCTATTTATACTAATACTGACATGACTAAAACCCTACCAGGGTCGACCTCTACTAGGAGAGTCTAATAACCCTAGTGCCCGGCACTGTGGGGACTTTAACCCTTAGACAATAGGAGGGTTACCCACAATGACTTGACATGATTTGTTTACATGATAGACCTTCCTGATAGGAACATCGGGGCATGACATAACTCAAGTACATCCCAGAATAAACATCGGGTTACAATATATAAGAAATACAAGTGAAATACATTCCGAAGTTACATATACATCAACACTATTGCACTGTGTGATCATTTTACTATTGCAATGTGTGATTTCCATGCATGAGGAATATTTAAAATTATATGCATCTACCATGCTAGGTGAAAATTTTGATTTCCATGTAAGTTCTTAAAAAATAGCCCTTCCAGCTTAGCAAAAAACTTAGTAATATGCTATAGAATCCAACTGGCTCATTTTGAGGGAAGTTTTTCTTCACAGAGAAAAGTATGCAGATCATATTTCCAATGAGATAACCAATGTAATCCCATGGAAATGGATATTGGAACATGGGAAACCAATACTTGACAAGTTGTATATGCCATTTAACTTGAAGGATAAATGGAGTAATATGAAGAAGAGTAATTACTGAAGCATGTACATACATGGATGAATTAATTATGTCTATCTTGTTCCCAATATTCCTCTTTGGAGGAAAACTTCTTGGAATATCATGTGTAATCTCAACATATCCTTCTATCATTCTACTCAATTATACTAATAATTCCTTCATAGTGTCACATTTTTCAACAGTATTGGACTTTATGCCGTCTAAGACTCTTATTTGCACCATTTCATAACACTCCTTGGTATCCTTTATTGCATTTATGAAGTTCTTTGTAAATAACAAAACTTTTCTTTGGCCCTTATCTTTAATTCACAACTAAATTATTTTTCTATCCTTTATAATGTCCTGATTTCTTCTCAAGTGATTTATATCTCCATTGGGCATCCACAAACTAATTATATTTTACATTTTAGTCCTTCTATTGAATTGGACTTGAGCATGCATTTTATTTATATGTTTGACAAAATGATTCTATATCATCACTCATTTGGACATGTTGAGGGAAAATCTATCATATCTAAAACACTAATTAGATTATTTTGATGCATAAAATTCAATGATCACCAGCAGAGTGTGTGCTCTAGAATGAAAAGATATATAGAAGCATACCAAACTGATATGTCGTAAGAGTTGTCAGGTAAATAACTATAAATGAAAAGGATATAGATTATTTACATATTTATTGGAATAATCTCCACCATTATCTGTGTGAAGGATATTGATCCCCTTACCAGATTGTTTCTCTACAAGAGCTTTAAAATCTATAAGACAAACAAACACATCAGCTTTGTGTTTTAAGAAGTAGACCCCTGTGTATATAGAGATGTAATCAATGAAGGTTAGTAGTAAGTACGTATATTTATTTATTCATAGATAGGTGAGGAAAGGGACCAATAATGTCACCAAGCACAAACTAAAGAAGTGATGTGGCTCTCTTAGCCTTTCCTTTCTCAAATCTCTCTTCAAGGTGCCTACCAAGAGTATATATTGGACAAACTCCATCTAAGAAGGATATAGGTGGCAACCCCACTATCCCATCTTGTTTGATTAATTGATGCAATTAACGTAAGTTAATATGCCCAAACATATCATGCCATAACTTACTAACATCATTAGAATGCATTAACAAAGCTAAAGTACGAGTTTTAAGAAAAAACTTTGAAAAAACATACAATTTATTTTTGTGATCAACTTTTCCAAGTGAAATCTTTGAACCATCAATTGAATCTGAAATAATTATTGAGTATTTGGTGAAGATAAATTTCTTACCATGGCTTGAGTGTGTCATTTGATAGATGGAAATCATATTTTTCAGATAGATAAGGTACAAGTAAAACATCTTGAAATTTCTCATCTTCTTGTAAAATATCACAAAAGATTCATGTGTTAAAGACATTCAAATGTTACCATTGTTACTACATGTTTAAGTGAACTACACTATACCGCTTCCTGAATGGAAACCTATCAATTTTTTTTTGTTAAATCTACCACCAGGCATCGCTTTTTCAATGATGTTTCGACACTTTTGTTAAATATCCAACACCTTCAGTCGTCGCTCAATCGATGCTTTTTATTAAACCTCCGACACCTTTCCCATCGAATATTCGACGATTTCAGGAAAACTCTAACAGCATTGTCATGACTCTGACACTTCAGCCCGTCGGAAGACCGACCCTTCAAGTGTCAGTATGCTTTGGATATTCGACTCTTTCTGGAAAAAACATCGACAGTGTGGCCATGACTCCAACACTTCAGCCCATTGGAAGGCCGACCCTTCAAGTGTCGGTAGGCATTGGATATTCGATAGTTTGTGCAAGTTTTTAGTGACACTTTGAAATAGATAACTGTCGAATAGGAGACACCCTATGGCATCAGATATTCGACCAACTTAGGTATCATGTTGAATATCCAACGCTATGCCACTGATAGCAAAAACAAGTGCATGTATTGAAGATGCGACTGAGAAGTCTCGAAAATTAGGCATGTAAGGTGTCAAATTTTGGTTTGAAATTTTGTTGTGTATGGTTGTTGTGATGTGAACCCTGGTTTTGGGTTTGAAATTTATGCAAGACTTAGGAGCGGAAGAGGCGTAGAATGGGATTGATAAACCTAATGCAGAGAGGAACCTCACAAAAAGATAAGAGTGGCTAGTGAATCTTCTATGCACACCCTAAAGAGCACTGGAAAGGAAGACATAGCCCAAGGGACTGTGTAGCAAAGAAGGGGATGCTTCCTTTTGTTGGGTGTGTAGGTATTGTGGATTCCAGGTCAGATAGATCTTCTGGAGGTGTCCCTAGCTCTTGAATGAGCCACTAGCTTATCCATTCTTCCTTTCCACTGCCTTAGAAGCCTGATAAACCCAAAGGAGATTGGATTGGATGACATCTTGATGCACCCAATTGTATATTGGCTTAGTTGGGTAGCCTGATAAACCTAATTGGATCTTGGCTTGGTTAAGCAGTCTGATAAACCCAATTGGTAGCTGGATTGGTTGTGTATTGATGTGCATTTGGCCATGTGTGACCCTTGGAAAGACAACTTGATAAACCCAACTATGAATGATGGCTTGGCTAAGCATCCTGTGAAACCCAGTAGTGAAATTGCTTGGCTATGTAGCTTGATAAACCCATCTGTTGGCTTGGCTGATCCTTAATGTGAATGTTGGCTTGAGTGTGTGTAGTATGATAAACCCAATTTTTTGTTGGCTTGGCTAAGAAGCCTGATAAAACCAACAGTGTCTTGACTTGTTGCTTGCAGCCTGATTAACCCAATTGTGTTTTGGCTTGGCTAGACAATCTGATAAACCCAACTGGAGGTTGACTTGACTTTGTTGATGTGATTTGGCTATGTGTGAGTCTGTTGTTCCCTAGTTCCTTGTGGAAATCATGCCCAGATCGGGGTTGGAAGTGGTGTTGAGAGATTAATGAACACACTGGTCTATGGTTGGGTGGAACATTGCAACGACACAGCTAGTTGCGGGATAGCTTCATCTTCAAGATAAGTATTATTTGTTGTGTTATTTCTGCCATGTATTTGCTTATGAATATGTTTATCATGTTGAATGCTTATGAATGAATTAAGTAGAGTTTACTATTGTTGAATGTCCTTGCATTTTTCATCTATTTGTGCCTTGTATGTTCTGATGCATTTTTGCTCAAGTCCTTGGAGGCTAAAGGCCTGGTTACAGAGTCAAAAGGCATCTGAATTAAGTGTTTCTGCACCTCAAAATCCTCCTATGGAAGGAGGAAGTTAGGAGGTGGAACAGAGAAAAAAAAAACAAGACAGGATGTTGGTTTTCTGCACCCCGAAATCCGCTAGCAGAAGGTGGAAGGTGGGAGGTGGGAAATGGGAATAAGGTTAAGGTAAAAAGTTGTTTTTCTAATTTTTGAGGTTTGCAGCAGAAGCCCGAAGGTAGAAAGTTGAAAGACAAAGTGATCGTTTCATGGGTTTTCTAATTTTCGAGGTCCGCATCGGAAGGCAGAAAGGCGAAAGTCGAAAAGTGGAAAGTGAGCAAGTCAAGGTATCATTTCATTGGTTTTTCGATTCTCGAGTTCCGGAGCGAAAGGAGAAAAGGCTGAATGTGGAAGGAAGAATGTGGCTAAATGATTCTGTCAAAATGTTAAGTTTCTGATTCCCGAGTTCCACAATGGAAGGAAAAAAGGCAAAAGTCAGAAGGCAGAAGAGTGGTTAAATGTTTCCATCATTGGTTGAGTTTCCAATTCCCGATGTTATGTAGTGGAAGGCGAAAAGAGGAAAGTGGTTGAATGACTTCGTCGCACATTATGTTTCCAGTTATTGGATTCCGGAGTGAAAGGAGGAAAGGGGAATGTGGAGGGAGAAGTGAGGAAAGGACAAGTTCATTGCATAAAAGGTGTTTCTGTTTATATAACAGATCTGCTAAGGGTGGAATGACTATTACAGTGGTTTTGAAGCCTAAGAATTAATGTTAAAGGGTGTTACATGACCCATGATTGTGTTAAATAGATAGCAAAGAGAAGTTTTAAATTATTATGCATATTAGTCAGGTGTATGGGCTCTGGGTTCATGGAAATCATGGCATATCACAATAGTATCATAGCAAGGGTACATTACGTTGTGGTATATTAGAAGAGCAATTGAGGTTGTGTTTCTCCTCCAGGGCGGGAGGGGATGTGACATTGTGGTATCAGAGATAATGGTTGCAACATTGGGCCTAGATGGGCAAAGTAAATAGTTTCAAAGCTATTGGTTGCAGCATTACAGCTAAAAATGATGTTTGAATTTTGAAATTTTTATGCAGATCACAATGATGCTTATTAACACATTTTGCAGAGTCATAGTGCAGATTGGAAAAGTTGATTTTCAGCTCAGCCATGAGAACATACAACATGAACGATGCACATGATCCCTATGAGCACAAGGAAGATGCTATGGGGGAAAACATTCAAGTTGGGAATGCTGAAATAGAGTCCAATGGAAGAAGATATCAAGAGACTCCCCTATATATTGCAGCCACCATGAGAATCCTAAGGGTGGAGATGCAAAGTTATAGAGAAGATAATGAAATAATGATTAAAGCTCAAGAAGAGCAGAATTAGTTTGCCATGCCCCCTCCCCCCTCAGAGGAGAAACATGACCATAGCCCCACACATTTGATGAATGTGCATCTAGCTCAAAGTTCAATCTATTCAATTCTATGTAAAAACTCCCCAACCTCCCAATAGCAGAGAAATTTATCCTGTCGGTGATCCATTCGACAATCCACGAAGAAAATCTCAGAGGAGATCGAACGACAGAGAAAGCTCACAACTAAAATCAACGGTCACAATCCGTTCTCCATCTGGAAACATATCGATGACAGAGAATCAATCCCGTAAGAATCAACAGTGTAGAATACTTGAATCTACGGAATCAGGGAAATATGAAAATTTTAGTCCCTCTTCTCGCATCCCACATTCTGCATTCTGCATCCCGCATGCGGATAGACCATTGTGGAAATAATCAATTGCAAAATTAGAGATCGTGAAGCCACATCCTGAATTCCCACATGCAAAAAGGTGGGTTGCGGAAGGAAATCTATGGGGAAGGGAATCCATGGAAGGGAGTTTTCGCATCCCGCATCCCACATCTTGTAAACTACGGAAAGGAAAGTTGCAGAAGGATATTTCTATGGAAATTCAACCTACTAAAAGTAGTACCAGACAAATTGATCATTCAGTCCATCACCAATCTGGCCATCTAAGCACCATAACTTAATTTAAAAATGCATTGAATGAAACATACATATATGCATACAATTTCAATTATATAGCGGAATCAATTCATCAATTCAACACATTAAACAGGTTCATCATATTTCATGAAGCAAACAAAACTTACAGAGATTAACAAAGAGATACTTATCTTTGAAAGAAGTTGTTCCGCAACCAGCTACGCCGCTGCAATGTTCCATGCAACCATAGGCCAGTGCACTCATCAATCTCTCAGCAGCACTGCCACCCCCGAGATGGGCATGATTAGGAATACTAGTAGGCTCACACATAGCCAAGAATAAAACCAAACTCAGCCAAGCCAACACAGTTGGGTTTATCAGGATATAAAAAAACAAGCCAATATATTGTTGGGTTTATCAGACTGCAGTCAATCAATACAACATTATCATTAAGGACCAGCTAAGCCAACTAACAGATGGGTTTATCATGCTGCAAGGGAGATGGAAAACTTGAAATACTAAGCTAGTGAGCTCAACCATTGAGTTGCGGACACCTACACTAGATCAGGCTTAGCTCCTAAAACATCTACACACCCAACACAAGGAAGCATCCCATTCTCTACTACACAGTCCCTCAGGATATTCCTTCCTTTCTGGTGCTATTCAAGGAGTGCAAAGAAGAAAACCGTCCCATCTAGATCTATTTGTGGTGTTCCTTCCCACACTAGGTTTATCAAGCTAGTTCAGATCCAATTCCACTCAAGACCATTTCAGACCAAGGAAAAATATGCACACACAGCAGACCACAAGGTTAACACAGCAAACCAGACTTCCACTCACTCTATGACAGAGGATACCATTGCACAACCATGCTGAGGATGGTAACAACAGGAGAAAAACACAGAACAAAACATAGTTCTTCCAAAACCAGCAAGCGCACGGTGCACATGCACATGATGGAATAGGGAAATATCAAAATCGACCACAATGTTTTGGGTGAAAGCCAGATGATGGAATGGGCATGCACAATGAGGAAAAATCAAAACTGGAAACATGAAGGATGGATGATCAAAACATCCCGCCACTTCCCTCAAGATGAAACGTGAGTGCATGAGGAAAATGGGCATACGTTTTCTGGGTGTTTTCTTTTGACACATGGATTTTCCCCCATGGCTCAAGGTTAAACATTCCCCCTCCCTTTTCCTTAGGAAATCATGCAACCATATCATTATTTGTTACATTGACATAGTTGGTTGTGGGTTTTTAATTAAATTGCATATTTATATGATGTCCAAAATTATATATTGTGCTTGACTTAGCACCATAGATTGTAGGCATAAACCTTGATCACCTATACAAAACATCAATCAATGGCAGGTCCTTGGCCTTGATCTCCTTACCATGATTCCTTACAACATTTATATCATATATATTTAATGCAAAACAAGGTCAAAACCAGGGCGTTACATTCCCCTCCCCCTTCAACAGCACTGTCCTCAGTGCTTTAAAAAATTGAAAAAAAATGCTATGCTGGCACCACCCTCAGTGCTCTGTAGAATTGAACAAAAATGGATGTGCCAATTGCATGGTATCCTCGAGCTCCCATGTAGCCTCTTCAGGATTGTAGTGCTCCCATTTCACCTTTACCTGCCCTATGGCTCGATTCTGGAGAATTGTGACCTTCTTGGTGAGGATGCGCATTGGCTCGATTTGGAATTCTCCCTCAGGTTCCACCTGAATCACATCCCAATTTATCACATGGTTAGGATCATGTACATATCTCTTAAGAAAAGAAACATGAAAAACATTATGAGCCCTAGTTCTAGCAGGTAATGCAAGTCTATATGCAACTAGCCCTATTCTTTCAAGCACTTCAAATGAGCCACAGTATCTAGGTGAAAGCTTGTCACAACTTCCAAGCTTCAAGGAACTCTTCTTTTCCCTCACTCCAAGGTAAACATGATCCCCAACACTGAACTATTTATTCACCCTATGCTTATCTGCATATCATTTCTGTATGTCCTGAGCTGCTTTCGGATTTTGCTTGATATTTACAACCTCCTACTCCATCTCCTTGAGCAATTCTGGACCAAGCACAACCCTGTTCACTAGATTATCCCAAGTTAATAGCGTCCTACACCTCCTGCCATACAAAGATTCATATGGACTCATCCCCAAGGATGCTTGTTGTCCATTGTTATAAGCAAACTCTACCAAGTGTAAATAATCTTCCCACTTGGTTGGTTTTCCCATCACATACATGTGAAGCATGTCCCCAAGCACTTGGTTAACTCTCTCTGTTTTCCCATCAGTTTGAGGATGGTAGGAAGTGATGAAATTCAACTTTGTCCCCAAATCTGCAAACAATCCCTTCCAAAAATTGGAAGTGAACTTGACATCTCTGTCAGAGACTATTGCCCTAGGAAATCCATGCAATTTGAAAATCTCTTTCATGAATATCTTTGCAATGCCATCAGTCTTATGCGTAGACTTAACAAGTATAAAATGTGCTGCCTTTGTCAACTTGTACACCACAACCATGATGGAATCATGTTGTCTCCAAGTCATCGGAAATACTGTAATAAAGTCCATGGAAATAACTTCCCATTTCCATTCTGGAACTGGAAAAGGTTGCAACAAACCTGCTGGGTGTTGGTGCTCAACCTTCACCTATTGACATTTCATGCACCTTGAAATATATTCATCCATGACCTTTTTCATTCCTGGCCAAATGTACTGCTTTCTAGCTGTA
Organism: Pseudotsuga menziesii; assembly: GCA_001517045.1. NCBI lineage: Eukaryota > Viridiplantae > Streptophyta > Pinopsida > Pinales > Pinaceae > Pseudotsuga > Pseudotsuga menziesii. The sequence goes on from LPNX010894431.1 coordinate 393,619, forward strand.
GCAATTGTCTTTTGATATCCTGGGTGCCCAGATTACGGAGCTTGATGGATCTCATCCATAACAACCCTTCGTAAGTCTACTACATTTGGAAGATAAATTATGTTCTTATAAGTAAGGAGTCCATCTTATTCTAATTTATATCCCTCATACTTCTTTTCAAGGCTTTGCTGCTGCAACTTGTATTTTACCTACACATACAATTCATCTTCAGTAGCATGATTAACAATCTGCTATCTCAAATCTGACTGGAAAATACTAAGAAATGCCACATGCATTTCCTGCACCTTCCCGCCGAGTGCATCAGCTACCTTATTCTCTTTTCCTTTTATGTGCTTGATTTCAAAATCAAACTCACATAAAAACTCCAGCCATCTAGCTTTCTTATCATTTAGAGTAGGATTATCAAACAAATACTTCAAACCACAATGGTCTGTTCTTAGCTCAAATATTCTTCCCATCAAGTAATGCCTCCACATCTTGAGAGCATGTACTTTTGGATCATGAGTGAAATAGTTCTTCTTATTCTCCTTCAAATTTCTTGACTCATAACATACTATGTGGTTGTCTTGCATAATAACTCCTCCAAGTCCTTGACCGCATGCATTAGTGCACACCACAAAATCTTTCTCTAGGTCTGCAACTTTCAAGACTGGTGCAATTGTGAGAATATTCTTCAATTGCTGGAAGCTTTCTTCACACCTCAATGTCCATTCAAAATTTATCCCCTTTATTTGCAAAGAAGTGATGTAATGTGCAACCTTAGAGAATCCTTCAATGAATCTCCTGTAGTATCCTGCAAGTCCCATAAAAGATATTACATCTGTCACATTTCTTGGAGTAGGCCAATTCATAATGGCTTCAATCTTGTCAGGGTCCATAGATATACCCTCTTCTGAGATAATGTGACCCAAATACTGAATTCTATCTTTATAGAAGTCACACTTGCTCAACTTTGCATACAGCTTATGCTCCTTGAGCAATTGTAATGTCAATTTGAGATTCTCTTCATGCTCTTCCTCATTCTTATAATAGATAAGAATTTCATCAAGTAAAAAAAGAAAAAACTTGTCCAAATACCTGCTGAAGACACTATTCATAAGGCACATAAATGTAGCTGGTGCATTTGTGAGACCAAATGGTACCACTACAAACTCATAATGTCAATACCTTATCTTGAAGGTTGTCTTATGAATTTTTTCATCCTTGATTCTCACCTAATGGTAGCTAGGCCTCAAGTCAATCTTGGAAAATACCTTTGCTCCTCTCTTTTGATCAAAGAGGTCATCAATCCTAGGCAAAGGATATTTGTTCTTCATTGTGGCTTTGTTCAATTGTCTGTAATCAATACACAATCTGGGTGTACCATCTTTCTTCTTCAAAAACAGAACTGGTGCTCCCCAAGGAGACACACTCAGCCTGATATACTTCTTTTCGAACAACTCTTGCAGTTGCATCTTCATCTCTAGCATTTCTGGTGTACTCATCCTGTAGGGTGTCTTGGACATTGGTGCTGCTCCTGGAACAAGTTCAATTGTGAAGTCAATGTCTCTCTTTGGAGGAAGCCCTAGAATCTCATGAGGAAAAACATCCCTGAATTCTTGCAATAGAGGATAGTCCTCCAATCTAATAGTTTCCATTAGAGAAAATTTCAAGTCAAAATGGGCCTCATAAGGAAAATTAATAAAATAATAGTTAAAATAATAAAATAATATTTATTAATTTTGGAGCAAGAAAAGAAAAAACTACTTTTTTGTTTGTATTTTCGACATATATCCTTGTGTTTTTACTCAAATTTTGATCAGGATAGCTCATTGGATGCGGAATTAAATTCCACATCCAATGAGTACCCACTTGGAATACTTTTGACGAGCCTCGCTACCCCAAAAACAAGAAATACCTAAAAAATGTGATGATCACACATTTTTTTAGGTATTTCTTGTTTTTGGGGTAGCGGGGCCCGTCAAAAGTATGCCGAGTGGGTAATTGTTGGATGCGGAATTAAATTCCACATCCAACAAGATCTCCTGATCAAAATTTGAGTAAAAACATAGGGAGCTATGTCGAAAATACAAACAAAAAAAGTAGTTTTTTCTATGATACCTATCCCCAAATTTATATTAAAAAATTGTTTAAGAGGTGCTCCCTTTTTGAATTTTAAAGAATTTTGATTGGCTAATACATGATTACATGGAATTTTTATTATTTTTAGAAGGCCCGCTTTAAATTGAAATTTCCTCTAATGATTCTTTGCTGCCTCCACAACATGCGCTGCATACACTCTGCAACCCTTCCTTCAAAACTTCTTCAACTGCATTGCTGAAATATGCCTCACAAAAATCACCTTTGGAATGCCTCTTACAACTATTGGGTTCCCTTCTTCATCCATGCATTCAAAAGTATTATTGTAATAGTCAAGCTTTACCCTGTGAGTTTCTAACCAATGCATTCCAATGAGAACATCATAGGAACCCTGTGGTAGAACATTCAGATCTACACAAGTGACCAATCCATTCATCACCAATGGACATTTTTCCACCACTTCACTAAAATTTCTCTTAGTTCCAGTGGCTAGCTAAACTAACCATGATTTGTTATGTTGTACTTTCTTAAAAGCAAAAATCTCCACTATTCTAGGAGAAATGTAACTGTGAGTAGAACCAGGGTAAATCAAAATAGAAACAGATTTATCAACAATCTTATCTATAGCTTCAACCCCAGTTGACTGGTGATCTACCTCATGGTCCTCTAGTGCTGCATAGATTGTAGGGACAGCCCTTGCTACTTGACCCGCTATTTCTGCTTCTTGAATGTTGTAAGCTAGACTTGCATTCTCATTATCAAGTGGACAATACCTGTACATGTGGGGTCGTCCACATTTCCAACATTGGAGTGGTGCTCTATTCTATTGTGGATCTCTTGGCTCTTCTCCCACCACTCTAGTTGGTTTCTTCTCAACTTGGGATGGTTGCTTCTACTGATTCTTGAAGTTAGAAGGTTTGAAGCCCTTTTTCCTTTGGTTAGACTTCTCATTATTTTTATCCTTCCATGTCTTATGATAATCAGGTTTTCCTTTTCTTTGTTCATAGCAATACTTAGATTTCCTTATGTTATACCGAAATCTCATCACCCTCATGTTATGAGATAGGTATCCCCTTTTCTACTCCAATCCCTCAAAGTGTTCCCTAGAGAAATGAAGGAATAAATTAAACCCTTGCAATTTTCCCTCTTTTGAGCTGGTAACACCCTTTCCCCATTGACAAAACGCGTTACCTAAGAAGCAAAGAGCCAACACCACTCCTGATACATGATCAAAGAGAGGTGCCATCACTATTTTGCTTACTTAAAGAAGCGGTGCCCCCTTAGCACCGCCTATTTTCTTCATTGGAAGAGCGGTGCTCGAGTTTTGAAAGAAAAAAAGAGAAGCTTCGAGAGGATTCTCGAAGCTTGCCTTCATGGAGCCTCATCCATTTGGTTTAGGACCAGCTGGAGCTTGAGATCCTCCCTTTTAGGATCTAATCTCCACATCACCCATGATATCCTCAACCATACCTATCGTCCCATGCCTTTAAATACTAGCTCACCCCCCATGGGAAAAGGGGGGAAGAATTGTGTTGCATACCCAAACTCTGTCAAAATAATTCTTGAGTCTTTGGAGGCAAGGTGAAGTTAGAGGCAAGGAGCCATTGGAAGGAACTCTCAACACCAAGGCATGAAGGTTGTAGTCTATCCAATCATTTATTAATAAATAATTTCTTTTCTTTCCCATATTTACTGTTTCATATGTTTATATTGCTTGATTCCTTGGTCACAAGCATAGATCTAGTTGATTATATTGTATGCTATCATGTTTTCTTTGGTGTCTTCCATCTTTTACAGGTTCTTCTATGAGGATAGCGAGGACAACCTTTGAGAGAAGTATCATGGAATTACATTCGGTTTATTAACCAAATCTAGGGGAAGTTTAACATTTGGTGTTTGTGTTTTGTTCTAGATCTGAACCATTTAGAATAGGGAACCAACTCTTGTCCGCAGAAGGTGCGTATTTTCGGCTAACACCTTATCACTTCTTCCAAAGTTCTAGGTTCATAAGACTCAATTCTGTCTTTATAAGAGTGAGGCAATCCACTCATAAAACATTGGATTTTCACCTTCTCATCTTTGATGTACCTGACATACCTCAATAGTTTCAAGAACTTATTTGAATACTCTTCCATGGTCTGTTGTCCCAATCTCACCTCATGGAATTCTTATATCTTATCATCATAGTACCTGTCAGAGAGGTACTTCTGCTTGAAATTATTCTAGAACTGTTTCCACACAATCTTCCTTTCATTCATATTCTTCACTTTCCTAAAGTGCTCCCACCATATGGATGCTCTTCCAATCAAATTGAAGATGGCTACTCTAGCCTTCATATTTCTTGAATAGTCTTGGACTTGGAAATATTCCCCATCCCAAGAAGCCAAGATTTATCTTCTTGACCATTATTTATCTCATCGTTGAAGGTTGGAGGCCTTTCCTTCCTAAATTCATCACGTTAATGGTTCTAGTAGCACCTCTTTCTCTTATTCTCGTGAGAATAAAAACCTGAATTTCCAGTAGATCCTTCAGAGTCAGATGACCCACTAGGAGATCTCTTTCTTCCTCTTGCAGTGCTCTTACTTCCTTTCAATCTCACTTTCCAGTCCCCAAAGTTCATCCACCTCTGAATGTCTGTCAAACTCTGCAGCATGGTTGCATTTAGCTGATTTTGGTCCTCCAGTGCCTTAACCAATATTTCATTGTCTACCCTGTGGATTTGCATCTCCACCCTTAGGCTTCTCATGGTGGCGGCAAAATATGGAGGAGTATCTTGAAACCTCCTCCCATTAGACTCTGTCTCAGCATTTCCAATTCGGACATTTCCCCCCATAGCATCTTCCTCGTATTCAATGGGATTCTGTGCATCGTTGCACATATCAGTCCTCATGGCTCAGCCAAACCAACTTTTCCGAACTTCCCTATATGGAACGCCTCCCTGTGACTATAGTTCTGCAAAATGTGTTAATAAATGGAATTGTTAGATAATTTCAAAAATTGAAACCACTTACCCACTACCCAAGGCAGTTTTCTTTGTTATGCAGCTTAACAATATTTTGAAACCATTTACCAACAACTCTGTTAACTATTCGACTTGGCCCATTTAGGTCCTAGCACTGCAACCAATAGATCTGATACCACGCTATCACATCCCCTCCCACCTTAGAGGAGAAACGTGACCATATCCCCACACATTTGATGAATGTGCATCCATCTTGAAGTTCAATCTATTCAACTCTATGTAAAAATTCCCCAACTTCCCAATAGAAGAGAAATTGATCCTGTCAGTGATCCATTCGACGATACACGAAGAAAATCTCAGAGGATATCGAACAACGGATAAATATCACAACTGAAATAGACGACCAAAATCCGTTTTGCATCTAGAAACAGATCAACGAAGGAGAATCAATCCTGCAAGAGTCAATGGTGTGGAAGACTTGAATCTGCAGAATCGAGGAAATATGAAAATTTTGGTCCCTCATCCCGCATCTTGCATGCGGATAGACCGTTCCGGAAATAATCAATTGTGGAATTATAGATCATGAAGCCACATCCCACATTCCCACATGCGAAAAGGTGGGTTGCGAAAGAAAATTTGCGAGGAAGGGTATCCACGAAAGGGCGTTTCCGCATCCTTCATCCCACATCCCGCAAAATGCAAAAAGGAAAGTTGGGGAAGGAGATTTCTGTGGAAAGTCAACCTACTAACAAAATTCTTGTACAAATTGATCATTCAGGCCATCACCAATCTGACCATCTAAGCACCATAACTTAGTTTAAAAATGCATTGAACAAAACATCTATAGATGCATACAATTTCAATTATACATTGGAATCAATTCATCAATTCAACACATTAAATAGGTTCATCGTATTTCATGAAGAAAATACAAATTGCAGAGATTAACACAGAGATACTTATCTTTGATAGAATTTGTTCTGTAACCAGCTACGTCGCTACAACGTTCCACCAAAACATATGCCAGTGCACTCATCAATCTCTCAGCAGCACTGCCACCCCCGAGCTGGGCATGATTCCCACAAGGAAATAAGGAATACTAGCAGGCTCACACATAGCCAAGAATACTACCAAACTCATCCAAGCCAACACAGTTGGGTTTATCAGACTATAAACAAACAAGCCAGTATATTGCTGGGTTTATTAGACTACATTCAATCAATCCAACATTCTCATTAAGGACCAGCTGAGCCAACTAACAGATGGGTTTATCATGCTGCAAGGGAGCTGGAAAAATTGAATTGCTAAGCTAGTGAGCTCAACCACCAAGTTGTGGACACCTGCACTAGATCAAGCTTGGCTCCCAAAACATCTACACACCCAACAAAAGGAAGAATTCCCTTCTCTACTACAAAACCCCTCAGTCTATGCCTTCCCTTCTAGTGTTGTTCAAGGAGTGCAAAGAAGAAAACCAACCCCTATAGATCTATTTGTGAGGTTCCTTCCTACACTAGGTTTATCAAGCTAGTTCAGATCCAATTCCACTCCAGACCATTTCAGACCAAGGAAAAATATGCACACACAACATACCACAAGGTTAACATAGGAAACCATACTTCCACTCGCTCTGTGACAGAGTATACCATTACACAACCACGCTCAGGATGGTAACAACAGCCGAACAACACATAACAAAACACGGTTCTGCCAAAACTACCGAACGCACAACGTGCATGCACAGGATGGAATAAGAAAATATCAGAATCGACCACAACGTTTGGTTGAAAGACAAATGATGGACTGGGAATGCACAATGAGGAGAAAATGAAAATAAAAACGTGAAGGATGAATGTTCAAAATGTCTTGCCACTCCCCACAACGTGAGGGAAGATGAAACGTGACTACATGAGGAAAATGGGCATACGTTTTCTAGGTGTTTTCTTTTGACACATGGATTTTCCCACATGGTTCAAGGTTAAACATTCCCCATTCCTATTCCTTAGGAAATCATGCCCCCATCTCATTATTTGTTGCATTGACATATCTTGTTGTGGGTTTTTAATTAAATTGCATATTTATATGATGTCCAAAATTATATACTGTGCTTGACTTAGCACCATAGACCGTAGGCATCAATCTTGATCACCTATACAAAACATCAACCAATGCTAGGGCCTTGGCTTTGAGCTTCTTACCATGATTCCATACAACATGTATATCATATATATTTAATGCAAAATGGTGTCAAAACTGGGGTGTTACATAGTTGAATGCAACCATGCTGCAGAGTTCGAAAGATATCCAAAGGCATATGAACTCTAGGCATCAGGCAGTAAATCCGATAGGAAGTAAGAGTGGTACCAGAAGAAGAAATATGTCTTCTATTGGATCATCTGACTATGAAGAACCCACTGGGGGTTCAATCTCTTCATCTCGCATGGATAAGAGGAAGAGGCGCTACCAAAACAGTTCAGATTATGAGTTTAAGAAGGCAATGCCTCCTACCTTTAATGGTGAGGTAAATATTGGTTAAGAAGCTGAATCTTGGCTTCTTGGGATGAAGAAGTATTTCCAATTCCAAGACTACTCTGGAAATATGAAGGAAAGGGTAGCCATATTCAATATGAATGGAAGAGCATCCATATGGTGGGAGCATCTCAGGCAAGTGAAGAAGATCAATGACACAAATATTGTGTGGAAGAAGTTCAAGAAGTATTTCAAGTAGAAGTACCTCTCTGACAGGTACTATGATGATAAGATTAAAGATTTCCATGAGCTAAAATTGGGATAGTTGACCATGGAAGAGAATACAAACAAATTCTTGGAGTTGTTGAGGTATGTCAGGTACATTAGGGATGATAAAGTGAAAATCCAGTGTTTCCAAAGTGGATTTCCTTGATCATACAAAGACAAGATTGAGTTTGATGAACCTAGCACTCTATAAGAGGATATTAGAAAGGCCAAGTATTGCTATGATCAAAACAAAAGCAAACCTGATACCCATAAGGCACAGAAGGACAAGAGGAATGAGAAGTTTTACCAGAGGAAGAAAGATTTCAAACTTTCTCACTTCTAAAATCAACTAAGGAATCCATCACAAGCTGTGACTAAGCTAGCCAGAGTGATGGAGGGCAGGCCAAGAGATCCAAAAGAAATCAGAGGACCACTCCAATGCTGGATATGCGGAGAAAACCATATGCGCAGAAACTATCCGCTTGAGAATGGGTATGTAAGGAAATCTCACAACATCCAAGAAGCTGAAACGGTGGTTCAAGTAGCAAGGGCTGTCCCTATGATTTATGCAACGCTGGAGGACTGTCAGGAAGATCACCAGTCAACTGTAGTTGAAGTTGAAGGTAAGATTGTTGAGCAATCTGTTTCTTTTTTTATTGACCCTGTGTCTACTCACAGTTATATCACTCCTATAATTGTTGATATTTGTGATTTTAAGAAGTTAAAGCATAGCAAATCATGGTTATTTAAGCTAGCCACTAGAACCAAGAGAAAATTTAGTGAAGTAATAGAAATATTCCCATTAGTCATGCATGGGTTAGTCACTTACGCAAACTTGAATGTTCTGCCACTTGGTTCCTATGATATTCTCATTGGAATGGAGTAGTTAGAAGCACATAAAGTTAAGCTTGACTATTACGATAAGACTTTTGAATGCATAGATGAAGAAGGAAACCCAAGGGTTGTAAGAGGCATTCCAAAGGTGATTTTTGTTAGGAATATTTCAGCAATGCAGCTGAAGAAGTTATGTAGGAAAGGTTGCAGATTGTATGCATCCCATGTTTTGGAGGCAACAGAGAATGAAATTGATAGGTTGGATGATTTTCTTGTATTGCAGGAATTCAGGAATCTTTTTCCTGATGAGATTCCAGGACTTTCTCCAAAGAGAGACATTGATTTTACAATTGACCTTGTTCCTAGAGCAACACCAATGTCCAAGACACCCTACAGGATGAGAACACTAGAATTGCTAGAGCTGAAAATGCAGTTGCAGGAGTTAATGGGGAAGAAGTATATCAGGCCAAGTGTGTCCCTTTGGGGAGCACCAATTTTGTTTGTGAAAAATAAATATGGTACTCTCAGGTTGTGTATTGATTACAGATAGTTGAACAATGTTATTGTGAATAATAAATATCCTTTACCTCGAATTTATGACCTTTTTTATCAAATGAGAGGAGCAAAGGTATTTTCCAAGATTGACTTGAGGTCTGGTTACCATCTGATAAGAATCAAGGATGAATATATTCATAAGACAACCTTTAGAATAACGTATGGACACTATGAGCTTGTAGTTGATCCGTAGGACCTCAACTTTAGTGCATTAAAAGTTTGTTGTAAAAGAATGTGTGCAATAGGTTAATTAAAGGAACAACATTAACAGAAATTAAATGCTCGGAACAGAAATGAAAAACAAGACTGATAGACAGATACAAGGAAGAAAACAAAAAAACAGAGTCACAAATAGAATTTGATAACGGAGTTCACCCCCTCCACTGGGCTATGTCTCCGGGTCCCTCTCCAATGGGTTCCGATCCAATTAATGGCTTTAAATGGTACAAAATGGTTCTAGCATCAACTTCTGCAACTGCGAACAGAATGCTATACAAAGTCTTCAAGACCTTTCTCTGGAATTTACAAATTTCCTTTCAAAAGCAAAGAAAATCCAAATAGAGAAAACAGTCGACTTTTAACTACAAACAACATCTGGACATTAACAGTGAAACGCCTTCCTCTATCCTCAGTCTCTGCAAAGAAAACTACAGAAAAGCTGTAAAACAAAATGCTAAATAGAAAGTTTTTAAGACCTCTCTCTAGAATTTACAATTTGGTCTTCAAAAGATTAAGAAGCCAAATAAAATAGAGAATGTCGACTTCCACAGCAAAACTCTGATTATAAAATAGCAGGTCGCACCCTCCTATCCGAGCTTGGTGCTTCTATTCTATCTTTGCAAGCTTCTCATAACAGAAATGAGGTTCTGTACTCTCAACCATCTGCCTCCCCCTCCACTGGTCCCAGCTTCCTCTATTTAAGCCTCATAAGTAACGAATTTGCCTTCTTTCACACAACTGTTCCATATGCCATTCGGCCAAATCATGCCTCAAGCATTTTGACGTTCCCCACTGTGGCATAACTGCCAAGAAAGCTTCGCCAAACTGTTACAAAGAAGCTGTACACATTATGAAATCTTGCCACATCGTGATGTTCTACCTGCCATAGCATTACTCATATGCCAAGACGGAACCAATGCATCTGTTCCCTTCCCTGAAACACGGCATCAAACTGTGTACTACTACAAAAACCGTTTTGAAATGTCCCCGCGCGAACGCATTGCAGAAGTTTTTAGTCATCTGAGCTTCCGCCGTTGCGGAAGAGGACAAGCAATGGGCTCCGAAGAACTCTATCTCAATCAGCTGTAGGTTGGTTTTCGAGTCGGAAGCTTTAGTTACTTCGGTTTCCGCAGTTGCAGACGGGGAAGGTCTTGTGAGCTCCGTCGTTGCAGCTGTCGAAAGTGTTATCCTTCCGATCAATATTGTGCCCGTCATTGCGGCTGCCGAAAGTGTTATCCTTCCAATCAAGATTATGCCCATCATTGTAGCTGTCGGTAGCCTTTATACCTCTGCCGTTGCGGCTCCCGTTACACTCTGACTTTCGATCCTTTCTATCTCCGTCGTTGCATCTCTTTTATCGCTCTGGCTTCCGATCCGTTCCGAAGGCATGTAAGTTTCCACTGTTGTGGAAGGGGAAAGGATTGCAAGCCCCACCATTGCAAAAGGGGAAATGCTTGCAAGCCCCACCGTTGTGGAAGGGAAAATGCTTCCAACCTCCGATGATGTCAACAGACCGTGAGCCAAACATTAAATGGTTAACCATTAACTACACGGCCTTTCCACAACTGTTAAGGGAAATGTCATCGAGCTACGCGATATACGTCACATGAATATCCCACCAACATGCAACATCTTAGCATTTCATTTGATGGGGTTCATAACATATATGCAAAGTCTAGTTTCGGAACATGTGGGCAAGCAACAACCTATGCGCATAGAATTCTCTATGCAAAACCATATGTAAGAACCATTGTAATAGCCATTTTTCTTTATCTTGGATCAGTGTAACTTTGAAAGATGAATGACCCCCTGGATCATTCCTCCCCATTGGAGAGATTTTGGACCTCCAAAATCCTAGATCACCCTGCAGGTAGGTGAGGGTACCACTTCCTCACCATTCCAATCTCCATACATCCTGCCTTTCTTAGAATCTGCATATTAGTCTCCTTGTCCATGACCAAAGGAGGTTCATATCATTTAAAATTCTTTGCATATGCAACTAGAGATAAGCTCAAACAGAAAGAATGTTTACACTTATTTTCAAAGATCTCAAACCGATCATAAACAAAATTGAGCTTTTTACCTTTCAATCTTCCCTTGATGATATGCAACCAAACTTTCTTTTCAACTTCAACAGGATGATGATCTTCATGTCTGGCTTTGCAAATTGCCTGACTCGTCTCCTGTTGTTCTTGCACTATCTGCTGCACTGTTTTCTTTGCATCATGATGTCCAACTCTAACATCTTTTGTGCCGAAAGAAAAGTCTACAGGTGACTTCAACAGATAACAAAAACAAGTCTCAAAAGGAGATTTAATGCACTGCATGTGCTGCAAATAATCATGAACAGTCTTTTGCATAATCATCCGATTCATGCCAAGATTTGGAAGAGGCATGCTTCGCTGCAACTGCACTTCATGATGTACATCTCTATTAAGTGATAATATTTCAGGTCCCTATAACAAAGCACCATAATCGGGAACACCTTTAATTAATTTACTTCCATGTTCCACCAATGATTCACCTTTAACAGCCATTAATGCAAACTTCCTACTAGCATTCACTATCATTTTCATTTGACTTGTAGAGACTAATGCTAGATTTGTTTTCATACGATGTGAATGAACAATGTATTCCACACCATCTTTAAAAAGATGATACTTATTCTGCTCTCTATAAAAGACTGCTTTCCGGTCATACAAATATGGACTCCCAAGTACGATTCCAAAAATGTCAAGTGGTACTACATCTAGTTCTACCTCATCCATAAACTTTTCAGTGATTGCAAATTTCAAAATACATTTCTTTGTAACTTGCAACTGTGTATCATTAGTAACCCAACCAAGAGGATAAGGTTTTTCATGAGGAATAGTAACTAGATTAAGTTTCTTAACCACTTCTTCCGATATCAAATTCACTTGAGAACCACTATCAAACAATGTATCAATTTTTGTATGATTTGTAAAGACACGAACATGAAACAGTTCACTTCTTCTTTTATCACTTTGCATAGAAGTAGATAGCATATTTGTACTTGTACTTGCACATGAATTAGAACTTGAACTTGCATCAATGGAAAGAGATATACCTTTATCTTTACCTCGGATCCCTATTGCTGTGATCTTAGTCTCATCACCTGAATCAGATCCCAAGTCTTGAATTATTGCTGCAGTAGCTGCTTGAATATCCTTATCTTTGTTTTTATTTCTTCCCATCCACTTTGGCTTTAATTCTGGATGAAGTTTCCAGCACTTAGAAACATCATGCCCTTTCTGACAATGTGAGCATGTGGGTCTCTCACCCTCTTTTGTGATGGTAGCTGTTTCCTTTCCCTTATCTTTGCTTTTATATTTGTTGTCAAATGTAGATGACTTCTTCATAAACGAATCATCATCATGCTTACCCCTAGCTTCTAAATGTGTCGCTCGAACACATACATCATCCAAATTACTGGGGTTAAACATCAACAAAGTATGTCGCAAATAAGAATGCATGCCACCAATATATTTAAGAAGAGTTTCTTGCGTATCCAATGAAACATTCAATGCAATAGCCCTTTCTCTAAATTCATGAGTATATTCCTGAATGCTTTGTCCTTTAGCTTGTCTAAAATTTTTCCAGCTCATTATTAATTGCTGCATATGACCTAAAGGATAAAATTGCTTCCTTAATACTTCAATGAATTCATTCCAAACTGAAATAATTTTACCATTCTTTTGAAGATCTTTTTGAATCTTGCTCTCCCACCAAGTAAGATCCATTCCACTCATTCTCAACATGGCCAATTGAAACCTAGAAGGGTCATCATTAATGCCCTGCACCCTGCAATATACTTCAAGCTGCTTGATCCAATTGTCTAATTTTTCAGCATCTACATCTCCATTATAAATAGGTAATTCAAATTTTACATCCAATTTGAGATAAGGCATATTAGGACTTGCATTATTTGAATGAGAAGTATGAGAAGAAGAAAAAGTCTGATTAGTGTCAGGAGGATCACCATCACCTCCTACTCCTTTACCCTTTTCTTCCTTCTTCACTTATGCATCTCTGGATGAAGATCCTTCTTCTTTCTTCTTCCTTTCTACTCGCTCATCGAGTAGAATTTCCATCATGGCTTTCATGCTCATAAAAGCCTCCAGAAACTCAGTTTCAGACATAACAAGTTTTTCCCGTTCGATATGTCCTTATTCTTCCCTTCGTGGAGAAGACATGGTTCTTGAGAATGTCCTCCTGGAGCCAATCTCAGGATCTCCTTCAACTAATTCTCCTTCACCAAGATTTAACCTGGACCTGGTAAGAATTCACAAACTTGCACAACAGTCAACCAGCTCTGATACCAAATATGATCCGTAGGACCTCAACTTTAGTGCATTAAAATTTTGTTGTAAAAGAATGCGTGCAACAGGTTAATTAAAGGAACAGCATTAACAGAAATTAAATGCTCGGAACAGAAATGAAAAACAAGACTGATAGATAGATACAAGGAAAAAACACAGAAACAGAGTCACAAATAGAAGTTTATAATGGATTTCACCCCCTCCACTAGGTTACGTCTCTGGGTCCCTCTCCAATGGGTACCGATCCAATTAATGACTTTAAATGGTACAAAATGGTTCTGGCATCAACTTCTGCAACTGCGAACAGAATGCTATACAAAGTCTTCAAGACCTCTCTCTGGAATTTACAAATTGGCTTTCAAAAGAAAAGAAAATACAAACAGAGAAAATAGTCAAATTTTAACTACAAACAACATCTAGACATTAACAGTAAAACGCCTTCCTCTATCCTCAGTCTCTGCAAAGAAAACTACAAAAAATCTGTAAAACATAATGCTGAATAGAAAGTCTTTAAGACCTCTCTCTGGAATTTACAATCCGGTCTTCAAAAGATTAAGAAGCCAAATAAAACAAAGAATGTCGACTTCCACAGCAAAACTCTGATTATAAAACAGTAGGTCGCACCCTCCAATCCGAGCTTGGTGCTTCTGTTCTATCTCTGCAAGCTTCTCATAACAGAAATGAGGTTCTGTGCTCTCAACCATCTGCCTCCCCCTCCACTGGTCCCAGATTCCTCTATTTAAGCCTCATAAGTAATGGATTTTCCTTCTTTCACACAACTGTTCCATATGCCATTCGGCCAAATCGCACCTCAAGCATTTTGACATTCCCCACTGTGGCATAACTGCCAAGAAAGCTTCGCCAAACCGTTACGAAGAAGCTGTACACATTATGAAATCCTGCCACATCGTGATGTTCCACCTGCCAGAGCATTACTCATATGCCAATACGGAACCAATGCATATGTTCCCTTCCCTGAAACACGGCATCAAACTGTGTACTACTGCAAAAACCATTTTGAAATGTCCCCACGTGAATGCATTGCGGAAGTTTTTAGTCATCTGAGCTTCTGCCATTGCGGAAGAGGACAAGCAACGGGCTCCGACGAACTCTATCTCAATCGGCTGTCGGTTGGTTTTCGAGTCGAAAGCTTTAGTTACTTCGGTTTCCGCAGTTGCGGACGGGGAAGGTCTTATGAGCTCCATCGTTGCGGCTGCCGAAAGTGTTATCCTTCCGATCAAGATTGTGCCCGTCATTGCGGCTGCCAGAAGCCTTTATACCTCTGTCGTTGCGGCTCCCGTTCCGCTCCGACTTTCGATCCTTTCTATCTCCGCCGTTGCGGCTCTTTTATCGCTCTGGCTTCCGATCCGTTTCGAACGCCTGTAAGTTTCCGCCGTTGCGGAAGGGGAAAGGATTGCGAGCCCCACCGTTGCAGAAGGGGAAAGGCTTGCGATCCCCGCCGTTGTGGAAGGGAAAATGCTTCCGACCTCCAATGCTGTCAACAGACCGTGATCCAAACATTAAACGTTTAACCATTAACTACGCGGCCTTTCCACAACTGTTAAGGGAAATGTCACCGAGCTACGCGATATACGTCACATGAATATCCCACCAACATGCAACATCTTAGCATTTCATTTGATGGGGTTCATAACATATATGCAAAGTCTAGTTTCAGAACATGTGGGAAAGCAACAACCTATGCGCATAGCATTCTCTATGCAAAACCATATGTAAGAACCATTGTAATAGCCATTTTTCTTTATCTTGGATCAGTGTAACTTTGAAAGATGAATGACCCCCTGGATCAGTAGTGGTACCATTTTTCCTTACAAATGCACTAGCTACATTTATGTGTCTCATGAATAGTGTTTTCAGCAAGTATCTGGACAATTTTGTTATTGTCTTCCTTGATGACATTCTTATTTATTCCAAGAATGGGGAAGAGCATGAAGAACATTTGAGACTAACATTGAATTTTCTAAGGGAGCATAATTTGTATGAAAAGTTGAGAAAATGTGACTTTTATAAAGATAGGATTCATTATTTGGGTCACATTATCTCAGAGGAAGGAATATGTGTGGACCTTGAGAAGATTGAAGCCATTATGAATTGGCCAACCCCAAGAAATGTGAGATATTTTATGGGACTTGCAGGATACTACAGGAGGTTCATTAAAGGATTCTCCAAGGTTTCACATTCAATCACTTCTTTTCAAAAGAAGGGGATAAAGTTTGAATGGACACCAAGATGTGAAGAAAGCTTCTAGCAATTGAATAATCTTATTACAAGTGTACAAGTTTTGAAAGTTGCAGACCCAGAAAAAGACTTTGTGGTGTGTACTGATGCATGAAATCAAGGACTTGGAGGAGTTATTATGCAAGACAACCATGTGGTATGTTATGATTCAATAAATTTGAAGGAACATGAGAAGAACTATGCTACCCATGATCTAGAACTTGCAGCCATAGTACATGCTCTCAAGATGTGGAGACATTACTTAATGGGCAGAAAATTTGAGCTATGGACACACCAGTGTGGTATGAAATACTTGTTTGATCAGCCAACTTTAAATGCTAGGAAATCTACATGGATGGAATTTTTGTGTGAGTTTGAGTTTGAAATCAAACGCATAAAAGGAAAAGAAAATAAGGTTGTTGATGCACTCAACAGAAAGGTGCATGAAATGCATGTGGCATCTCTTAGTACTTGCCAATCTGATTTGAGATAGCAGATTATTAATCATGTTGTTGAAGATGAAATGTATGTATAGTTAAAGGACAAGTTGCAGTAGAAAAGCCTTGAAAATAAGTATGAGGGATATAAATTGGAGAAGATGAACTTCTTACTTATAAGAATAGAATTTATATTCCAAATGTGATAGAATTGAGGAGAATTGTTATGCATGAAATCCATCAAGCTCCATATCTTGTTCATCTAGGATATCAGAAGACAATTGCTACAACCAAAAAGAAGTATTTTTGGCCAGGAATGAAAAAGGACATTGAGGAGTATATTGCTAAGTGCATGAAATGTCAGCAGGTGAAGGTTGAGCATCAACACCCAACAGGTTTGTTACATCCTTTGCCAGTTCCAGAATGGAAATGGGAATTTATTTTTATGGATTTTATTACAGGATTTCCAATGACTATAAGACAACATGATTCCATCATGGTTGTGGTGGAAAATTTGACAAAGGAATCAAATTTTATACCGGTCAAGCCCATGTATAAGGCTGATGCCATTGCAAAAAATTTCATGAAGGAAATTTTCAGATTGTATGGATTGCCTAAGGAAATAATTTTTGACAGGGATACCAAGTTCACTTCTAATTTTTGGAAAATTATGTTTGCATATTTGGGTACTAAGTTGAACTTTAGCACTTCCTACCATCCTCAAACCGATGGGAAAATAGAGAGAGTGAATCAAATGGTTGAAGACATGCTTCACATGTATGTGATGGACAAACCATCCAAGTGGGAATATTATTTACACTTGGTAGAATTTGCCTATAATAATGGACAACAAGAATCATTGGGAATGAGTCCATATGAATCCTTGTATGGAAGAAGGTGTAGGACACCATTGACTTGGGATAATCCAGTGAACATGATGTGCTTGGTCCATAATTTCTCAAAAAAATGGAGCATGAGGTTGCAAAGATCAGGAAGAACCTGAAAGAAACCCAAGGCAGTAGAAAATCTATGCAAATAAGCATAGGGTGCATAGAGAGTTCATTGTTGGGGCCTTAAAGTAAAGCCAAGAAAGAGTTCCTTGAATCTTGGAAGTTGTGCCAGTTGTCACCTAGATATTGTGGGCCTTTTGAAGTGCTTGAAAGAATAGGGCCAGTTCCATATAGGCTTGCATTTCCTGCTAACACTAGAGCTCATAATATTTTTCATGTTTTTTTTATAAGAAATATGTATATGATCCTAATCATGTGATAAATTGGGATGTGATCTAGGTCGAACCCGAGGGAGAGTTCCAAATTGATCCATTGCACATCCTCGACAAGAAGGTCACGGTGCTTCGAAATCGAGCCATTGGACAAGTGAAGGTGCAATGGAAGCACTACGGTCCGGATGAAGCTACATGGGATATGGAGGATGCCATGCGATTGGCACATCTATTTTTTTTCAATTTTGTAAAGCACTAAGGACAATGCTAATGTAAGGGGGGGGGGATGTAATACCCTGGTTTTGACCCCATGGTATTGAAATTGTACATGATGTATATATTGTATTTGAATCATGGCAAGGAGCTCAAGGCCAAGGCCCTTCCATTGATTTGGTGTTTTGTGTATCGGTGATCAAGGTTGATGTAGATGGTTATAGTACTAAGTCAGACACAATATATTTTGGAACATCATGTAAATATGCAATTTAATAATATACCATAACTAGCTATGGGCTCCAACGTGAGAGATGGGGGCATGATTTCACAAGGAATAGGGAGGGGAGTTAGTTAAAATCCTGATCAAATAGAGTGAGACCAAATGTTAATGGGGGAACCCCTAAACCCTTAGTTATCTTTTCGTCCTCTATCCTCAATCATTCATTTCTTCCAGAAGTTGGTTGAGGCAATTAATGCCTTGGGAAGAGCAAGGCATGGCAGTCAGATTTTGTGTCGGAGCAAGCCTGCAAGTCTGCATTCTGGGAATCCATATTATGGCTTCTACAGCAAGTAAGCACATGAATGTGTGCCAGTCCGTATTTTCCCTCAGTCGCGAGGAGGTTTTGTGGTTCCCCAGTGTTCATTGTTGGGGCATTCGTCATTGTGGATTGTTTATTTTATGTTGCTCTCATTATCCCAAAGTTGCATAGAGATTTTTCCTCATTCACACAAGAGTGTGTTGTGTTGTTCACCCTCTAGATTCATGCATGGTTCAGGTTGTTCACTCCCTAGAGTCACGGAAGTGTTGTTCTGCAGTGTTTCTCCGGTGGGAAATTGAAACCTTGCTTCTCCTGTGTTACAGAGTGGTATACAAACCTACTTGTGTGTGCTACAGAGTAGAGCCTGTGTGCTATGTCTCCTTGTGGTTTCCTATTGGGACGTGTACCCTATTTTGGGTCTGGTTGTTATGATGTGAACCTTGTTTTTGGGTCTGAACTGTATGCAAGACTTAGGAGTGGAAGAGACACTGAATGGGCTTGATAAACCTAATGCAGAGAGGAACCTTACAAAAAGATAAGATTGGTTGGTGAATCTTCTATGCGCACGCTGAAGAGCACTGGAAGGGAAGGCATAGCCCGAGGGACTGTGTAGCAGAGAAGGGGATGCTTCCTTGTGTTGGTTGTGTAGGTATTGTGGATTCCAGGCTAGATAGATCTTGTGGAGGTGTCCCTAGCTCTTGAATGAGCCACTATCTTATCCATTCTTCCTTTCAATTGTCTTAGCATCCTAATAAACCCAAAGGAGATTGGCTTGGTTGATAGCCTAATAAACCCAATTGTATATTGTCTTGCCTGGTGTTGTGCCCCTACCCAACAGCCTTTAAAAAACATTATTTCTTCAAATAAAATTGTATTTTGTTTGATGAAATGTTTGAATTTCATATAGCAAACTTAAAGAATTAAAAGTTACTAAAATGGTGACATTCCAGAAGCTATTAAAACATGAAATTCAATGTTTTTAAAGAAAACCTTTGCAAACTATGGATTAGTTGACAAAATTACTATTTTGAAATTATTATTTTGAGTGGATAAGTGTTAATAATTTGTCATCAATCTACTAGTGATTTCTTATCCAAGTATTTATCCTTCGGTTATGTGATTGTGTTATCATAAATATTGATAAGGTTTGTGGAAGGGTGATTATTGTATTGATGACATCTTATAAATGGGTAATTTTGATTCAATTATTCAACTTGGTAATTCTGATTCATTTAACGATGGATATTGAA
>LPNX010894431.1:414576-447249 GCA_001517045.1 Pseudotsuga menziesii
TTTAGGCTAACAGAGCCTTTAAACCTGTCGGAAGCAACCATCCCAAACAGTTTGGAACCTGCTCTAAGGATCTCGGTCTGGGTTGTCTTTCTCGTTACGTGCATATTCACATATGCGCGTCAACAGCTGGGTAGCCTTATAAACCCAATTTGATCTTGGCTTGGTTGAGCATCCTGATAAATGCAACTAGTATTTGGATTGGTTGTGTCTTGATGTGCATTTTCCCATGTGTGACCCTTGGCAAAAAAAACCTGATAAACCCAACTGTGAATGTTGGCTTGGTTGAGTAGCCTGTGAAACCCAACAATGAGATGGCTTGGTTGTGTAGACTGATAAACCCATCTGTTGTCTTGGGTGGTCCTTAATGTGAATGTTGGCTTGACTATGTGCAGTCTGATAAACCCAACTGTTTGTTGGCTTGGCTAAGTATCCTGATAAACCCATCATTGTTTTGGCTTGTTGCCTATATCCTGATAAACCCAATTGTGTATTGGCTTGGCTAGATAGTATGATAAACCAAACTGGAGGTTGGCTTGACTCTGTTAATGTGATATGGCTATGTGTGAGTCTGATGTTCCCTAGTTCCTTGTAGAAATCATTCCCATCTCGGGGGTGGTAGTGGTGTTGAGAGATTAATGAACACACTGGCCTATGGTTGGGTGGAATGTTGCAGCGACATAGCTAGTTGCGGGACAACTTCATCTTCAAGTATTCTTTGTTGTGTTATTTATGCAATGCATTTTCTTATGAATATGCTAATCATGTTGAATGCTTATGAATGAATTAAGTAGAGTTTATTGTTGTTGAATGTGCCTACATTCTACATTTGTTTATGCCTTGTATGTTCCAATGCATTTTTGCATAAGTCCTTGGAGGATAAAGGCCTGGTTGCAGATTCAGAAGGCATCTGAATTAAGTGTTTATGTACCCCAGAATCCCCCTCTGGAAGGCGGAAGGCGAGAGGTGGAACAAAGAAAAGAACAAGGCAGAATGTTGGTTTTCCGCACCCCGAAATCTACCTACGGAAGGCAAAAGGCGGGAGGCGTTAATGGGAAAAAGGTTAAGGTAAAAATTTGTTTTTACAATTTCTGAGGTCCACAAGGAAGGAAGGAAGGTGGAAGTCAGAAGGTGAAAAGTCAAAAGACAAAGTGATCGTTTCATAGGTTTTTCGATTTTCGAGGTCCGCAACAAAAGACAAAAATGTGGAAGTCAGAAAGTGGAAAGTGAACAAGTCAAGGTATCGTTTCGTTGGTTTTATGATTCCCAAGGTCCACATCAAAAGGAGGAAAGGTGGAAGGAGGAATGTGGCTAAATGATTCTGTCAAAATGTTAAGTTTCTGATTCCCGAGTTCCGTAGCAGAAGGCAGAAGAGTGGTTAAACGTTTCTGTCGTTTGTTGAGTTTAGGTTTCCCGACATTCCGTAGCTGAAGGTGGAAATGTGGAAGGAAGAAAGAGGAAAGTGGTTGAATGACTCTGTCGCACATTATGTTTTCGGTTCCCAGATTCTGCAGCGGAAGGAAAAAAGGGGAATGCATAGAGCAGAGTGTGGAAAGGACAGGTTTAGTGTGGAAAAGGTATTTCTTCTTACAAAATGGATCTGTTAAAGGAATATCAGTTGTTACACTGGTTTTAAAGACTAAAAATTAATGTTAAAGGGTGTTACATGACCCATGACTGTGTTAAAGAGATAGTAAAGAGAAGTTTTAAATTATTCCGCATATCAATCAAGTGTATGGGCACCGATTTCATGGACATAGTGGTATATCACAGCAGTATCAGAGCAAGGGTACATTACATTGTGGTATATTAGAAGAGCAGTTGAGGTCGCATTTCCCCTTCAAGGAAAGAGGGGACGTGACAGGGGAGGGGCCAAATGAGATTCCACCTTCAAATGGATGGCCCTATTCAATAGAGAATATATGATTCTTGAAACAAAGAGAATATCATACATGTATTCCCCATTGGTCTTTTTAGAGTATGATACGCGTTGATTTTCATATTTATTTATCATTTAGTTATATATATAATAATTATTCCATCTTTATTTTGTATGTATTCACATGCAACATAAATGCAACTAATAGCTATCAATAAATCCATTAACTTTAGTAAGTAAAAGATATGTGCATTTTATTTATGCTTATGACTTTTAGATGGATGTTTTGTTGTTATGTTTTACCAATTTATGTTGTATTTAGATAATTGTGCAATATATGATCTAATAATATTTTTTTATTTGTGTGTAGGTATGATGATTTGGAAAAAAGTTTCTCCTAACTTGCATGCTCATGACAACAGGTCAGGTAAGTTGTATTGTTTTAACTAAGAACTAGCACATCTTCATCTATTATATCTCTTTGAAATCATATGCAATCAATTTGCACTACATTTATATCCATATCCATGAAGTAGTATATTACTATTCAATTTAAATAGATTTCTCACCATATCAAAGAATAGTATATCATTCAAGATAAAACTGATCTTCCTACAGAGAGTTGTACCAAAACAAGAAAATTTTCGCATTTTCCTAATTTATTATCAATTTGTGGGTAGAGTATGTGTTGATTTTCATACATTGTGTATCCCACAAATGTTTGTGTTCAACTTCTAGTTGAATGATGATATATCAAACTATTGTATTATTAAATTTGACACCATGAAATATGTTGGGTATCCCACAAATAACATCTTTCAACTTCTAGTTGAATGAAGATATATCAAAATATTGTTATATTAAATTTGACACTATGAACGATTCCGACAAAATATTGAATCGGAGTTCCTCCCTCTAGATGATACACAACACCATGAAAGAAATTATGAGAATTATCCAAAAAATAATAGGCATCCATGACATAACATTTGTGAGAAAAGAAGGAATATCTTCTCCATGAATCCTTAACATCAATATCCTTCTGCACACCACCACTTTTTCAGGAATATTGGATCCATAATCACACTGGAAATCATCTTACTTGTTTTTAAAGAAAACCCTATGGAACGAAATCTACATTTATATGTGTATATGTTGAAGGTGGAACCATGATTCAAAGACCCATAAAACAAGCCATCTCTTAGTACTAGTGATAGAAATGGGAAATACTTGTTGTAGGTAAACTATGTTGATGTTGTAGGTTGTTGGTTATAACAATAACAAAAATTGGTTGAAAAAAACAAAACAATTGTTAAAAGATAAAGGGTATAACTTGAAACAAGTATTCATTACAACCAATTAGATAGCAATAAAAAATTATTGATAATGTTCAATTTAGTTTTAGTTTCTTGGTGTCCCTAACACTTTAATTGAAAAAGAATTTAAAACCATGTATCATTATGAATACAGTCAAACAAAGGATAAATTAATCCTAACTCATAATTTTTTCCATTGTAACAATTAAAACTTTGTAAATTTTGTTCTTTTTCTCAAATTATATTTATCAATACCCCCCCTATGATATGCCTATTATGTCTATGTGTTGTGATGCATACCTAGTAGAAAAAAGCTGACAATATTTTGACACCATGAGTCAAGTATAGAAAATCACATATGAAATTGATCATTGTTGCTGTATGGTTGACCTCCTTGGTCATGCATGATGCCTAAAAAGAGTAGAGGAATTTGTTAATGGAATTCAAATAAGTCTTAATATTGGGATATGGGGACTTGACATAAGATTTTGGATTCAATATCAATAGAGTGTACTACTAGAGGGTAGTGTATAATTTGTGTTATTCGAATGTATGAGTGGCAGGGTTGAATATTGATAGAATAGCTCTAAATTTGATTCTTAACAAGTTAGTATACATTCATTCAACGATCCTTGGATGTTACACCCATGTTTTTTTTCAATCCATTTATAAACGTGCATTATCAAACATTTAAATGACATCATTAAATGTATGAGCAATTTAGATTGAACATCAGTAGCATAAATCTAATGTTGATTATTTATGGGTTATTTGACATTCAATGAACAAGACTTGGAAATTAACACCACGTTTTTTTGTTCAAGCCATTAATAAATGTGTCTTATCAAAAATTTAACCAACATTTGTTCCACATACGAGAAAAGTAGGTTGAATGTCAATAGCATAACTACAATGTCAACTTCCTAAATAATAACCAACATTCATATGACATTAGTTTGATGGTGCATCCATGTTTTTTTTTGTTCAAATCAATTATAGACATGGATTATTGGATGTTTGACCGACGTTTGTTCCACATTGGATCGACGTTAGGTTCACCTTTGGAATTTACCTTTTCATATGTTTGATTGATGTTAGGTCCATGTTTGGAACACAACTTTTCTTAAATTTTCCTAACATTAGGTCCATGTTTGCAATGTATCTTTTTAGATGTTTAACTAATGTTAGGTCCATGTTTGGAACATAATTTTTTATATGTTTGATTGACATTAGATCCAAAAAGGTAACATCATTTTTTGAATGTTTGATCGACGTTAGGTCCACGTTAAGGAACACAAGTTTTCAAACATTTTATTGATGCTAGTGAACATATATTTTTGGACGTTTACTGACATTTGATTGGTGTACAATCCACATTTTTGACGAAAATAAAAATTGAACAAAAATATGTTTTATTTTTTACTTGTTCAACACATTTTAATGTCTCTTAAGTGACACTTTCCCATGGGCGTTTGAAGGATGTTACAATCCACATTAGTCTCACACGAAAAACCATCGAATAAGCATGGAATGAAATGTATTTACTTAGTAGTGACATATGGCTCTCATGGTAGTGAGGACACCTAAATTAGATAACAATCAACCAAGTGGATTTGCTCCCAATGTACCTCACTATAACTATATAATTTTCACTTTGACTTACTTCATTGGTGAACTTGATATCCCATCAATTGGAGTGTTTGGAATGTCCTTATTGTATTTCTACTTTTCCCTAGCTAGTGGACCTCTAAATACCACTTGTTAAGGAATATTTACGAGAGGTTTTATTTATTTTCACATCATATTTTTAATATCTCTCCTCTTAGTCCTAGTGAGTCATTTGTATTTTTCTAGGGTGGTTATTTTTCCATTAGTTCTTTACCTAATTGGACCACCTATTGCACCAACCATGCACCTATTTTCAATCAAGTATATCTTAGTATTAATGACTATTAATGTAAACCCATCTCGCTAGTTCATAGTGTAGTTATTGTTTGACTTATGGATTGTAGAATACTTAATTAAGAGTATTCCTCTTGTACCTTTTAGACTATTCTGGGTGACTTGGAGTTTTATGTCCTACATGGTTATGTTATTAGTCCTACTCAATGAGTGAGAATATAATGACATCCATATTTATCACCACCTATTTCCCCATTAAGATCATCAAATTCAGTATTTTCTTTACCTAGATCAACTCATTAACCTAAATCCATTACTGCACTGGTAAAGTTAGTAGCTAAAACGCCTCGATCTAATAGACAAAGAACCCCTCCCAAACCTAATTTAAATAATAACGTGAATGAAAAAACATTATTGTGAATGCATCTCACATTCCAAGACTTCCTTTCATGGATAGACTGAATCTCCCTAATTTGACGAGGCTATGTGATGATCCCATTTGGCATGATGCTTCATGGCCTCTCATTCCCACTGAACTACCTTAATATATCCCATAGTTTGAAGGTAAATATGGAGAGGATGCAACCAACCATATCGTTCGCTTTCCATCTATGGTACTTCTCAAATAACATTGTAGATAGTTCCATTTTTTTTACGATTATTCCAAAGCACCCTAATAGGGTTACAAATAAATTGGTGTATAGAATGACCTTCTGTGACACACCTAAACTTTATGTTGTTTGAATTATTGTTCCATTAATATTCAGGAAATGGGTGCAATTATATTGTATTATTATGCAGTGTAATGGAATGAATAATACACATTGAACAAGAAAAATTTCACAACAAATAGATAAGTATTTCTAAGTATAATTACAGTATAAACTTCATTAATTCCAGCAATATACATGAATGTTACATAAAGGAGAATTTGAATCATGTCGATAGGATTTGAATCTACCAACTCAAGACTGGTTGGCTGGCTAAATAGAAGTGTCTAAATCACTATCGGAGCTCACTATCCTAACTCCAGATGTCTAATTCAATCTCTCAGCCAGTTATAATCAGTTAAACTAGTTGAACTGATGTGGTAGGTGAGAATAGGAGCCTTCCCACATGAAACCATGCAATACTGGTGCTAACTGAATCGAAAGACATATAAATGAATGTAACTGGAGCATAACTTATCTTGACTAGTTACCAACTACCAACAACAGAAGGAGGTTGGTGGTGGCATTCCCAGTGGCTCCTAAATTATAGGGATTGGTCTAGGAGGAACACAAACTGATGCATGAAGGTGCAGTTAGTTGCAATTAACCTCTATCTATGTTCCCCATACTCTAGTGATCGGTACAGGTGGCCCCATTAGCCCAAGTGGATCCAATAATAATTAAATGACTCCTAAGTTAGGGAAATATAATCTAATAGTTTAGTTTGGACAAGGGAGGATTATAAATCCCAACACCCCCCTTAATCCTAACTTGGACAACTGTGGGCCTTGGAAACAAGGCCAAAAGTCACCCATATACAATATAAAAGAATTAAAATTTATGCTTAATAAACCAAGGAAATAGGGGAAAATCTCACAGGAAACCATCCCCCTCAAAATAAGCAGGAACAAGAAATACAAGCTATTCTTAGGAGAAAAGTATTCCTCTTTTGGAAATAACTTGCAGAAAAATCTGCTGCAATTTTGTAGCACTATGCAGCAACATAGTTCTTCTATGCAGTAGAATCCTTAAGCTATGAATGTGAACCTCTCAATGTCCTTCTGATCTGATGGATGTTGTATTTGTTTCTTTTGTCTGGAGGAGAAAGGGAATGATTAATTTTCTTCTTCTATGGGCCAAGTGGTTGATCATTCGCTATCATCATGTAGAACTTTCCTAGAACCTTGTTGCACCACTCTATAGAGAGAGAATCTATGAAAGTGAGAGCAACATGCTCATTCTGAGACTAGGAACTTGTTCTCCTTCTGTCTTTTGGATTCCCAACACCATCCCCAGCTGTAGCATCAGAGCTTTTGAGCCCATCTAGGCTTAGGACTTTGGTTTGGAATGGATGTTGGATCTGGATATAGAATATCATGAGGTTCAGCCTCAATACCAAGATCATGTTGGTCTTGATCCTCTTCATCTGAATCTGAAACATGTAACAAATCACCATCATCAAAAGGTAGTGGAAGAGTGGTTATACCTTCTTGTGATTTTGATGGTGGTGGATCAAACAATTGATCTTCTTCAAACTGAACATTTCGCTCAATGAAGCATTTCCCAGTTGCAACCTCCATAAACTTGTGTATGTTTGCATCCTCTGCATATCCCAGCATAATTCATTTTCTACTCTGGGTTTGGAAGGAATTTCTCTTATCAATGGCTATTCTAGCCCAAGATTTGGAACCAAAGAAAATCAAGTGAGAGACATTGGGATTATTCCCATCCAGTGCTTCGAATGGAGTGGCCCCAACCACTAATTTATGAGGCACTCTATTCTGTATGCATGAAGCACAATTTACAATTTTTTCCCAAAGAGAAGGAGGAATATTCTTGGCTTGGAGTAGACATGTTTCCATCTACTTCAATGATCTATTTTTCCTCTCAGCCACACCATTCTGTTGTGGTGTGTATGGAACTGAGTTTTCCATTCGAATCCACTTTGATTCACAATACAACTGGAAGTCTCTTTTAGTGTATTCACGTCCATTATAACATCTCATGGAGTTGATCTTTTTCTTGAAACTATTCTCAAACATATCTTTAAAAAATTTAAAAATTCCAAAGACTTTTGATTTCTGTTTCATGAAATATATCCAACATAACCTAGAACAATCATCAATAAAACTAAGGAAATACCTATAACCATTAATTGATGTTGTAGGCATCAGTACTGACACATCACTGTGTATCAAATCAAGTATAGAGGAATCCCTATGTGCCTTCCCAACCTCAAACCTCTTCTCTGGATGCTTACCTACCAAGCAACCAGGACATACTCCATCAGAAGTTTGGATGAGAGGAAATCCTTCAACCATTTTATCATTGTGGAGTTTCTGGAGATATTTGAAATTGAGATGCCCAAACCTCTCATGCCATATATTTCTAGTGTTGTTAGCATGATTTAATAGAGTTGTAGGAGGTGAAATAGAAAAAAAAATTATGAGAACTCATAAGCCTTAGTGGCATGATTGGAAATACCTTTCTCTATGATATTTCCAGTATCTTTTTTTATGATTTCAACTGAGACAGAGTAAAATGTAACTCTCTTGGGAGATCCTGTATGGGTCATTTGATAAAGACAACAAATTTGTTACAAGAGATGGCACATAGAGAACATTCTTAATCTCAAGATGTTGGATTTTAACTGAACTTCTATCGACAGCTAGGATTTGGGAGTCATCTCCCATCTGAATGCTAGGTCCTCCTGATAGAGTGAGAGTGGAGACGGATTCCTTGGAGGAAACCATGTGGTTGGATGCTCCAGAATCAATCAAGTAATATTTCGACTCATTAAGGCCTTCCTTCAAGGCATGGAACCTCTCATGATATTTTGTCGGTGGTCCAACATCATACTTCTTTCCTCCATGTGGAAGAGCAATGTTGTTTTGTTCAAGGAGGGAGGACAGTTGGTCGATATTCTTCTTCATGCACTGGATTTTAGGATGAAAGCCCCTCATACAATAAGGAAACTTAGTATTTTCAAACTTTTTCTTTCTCTTAGATCTCAAGGCTCCTTCAGAAGACTTCTGACTCTCTTTTGGATTTGAATCAGATGCATTAGGATCCTTCCCTCATGCTTCCCTTTATCTTGTGCATTGGTAGTGTTAACCCAAAAAATCCCTCACTAAGCTCTACATGGCCTACACCACCCAAGGACACCCATGCACGACCCTCATTTCACCCGATGGGACCCCCACACCCTCAAAAAGGCTTAAGAATGAGAAAAAGGGATTAAAAACCCCAAAAAAGAGCCTAAATAGTTCTCCTAGGGGCTAAAGCCTCCAAAAAGGGACTAAAATCCCTCAAAGGAGTTAAAAACCCCAAAAGGAGCTAAAGATAGGGTGAAAGGGGCTAAAAGCCCAAAAAAGGGGCTAAAGCCTCAACCAAGGGCTTAAAACCCTAAAAAGCCCCAAAAAAGCTATAAATAGAGGGGTGGGGGTCACTCTCAAAACACTTCTCCCTTGCATACTATTATGTTTCCTGTGGATGCCTTGATACCCTTTGTCTCTCAAGCCACCCACACTCCCTCTCCTCCATATTCCATTGAGCCAGAGCTCCCCCATCCAAGAGAGGTGCTTCTCCAAGCCAGGGCATGGTGGCCCATTCCATCAAAGACAAGGTATATCAGTGTTCTTTTCTGTATTTGCTTTAGTATTTTATTTGCTTTATAATCCATGGTTTATTTGCAGGTTTATTGCCTAAATTGTTTTGCAAGTATATTGGTTTCTAACATGTTGTTTGCAGGTAGCTGGAGCTAAACCCTAATAGTGTTTGCAAAGGGGTTTCCAACCATTTCTCTTCTTTCTGTTCTATTTTGCTTTCTATCTGTTTTTGCTGCATTTCACCACTAGGAACCTACCCTTCCATCCTATAGATGGAAGGTAGCCATTCCTGCCTTGTAGCAAGGGAGAAATCCCTGCTACAGAACTGGCGACCATACCAAGTCGATCCCATAGGATCCCTGAGTCTATTTTCAAAATTTCAAGTTTTAGTTTAGTTTTTTTCCCTAGGTCAAATTTTCTGTCAAATCTAGTTTAAAATCTTGTTTATTTACAGTTTCTGTTACTGCCGAAGCCTCCATAAGGAAAATCTGAGTCCATTTGGCCACAGTACAGGTTATTGTTGGCCGGATCTGACTCAGGATCAAAAAATATCACCTTCCGGAGCAGGTCACACTTATCGGGCCCAAATAGGGGACCAGGTCACTCATTTGGGCCTCACAGGTGCGGCCAGGTCGCCCTTTTACCCCTGAAAGGTGAGACCTCCTTCCAAAAGATAGTCCGCCTCTATCTGCAAAATCTGAGCGACCCCCTCGCCTGTTTCTGGAAAAAATTGGTGACCCCCTCGCCACATTTGACCCAAAACATGTGATCTGTCACTCAGAATTGGTTTTCTAATAATTAAGGACTGTTAGTGCGGCTCAGCCGCCTCTATCCATCCGAATTGTTTCATTTCTATTTCTATTTATGTTAATGTCAATTACGTTTACAAAACAAAGTGTAAATTATATACTGAATGGGTTAATGAATATAGTTTGACTAAAACTCATTTAAAATCAACAATCTTGCTTAACCCTTCCTTCTGTACCCAGTCATCACCCTTTGGGGTATTCTGGGATAAGACGAAGGGCATAGCTCATATAGTAATAGGCACTTCACCCAATATTGTTTGAAACCACTAAAAACGGGTGACTTGGAAGGTAGAGGGGGTAGAGAAGGAGGGCTTCTCACGGTGCTCAGCGTCCTCCCTTTTGACCAACCTTGCTCCGAAAGGTAACCTGTGGATATACGGATTGGCTTAGTCCCATTGTGTTGAGAGCCCAGTACCTTCTCTTTGTTGAAGAAGAATATAGGTGTAAGGTAGTCACCTAGTCAGGCTATCACAATTCAGGATTAAAAAAATGGTATATGTCTAAAACATTTCTGATTTCGATTTACTGCTTTCATCCACAATGATATGAACTCTACAGAATATTCATAAACCATTTGTAGCCACCAGATAATAGAAAAACAAAAAGACATACACATCATACCATGTAAATCAACCCAACTCAGTTCATGACGCTGAGAGAGCCACTAAAATTTACAAATTTACTCTAAGTTAAAAATTTGCAGTCTTTGAGGACATAAGTCCCTGAATGCCTCAACCATGGGAAGTACTTGGGCTCAGGCCAAAAACTCATTGTGAGGAGTACTACGGGAACCCCAAAGTAGCTGGCCACTGAGAGGAATTGCCAAGCGAAATGGGCAATGACCCCCATCGATTGAGTAGAATGCTCATGAGGAAAATGCCAAGCGCTGTCTTCTGGAAGTCTTGGTGGCCGAGTGACCACCTACAGCCAATAGGAAG
Organism: Pseudotsuga menziesii; assembly: GCA_001517045.1. NCBI lineage: Eukaryota > Viridiplantae > Streptophyta > Pinopsida > Pinales > Pinaceae > Pseudotsuga > Pseudotsuga menziesii. The sequence continues at coordinate 425,736 of LPNX010894431.1, forward strand.
CCATTGAAATCGGAGTCCAAAAAATCATTTCCACCAGTTTGATACACAAATTTAACACGTCTGATCCCTCACGCCTAAGAGGCGAACCACCACAATTCGGGTCATTGAACCGACATCGTCCAGACCATTCTTGATGACCTCCCACACCATCAGAAGGCCACACAGCCTCTGATTCATATTCATACCCATATCAGTCTGAACCAGACCTGCACACTGCACCATCAAGCCCCATGGCTGGTGCAAACCCAGATCCATTTTCCAGCATAGCCATAGCTAGTGGACCCATGTCCACATAACAAACTATCACCAACAACCCTGCAAGTGGCCCCAGCATGGTCATGCAAACCGTCATCAGTCAGCTGTCACCACCCATAGTGACCACCCAAGTTGTCCCACCTGCAACACATGGGGGAAGTGGCCCTTCCACCTACATGGCCCCTCCTGTCATACATGGGGGTAGTGGCCCTTCCACCCACACTGTCCCTCCCACCACACTTGGGGGAACTGTCCCATCTACAATGGTGCCACAAGTACCTCCAGCTATGCAGGTGCATTATGCACCTGCAAACCCCACCACCATGGCTACCCCATCTCACATCAACCTAGGGTCAAACCTGCCTTTCATGGCACGTCTCAATTTGCTTGATTTGGCTTGGTTAACAAATGACCCCATCCGCCATCAAATTTTTTGGCCTCCCATGCCAACCAAACTACCCTCAGATATTCCCAAGTTTGAAGGGAAGGCAAGGGAGTGCCCCCAAAACCACATTATGACATTTCATCTATGGTGCTCATCAAACAACATCATAGATAATTCGATCAGGCTAAGATTATTCCAACGCACCCTCACAGGTGCTGCAGCCAAATGGTACATTGAGCTACCACAAGCCAAGTACCCAGATTTCAATTCCTTGGCTTTCATGTTCCTGCAATATTTCCAACCCTCTGTCAGATATGACGAAGGGGTGGAGATCTTGTTATCTTGCCACCAAATTATTGCGACCCATATAACCAACCACATCCATGAGTGGTGGTGATGGCGTAGTTTGTGTAAGATCCAACTTGATGATAGGATCTTCCTAGATTGGTTCCTCAAAACCTTGTTCCCACCCATAGCAAAGGAGGTCGCATCTGAATGTCCCCAATTTGAAGAAGAAGCCATCTTGAAAGCCCAGCAGTTTGATCTAATTTATGCATAGTCTGGGTACCTTTACATTGTCATTCCAGACACTCCACATGTGGGTACCTCCTATCGGGATGCACCGGGGGAATCACATGCTGCAGATGGCATCATAGGCTCGGTCTCTCACCAACCACAGCACCGTCCAACACCACCTGCAATACCACCACAACCAAGCGACACCGCTAGTGTTGCCTACCAAAACCAAACTCTGGACTATGCAAGAATGGTGTCCCACTCCGGAGCCACAACTTCTTACGCACAACCCATGCCACCATAGCAAGCTTAGGCCTTGGCTTAGCCAACACAACAATACGCGGGGAAAATTCCCAGATTTGTGGCACTTCCACCCACCCAAAACTAGTGGTTCAAGCCCCCACCCTTGCTCCACCTGCTCCATTGGGACAGGTGTTTGAACAACAAAACCCTCCCAACCAGCCAGTCTCCAATAACCAACAAGGGAATGCCAGAAACAACTGACCCCAGAACCAAGCCAATAATCAACCACATGGAGGCGGTCAACAACCAAATCCTCCCAACAATGTCATGGCAAACCGGCCAGCCCAAAACCCTCCACGACCAAATGCATCGAGATGCAACGCCCCGCTACGTACAAACCAACCATGCACACTCTATGAGGTCTACGGGCACTACACATTCGAGTGTCCCTTCATGGGCCACGCTAAGAAAGCCATTAGAAATGACGTGAAACATGCCACCAACACAATGGACCAAGCCCAACCCAACCTGACACCACAAGGACCTCCTCCTATGGTGCTTCAAAACCCATTACCAGTCGAAGGATTGGTGGCAACCGCACCCCCTCCCCAACCCAATCCCAATGCTTCGGGGGCACCTCCCATGGCAAAAACAGGTGTCCACCACATGCTAGCTATGACAACTAAAGAGGTCAATCTACAAACCAAATGAAATCAGTACAGAACCAACACCAAACCCACTGACACATCATTGGCATCTATGTCCAAAGCGGTCAATGCACCTCTTCAGTTACCCCCTTTCTTGCGCCCCCCCATATGTCGGGTTTCCAATAATGCCACGGCTAGAGCTACTGTCAGCTATAGCATTGTGGATGATTTGGCCCAAATTCCCACTGCCATGTCCGCTCTTGAGGTACTCAAAATGTGCCCAACGTAGTGGAAAGCCTTACTATCCGCCCTTGGGGCCATAGACCCCTGCGACTCCAAGTTGATCACATTCGACATGGAGAATGGAGAACCGTGAATGCCATCAACCATTGCCTTTCAAATCCCCGTGTCTATTCGGAATTTGGTTGTGCACTGGTGCATAGTGGATGAGGGGGAATCCACGTGCGTTATGTCTACCCTAGTCTGGCAGAAACTTGGATCCCCAATTCTACAACCATCCTCCACAACTCTGCGGGCTTATGATGGCCATCCCACTAAAGCCCAAGGAGTCCTCCCCCACGTCCCCATCACATTATCCAGGAAGACAGTTTTGATTGACATAGAGGTCGTCAATGCTCAATTGGACTATAACCTTCTCCTTGGAAGAACTTATATGTATGCCATGAGAGCCGTAGCATAAACTGTCTTCCATCTCATGATGTTCCCCCATGAAGGGAAAATCATGACGGTTGAGCAACTGACTTATCACGATTCGCAAGGGCTAACGACACCCGCCAACGTTATCCCTACGATCAACACATTGATCCGCAAGGGATGACCACACATGCCAATGTTATCCCTGCGGTCAACACCATGGTTGACAACATACCAACCTCCCCATTGTTGAATGTGGGCCTTGGGTTGTTTTCTGATACCACCATGATGGCTTATTTCCCCTTAGTGTCACCACCACCGACACCAAATAAGACTGCGGACTTGTGCATGCTCTCATCTAGCACCGCTACACCCAAACAAAGATCGCAACCGTAGCCCCAACCGCAACCACAACACCACCCGCAGCCACAACATCAATAGCAGCCGTAAAATCATCCACAGCTGCAACATTACATGCAGTCGTAACCACAACCTCATCCCCACATACAACCATCAGGGAGTTATCTGGGCTCCTCTCCAATCCATACAATTCCCTTCCTCTTTCCCTCGCCTGGTGTCATGAGCAAGCCAGTAATGGCTAGCCTAAACCTACCCAACTTTACATTGGGAATCCCCATGTGGTATCTTGATCCACCAGCTCAACCACCAATTCCCTCGGTAGTCTTAACCCCCATGCAACCCATTGCGGTCGAGTCTCATCCTCCACCCGGCCCGCAAAAACCAACCACCGCACTCGCATCGCCCCACCCAAAACGAGCCAGGGGCAAGAATGCGAAAGCTACTGCAGAACCTCAACAGATCCCACCTTGCGCCATCTATGAAGAATAAGGCCATCTGACTTAGAACTGCCCTAAGATTCCAATGATCCACATGCATTTGGACGCCATGGATAGAACCGAAAACCTCCCCGTGGTTGAACTTCCAAGCTCACCAATAGTGAGAAACAAGTCATTGAGAACAAACCATGCTTGCACCCTTTGCGGACTACATGGACACTATTCTCACCATTTCCAAGACTTTTCCAAGTTTCGAATGGCTTTAGTCGACCTTCGTCAACATTCCCTTGAATCGGAGATCACTCTGATCGAAGAAGTTCACCCCCCACCTCCTTCTTCGGACACCATGTCCATTTACATGATGTCCAGTTCTACTGACCCTCTTGTCTCCACTATCAATGACGGTCCATCAGACCTGTCTCTTTTGTTGTTTTTGCAACTGCAGCTCCATCCGTAGCCACAACCTCAGTCGCAAACTTAACCTCAGTTACCAAGGAAACATCGGGGTTCATTCCCGATCAACATTTTCCTTTTCCTTTTCCCTTTCCTTTTCCTACCATCCGAGATCGTGAGTAAGTCTATCTTGGCAACCCACAATCTATAGGATTTCACACTGGGAGATCCTTTGTGGTACCTTGAACCACCTACCATACCTCTAAGGCCCCAAGATGTGTTGACTGATGTCCAGCCAATTGAGATGATGTTTCACCTACCTCCAGGTCCATCAAAGACTCCTCCCATTTCCAGGCCTGCCCCTCTTCCTCCAACAGAGACTGGGGGCAAGGCAACCAAAGCCACAACCAATACCATTTTCATGATATCTAGAACTAGTTTCACTTTCACCTCGTCGGTTGTGGAAGATCCACCTGATCTATCCCAGCACCACTTACGCGATGACGTAGATATATGTAAGGCCGCTTTTGGTTTTACCCCATTCCCTTTAAACCATAGTGTAGAATCGGTTCTTCCCATAAAATACTATATTTCATCATCCCGCCTTGCCAATGAACTTCGTCTCGATAAGGGGCCATACCTCTTCGCTGACTCAAATGGTCGACTCTTGAAGAAGCCGCACAACAGGCTCCACCTCAAAAGAGTCTATTCCTGATATAACCACTATGAGTCCCTTATAGCGTAGTTTTTTCCCTTTCTTGTTTTTCAATGTTTTTTAGCACAAGTCAGGGGCAGCACCATTAGCTGCTAATCCAAAGTTACCCGAAACTGGTTCGAGACACCTCTCACACCTCCGGTCTCAAATTTCCATCTCCTGATGAGACCATCGTCTCATGTTTAACAAACAAATTTTGGGACTGCTTCCTGAAAGTTACCTCGATTTACAAGCCACACCATGGTGATACAAGTGTCTGCGGACCTGTACTTGCATCACACTTTCCTACCACTACTCATGCATGTTTTTGGGCCACTGACCGTTAAGGAACATCAGTTTTATTTTTACATATAAGTTGTCTACTCCTTCCACCACACCTTATGCGGATCAGCGGACCATTGTCTAGAGAACAGATCTTTTCTTTTCCATGTATTTGTTGTATAACTACCTCCAGACTTACACTCACATCACATGTAGTCAAGTCCGTCCACCACAATTCACACACGAATCTCCTGACCTCTGTCTGAGAGACACCTTGGTTTGTGTGCCTCTACCACACCGACTCACGTGCCTCTGTCACACCGACTCATGTGCCTCTTGCATGATCTATCATGTGCATGTATTGGTATGTTTGAGAGCCACCTGCTCCATCCATACTGCATGGATGACCTTTGGACCACTGTCCACCGTCCCGACATGGGGCACCGCCTATGCCACCGCAATCGGTTGACCATACTAGAGTTTCGTTTAAGCTCTTTTCTGACTCCTAAAAGAATGAAAAGATTGTCGAGCACAGCTATTTCCCTTTCCGCTCGTTAAAGTATAGGAAAGGGCATCTACATCGTCTCATTTACCTCCTTTTGTGGACTATGTAGACCATCAAATGAAAAGGACCACCTTGGCATATTCAAGCTAAGACCGTTCCCCTCTGCATACTTTTATGCTTTCTCGGGCAGAGGGGCCGCACTTTACGAAAAAGCTCACTATGGGTTGTTGTTAAGCTCTTTTCCATCCTTCTCATCAAGAAAATATTGCCGAGCAAACTTGGTTTCTTTCATGCTCGTAAAATTATTTGAATGACTGTCCAGTCAGTATAGTTTTAACCTTTTCCAGCCTGATTGGACTACCAACGGTAAAGAAGTCTCTCATCCCCTACAAGATGGGTGAGCTCTCCTATATATACTTTTATCCTTTTTTTGGGAATAGGAGACTACCAATGAAAAAGAGCCCCCACTGGAGTCTTATTCATGCTTTCAAACTCTCTAAAATTGAAAGAACAATCGAGCATTTACTTTCTCGGGCTCGCCAAAAATCCACGAGATCGTACCACAACGGTGTCTCTAGACACCACCCCACAGAAAACAGTTTGGCAGCATTCCCCCTTTGGGTCACCTTTGTTTAGATTATTCTGCAATGTGTCTTCCTTGGATCCCATCAATATCAAAATTATCTACCTCCCCCAAGTATTTCCCATCTGTAGTGACATTCCCGGTACTACAGCTGTGATCCCATTCCCATGAGTCAGTTTCATGTTCTGCCTAGTCTGCCCTAATGTCATACTCTGAACAAAGGAATTTTGAGTCTACCACACTCCCCCTGCCCCTGTTCAACTTTTTTCCTCCCCCCCCCCCATTCAATGGGTCATTCTGCAGATTGTCTCACCCCTTTCGGTTATCTCCCTCGCACTTCTGGTCAAGGAAACGCCATTGCCTTGACCAGGGGCAGGTCTCCCTCTATCGACGACAACACACATATTCTAGAGGATAGACCTAGAGGTCCCTGTATCTTGGTTTCATTAATATCATTGATGAGTTCCTTGGACCACTTGAGAGGAATCCTTAGTGCCTCTCGAGATGGTTGTTTCTCATGTGCTTGACTCTAGCTACATCATCGCACCGTTGAGATTCATACAGGGTATTGATCCGTGTAGTATTTAGTCAAAGACCCCATATGTCACCTGACTCTAGCACATTGATGAGTCTATTCGAGGGACCTAAAAAGGTTTATGTCCCTTGTGATTTTTGGGTTGGGTTGGAGATAGTGTTTAGAAGCCCCAGCAGTGCTTCTATATAGATTTATGATTAATGCAGCATACTTGTACCACAGAGACTCTAACTCTCCATCAGTGAGTCCATATAGCTATGTACCATCCCAGATCTAGCAGGCTATCAGTCATGAAGATATAGCATTCCATGAGAATGCCATGGGTCCAATGTAGCAGTTCTTCATATCAGTGTTGTATTCAGCCTCTAATTAAGGAAACCATTATTGTATCATCAGTTGTATATGATCAGCTCTTGTATTATGGAGCATAGATCACATTATTCTTTTGACATTGTTACGAGCATGGGGATTCCCACCTCATCCATATACATGTCACACATTATTTGTATCTCACCCATTGATGGGAACCGTATTAATACAAAAACCAAAAGCCACCATGCCCCAGCCCAGGAAGCACCACCTCTCCATAGAAAATCCTATGATGTCCGTCGACCATATGATGAGCTCCTACCCTCACACGTTAGGGGGGAATCTATTAACCCAAAAACTCCCTCACTAAGCTCTACATGGCCTACACCACCCAAGGACACCCATGCACGACCCTCATTTCACCCCATGGGACCCCCACACCCTCAAAAAGGCTTAAGAATGAGAAAAAGGGCTTAAAAACCCCAAAAAAGAGCCTAAATAGTTTTGCTAGGGGCTAAAGCCTCCAAAAAGGGGATAAACCCCCTCAAAGGAGATAAAAACCCCAAAAGGAGCTAAAGATAGGGTGGAAGGGGCTAAAAGCCCAAAAACTGGGTTAAAGCCCCAACCAGGGGCTTAAAACCCTAAAAAGCCCCAAAAAAGCTATAAATAGAGGGGTGGGGGTCACTCTCAAAACACTTCTCCCTTGCATACTGTTATGCTTCCCGTGGATGCCTTGAGACCCTTTGTCTCTCAAGCCACCCATACTCCCTCTCCTCCATCTTCCATTGAGGCATAGCTCCCCCATCCAAGAGAGGTGCTTCTCCAAGCCAAGGCATGGTGGCACATTCCATCAAAGAGAAGGTATACCAGTGTTATTTTCTATATTTCCTTTAGTAGTTTATTTGCTTTCTATATTTTCTTTATTTTCTTTAGTAGTTTATTTTCTATATTTTCTTTAGTAGTTTATTTGCTTAGTAGTTTATTGCCTAACTTGTTTTGCATGTATTTTGGTTTATAACATGTTGTTTGCAGGTAGCTGGAGCTAAACCCTAACAGTGTTTGCAGAGGGGTTTCCAGCCATTTCTCTTCTTTCTGTTCTATTTTTCTTTATGTCTTTTTTTAATGCGTTTCACCACCAGGAACCTACCCTTCTATCCTATAGATGGAAGGTAGCCATTCCTACCCTGTAGCAAGGGATAAATCCCTGCTACAGGTAGAGTTCGACATCAAAAGATATTGGTTCTTGGAAGTTTGGAGGACTCCGATTTGGAACAACTTTTCTTTCTCCTGTATTAAAGACTCGAAAAAGCCATCAAGTGAAGGCATCTTCAAATTGGGGATGGAATTTTTTCCAGAATGGAATGTAGAGACAAAGATAGAATGCTCAGAACCAAGTTTGCTAAGCACCAAGAGCACAAGTTTCTCATCCTTTCTCTTTATTCCGCACTACATACATTGTAGTGCAAGAGACTTGAATTTTGTAAAAAACTGTTGGATAGTCTCGAAATTGTTGGGCTGTAATGTTATAATCTTGTTCGCCAAGATGTGTCCCTGAATCTCATCTTGATTTCCAAACAAGAATTCCAGCTTCTCCCAAGATTCTTTGGGAGCCTTCAATCCCTCAATATGAAATAGGATATCCATGTGAGAACAAAGGAAGACAAATTATTCATCCAATCAGTTCAAGAACTTGTTTTCTCAGCAGGATGATGAGGTTCTATTTGTCTTCCCATTTTCATCATGTACAGGCCAAGCTTACGCAAGGAGACCTACATATCTTCCCTCCAATCAACATAATTGAAGGGTGTTGGGATCCAGGGTAAGAAAGCTTGAGAATCTATCAATTCTCCTTCTGAATAGTCAATTTCTTCAATCAAGCTACTTAGCACCTGTAAGAAAACACTGCAAAATAAAAAATAGCTCGCGCTATGTCAGAATCAATCCTTTCATCTCCGCATGCACACTTTCTCAGGGTCCATCACGCCCATAGATACTTCTCTAAATGAATCCAGAGTTAGTAATGCACACTTTGCAGGACTTATGTGGAAACCCAACTTCTTATGGTGTACAATAGAGATTGGACATACTTATTGCTTTCCCATGTAGGCTCTGATACCATGTTTGAATTATCGTTCCATTTCTCTTTAGGAAATGAGTGCAACCAGACTATATTATTGTGCAGTGTAATGGAATGAATAATACACATTGAATAAGAAAAATTTCATAGGAAACAGATAAGTATTTCTCAGTATAATTACATTATAAACTTCATTAATTCCAGTAGTATACATGAATTTTACATAAAAGATAGTTCAAATCATGTGGATAGGATTCAAATCTACCAACTCAAGACTAGATGACTGGATAACTAGAAGTGTCTAAATCAAAATCGGAGCTCACTAGTCTAACTCCAGATGTCTAATTCGGTCTCCCCATCAGTTATAATCAGTTAAACTAGTTGAACTAATGTGGTAGGTGAGAAGTAGGTGAGAATAGGAACCTTCCCACATGGATCCATGCAAGTCTGGCATTAACTAAACTAGAGGACATGTAACTGAATGTAACTGGAGCATAACTTAGCTTGACTAGTTACCAAATACCAACAATGGATGGAGGTTGGTGGTGGAACTCCCAGTGGCTCCTAAATTGTATGGATTGGTCTAAGAGGCACATAAAATGATGCATGAAGGTGTAGTCAGTTGCAGTTAACCTCTATCTGTGTTCCCCGCACTCTAGTGATTGGTACAGGTGGCCCCATTAGCCCAAGTGGACCCAATGGTACTAGTGGACCCAATAAAAATTAAATGACTCCTAAGTTAGGGAAATATAATCTAATAGACCAGTTCAGACAAGGGAGGATTATAAATCCTAACATATGTAGTTAGCATCCACTTTTCTCAAAAATTTTCACTAAACATATAATATGCCAAGGGGGTCAAAATTATTCTATCATGCCATCCAAATATGTTAACCACAAAATTTATGATATCCATGAGTGATATAGAATAATAATCTTATGGAATATCAATCTAGATGATCGCCTCTTTATAAACTAGATCTTAAAATCACTCATGCCATTCATAGTGAATTTTGTAACTTCTAAATGATTGCATATAAAATAGGAATCCATTATAAAGGCTTGACAATTTGATATGATCTAGGATTAGTTGGGATATTTGCACTCCATTATCCTAGACTCACCCTAAGGTGACTCCTCACTTAGATATCAATTGAGGGAATCCCATTTTGTAGATGGAGTGATACGTGTTGCGGCATCTACCTCCTATCCATACAATCAAATCCTACCTCCCAATGTCACTAATACATATGGAAATACCTATGGTGGTGAGCACTTTATTCTCTAGAAACAATATATGCCCTACTTTTCCCAAGACCCCTCACACTCATCTTCACAAGTAGGAACGGGTAAATATTATTTAGTTCCTCATAATTCATACCATGTTCATAGTGTGGCTTCACCAACTCATAAACCATATTATAATTTATGCCCCAACCCAAACCTTATTCTTTTCTGCAAAGGGAGATTTATTTAAAAAAACATTCCCAATTGTCAATATGCACCCAACAATCAAAACACGTATCAAAATACTAACAAAAATAAGAATAAGTAAAATAACAAAGGAAATAACAAAATCCTAGAGGTTGGGTGCAATCCCGTTGATTCCCCTCCCAATATTCGAGGTAATACTAACATTGCAAATCAATATCCAAATAAGCATCCCCAAGTAGGGTAAGAATAATCAACTGTAGACCAACCATCCATGTTATTTTTGTGGGGTTTATGGGCATTACACCAATCATTTCCCATGCCTTTCTCCAAATCGTCAACTATGGGATGAGGCCAATAAGCCGCTGAGGCTACTAACACCCTATAGGGTCAACCCAACACTCATCAAACCCATCCTACCACCACTCAACCTATGTAGTTACAAAACTTATTTATCCAACAAGGATTAAATATTGACCTAATGGTCCATCAATTGAATCAACCATCTACGTCGGTTGATCTTAGATATCCTTCTCATAACATCCATCAACATCATTATTCAAACCCATAATAATCAATATGGTGTGCGAGTAGATCTATCATTTCCAACAAGGACAAGTATCCAACCTTACTAGAATGACCTCTACATCTATTTTAATTCAATAGTGACCCTACCTTAAAGATACCTAAAATCCATTTAGGTCACACAACACACAATACAAATATTACAACTACTCACAACTATAGTGTAATGGATTATTTGGCATAGTGACTTGCAACCACGTCTACTTTGGAAATTCTATAGAATTATTCTTCAATGCAAGTTCCTTGAATTTTCTTTGGGTGTGGTTGGTCCTTATGATGCTTGTCTGATCACTTTTGATTTAGAGGGTGGAACCCTACCTTCCTTGTTTAGTGACCTTTTACGTTCCCTTAACCATAATTTTTTTCATTATACATGAGTGTATGATTGATGAAGAGGATTCTATGTGTGTTATGTCAACACATATGTTAGAGCATTAATCTACCTTATTACCATGGTATTACACCTAGGATTCATTTTCATTTTCCTTTTACTTATGTTATATGATCCTACTTAGGTTATACTGATCAATATTGGTCTATTAGGTGTACCATACATATCTACAAGTTGTACACTAATATAAAGATCAGTTATTGGCACCATCTATGTGTGTTATTTTGTTTTATTTTGTTGTTCCCTTGCATATTTTGTGAATAACTTAGATTGTGAATATTTCTATAGCTCCTAGATATCACTGTGAATCAATTATCACATGGTATCAGATACTTGTGGAGCTGTAAATCAAATCTAGGGAGCTTTGAGTTGTTTTTTAAGGCATTATTCCAAAACATTTGAGTGTTTTCATTGCAGGTACAACAACATTTTTTGTCATACAGTACACAAGAATAATGGATAAGCCTCATGTATTGCTGACCCCATTCAACTATTTTGAATGGAAGGCCGAAATGGTGATCCAGCTGAGGTCAAAAGGCCTATATAGAGTCACCATGGGGACTAAGATCGAGCCAAACTTTGTTGTGGAGAAAGTACTTCAATGGACTTGATGAGGCATTTGATATGCTTTGTCTCAGCACTTAGATATATATTCTCTTCCATGTAGAAAGTATTTTCACACCCAATGAATTTTGTCTCAAGATTGAGTCACTATTTGGGAATACTCATGAGATGAGAGGCCATCAGCTCGAAAATGAGCTAATATCATTGAGTCCAGCTCACTATGAGGGAATCCAAGGATTATTCACCAAGTTCAAAGCACTGGTGCTTCACCTAAAATAGTGTGGCATAGAGAAGAAATATGATCATCTTATATTTTCTATCCTTTCTAAGCCAGGGCCTAAGTATTCTGTGTTTGTTTCAACATTCCACTCAAGCAAGCTCACAGCTAGAAATTGGAGGATTCATGCGCTAGCAGACTTCATGGAATCATTGACTCGGGAGAAATATAAGTTAGTGAAAATGGGTACCATCAAATCCACCAAGGATAAATACCTTGCTTCTGGTGTATCAAATCAATCCAAATGCAAGAATAAAGTCGAGGATTTGAAGCAACAAAGGGAGAAAGAGAAGAAGCATTCAGATACTGAAAGCTCCAGTTCAACTGATGAGGATTCGAGATCCAAGAGAATGAAGAACAACAGAGAGATACCAAAATGTTTTTATTGCAAATTTTCACATCATTAAATATCTTTCTTCATAAATAATATGGACATCATGACCAATCTCCTTAAGGAGAACAATATTGATCTTCCAGATTTTGCAAGAAGATGGGAGCAAAGGCAAGGAGATGGTAAGCCAACGCATGATTTGTGTGCATGGGAGAAACCCATTTCTCATATATATTTTTCATATTTATTTGTTTCTTATTTAAATTCTGATATATCATAATCTTAAACCTCCTTCCCTTCCTTGGAAGAAACCCCAACCAGTTCACCAAAGCTTCCTCCAGAAACTAGTCATTTTTCACTAGTTTTTTTATGTGTCTTCTGAAAGATATTTCCCAATCCATTAATATCCATCACAATATGAATATTAAGGTGATATAAAGACTGATATATATCCTATTACAGTCATAGACTCATTTACCCAACCATTTCATTACCAAAAGACCTGACAACCCTCAAGTTCACTAGTTAGAAAATCTCAAAATTGCCTAGTTTCCAATGCTATGTCACTTGTGTATGTTGCTTTTATGTCTTGTATGTAATTAATTGGTTGGAAATACATGTAATTTTTATTCATGGGACTTCTATTCCATGTGTCTATACTTTATCTCACCACTCATGGTTCAAGTTTCAAATCTCCAGACCCTCTGGGTTCGCTCAACTGTCGATGTGATTTAGTTGCTCCCTCTTCTCCCACTATGGACCCATTCACTCATGGAGACACCATACCTATGATATTTTATTTTGTATAGTACATATATTCTGATATTTCAGAGACTCATGAGATTTTTTGCAGAGTTATGAAGTTTCTTCATCAAATTGGGAAGAAGATTCAAGGTTTTATTCATGATATGGTAGCTACACATGAGACATATTTTGTTGAATCTTTTGATGTTATTTGGGAAAGAGTTTGTAGAGATATAGTTTCCATGATTGATTATGCTTTTATATCAGAGTATTCTTGCAGTAAAATAAATTCTTATGATTCTCCTCCATCAAAAAATGATGACCATCAAAGGGCCTCTCCACATGATGTTTGTCTACACCACATTGATGCATTGATGCATGATTTTGGCATCCACAACATATTCACCAATTCCATCACCAAGAAGTTGTTATTTCGGATCATTTAAGTGAAGAAGAGGACTTGTTGAAGACATTTTTTATCATCTCTATAATGTCCATTCTTGAGGGAGGATTTTCCCTATGAGGTTTTGCCTCTTTCCTCGTTTTACATGGACACTTGAAAATTTTTGTTGTAAGAGGTAACTTGAGCCTTAGTTTCCAAGGCCTCAATAAACATTTGGTATAAGTTGTACTAAGTTAAGATTAAGGGGGGGTGTTAGAGAATTAATCTACCTTATTACCATGCTCTTACACCTAGGAGGCATTTTAATTTGTCTTGTACTTATGTTATATGATCCTACTTAGGTTATATTGATCAATATTGGTCTATTAGGTGATTTCTTGCTCATTAACTCACAGTTGAGGCATTCCACTTTGATCATTGTGATATTTGAGGTGATATAGTTTGATCATCTTAACAACCCAGGTTCCCTCATTGATTATAAACTACTCCTTATCCCTTAATTCAGGTAATATGTTTGACTAGGGGTGCTAGTGTGTGAATGTGGTTGTTTTGTGCTCTTCTTGGGCATTTATTGGCTCCTAGAGACTCTCCCACTCATGTGTTCACCTATGCCTAGAATGCCTACATTTATGATATAGCATGCCTTCATACATGTTCACACTTGCATTTGTGACTATTTGGTATGGTTTGGGAGCCTATTGGTCAACCTAGGGGGGTTTAGGGGCAAATCCTAGCCTGACACTTATATGCATCCATATGGCCTCCAAGGGCTCATGAATTTTCCCCATTGTATTATAAGTATGTACCATACATATCTACAAGTTGTACAATAATAGAAATATCAGTTATTGGCTCCATCTATTTTTGTTATTTTGTTCTCTTTTGTTGTTTTCTTGCATATTTTGTGAATAACTTAGATTGTGATTATTGCTCTAGCTCCTAGATCTCATTGTGAAGCAATTCTCACAACATACCTAGAAGAAACTAGGATCCCTTGAATTAAACACATCTCTCATGAATTTATGTGTGTATGAAGTGGCATGCCCCAAATTTTTCATTGGGTCACAATGGCATAATCACATTTACTATATTCATGAGAGTTTTCCAAATTGATGCTAAGGGTCAAATAATAGCCAAGGAGGAAAATTACTAGTTTCCTAGGTTGGGGTGGAAGCTTGTGATTTTGAATAAGGGGGATAATGAATGATGTTTAAAAATTAGAATGGAATAAATATTTAATAAAGGAGATAAATAAATAAATACAAGAGAAAATTGAAGTGGCAATGGAGCATGGAGACACATGGAGACTATGGGGCCCACACAAGCTAGAGTTTATGTGCCACATGGCATCCTCCTCTTGCAATTTATAATCCATGGGAATTCTAAATGTTCTTGGATGAGTTATAAGGATAATACATTTGGCCATATGCATCATTGGTTGAATTTGGGAAGAAATGTAACTTGCATGGGAAAGGAAGAGTCATTTTGGAGCTAGTGAGACACTTGGACTAGATTCCCTAGCTCTACGACAACAATGATGAAGATGCTATGAAACCTATGTCACAAATCAGATCTGAATTCTGACATCTGACATATTTGACATGTAAGGTATAAATAGGGAATCCAAGAGATCTCTCATGTGATTTGGAGAATCCCAATGGGTTCCTACTCAAATTGGGGGAAGATGGAAGGCTAGGAAAGGGAGGACACATGGAAAATCTTGAGCCCACACCAATATTAGAATTGGATTGAGCTTGTGGATGGATTGAGAACCTTATAAGGCTAAGCATGTTTATAAAACACAATAAAAAACCAATATAATTTCTTTTTATCATTTGAGAAATTGTCATTGTGAATTGTGAGAGCTAGTGGATGACTAGCTTTCTTGCCTTAGCCAATTTCGAGGGTGAAAGATTCCCATCCAAGTTGGTGTTTTGAGAGGCCACTAAGTTATTTAATTTATATTTAATGGAGTCTTATTTTCAGGTTTAAGCTACAGGTAATATTGTGGATTCTTCTATTGCAGCACTTTCTCTCAACCATTTCCCGTTTTATGGCATATTCTTGCTCATGGAGGGATTGCGCTTTGGGTGAGCTATTGATATATTTGGGGAAGATTATAATGCTTTATTATTTTATTTTATGACTTAAATTTCATGCATTTAAATTTCATAATACTCTCAGGTCGAAATGCCAAAATATTTCATGTAAAAATGTTAAATAATGAAGAAATAGTGTCATTTCCCCACTATCTTGTTGTGCACCATTGTAATGCTAATGATTTCAAATTGGGAGAATATTTTCATTGTATATTACTATTGTAATAATATAAATATAATATTTTATTCATTCTCATAAATTCCGAGTTCGAAATATCAAATGGTTGTATGGAAAAGTGATTATTAATGAGCAAACAATGACTATTTCCCCACTACATTGATGTATGCTATGATAATGCTGATTATTTCGAATGGGAGAATGTATATATTATAAATTTATGATTAATTTACTGTAATTAATGTGCATTAAAAGTTTAATTTTCATTACTTAAGCATCGGAAGCCATTTTACTCATTTTAATTGCATTAGGAGAAGATTTGGTGCCTTTTCCCCAAGGGTCGAAATTCTGATTTGGGAGCTGTTTGGGAGAGAGTCATAAAAGTCTGTATAAAATGAACCATGATGCATATGAGATATTAAAAATCCCCCCCACTCATCCCCTACCTCTTTTCAGCAATTCGAGTGACTTTTGGATCATTTGAGAAGTCATTTCCGACAATTACCCAGGGGGAATTGGAGCCCCAATTTGCTAGTAAAGACTCCTACTTTGAAAATAACATTAAAAAAAATTTCAGAAGTAATTTTGAGGTCACAAAACATACCTGAACATCATATTTAATTTATAATATCAGTCATGTACCCTGAAAGAAAGTTTTGGAGCATTTGAGCCAATTTGGAGGTCTAGGCATCAAAACTAGTTAAGGTCAAAATTGGGGAAATAGTGACCATTTAATAAAATTTTGAAAAGGGGAAATTACATGAAGGTCATACTTCACATATTCAAGGCCTCCTATAAATTGTTGGCATACAAATAGCAATGAAATCTATCTTGGTTTATATTGAAGTTGTAGATGCCCAATTTGACTACAACGTCCTACTTTGTTGTAACTATATGTATAATATGAAAGTGATTTCGTATATGATTTTTTATCTCATAATGTTCCCACACAATGGTAAGGTTGTCACACTTTATCAACATAGTTATCGTGATCCAAATTCTAACACCATATTGAAATTTTGTTTACCAACTATTGAACATATCATACCACTACCCCATTCATTGAAATAGACACATCAATGTTCCAATATCCCTCATTTATTTGAACTCTCCGCCAACCACCCCCCCCCCCCCCCCCCCCCCCCCCCCCCCCCCTTCTCTCCCTCTTATCCCTTGAGAGGGTGGTTCACAAATATGCATAATCACATCTAAAAAATATTAGTCATAATATAAGAATCCACCCAAACCTTATCCAATAGCATGGAATCCATGGGAAAGATTACCTATCCATAAAGTGTCATTTCTCTTTTTTACTCTAGGAATTATTAGAACTCATATGATTGCTACCATTAATCTTCCAGGGTTAACATTGGAACTCTTGGTTTGGAACCTTACACCACCAATGCCACTTCCTACCCCTTACTATGGTGTTAACACATGTCCAAGATATTTATACTTCTAATGTACCACCTCCCATGGCTAACTAGGAAGCCATCCTTCCTTTTCTACCTAGCCAAACCAAGAATAATGATGTGGTTAAGAGTAAGAAAATTTGGGATTCTTCTCCCATACTGTGATCATGACCATTACTCCACCACAAAAAAGAAGGATCTAATGCCTTGTTCCATTTGTAATACCTTTGGTCACACTGCCGATCAATGTTTAGAAATTCCTATGTTTTGTAGAAATATCCACATTAAACAAGAGTCTATCAATTCAACCCTTCATATCATCCATACTATTCTCCTTCATGCTACAAATTAATATAATAATGCATTGAATACCAACCACCCTTGTACATTATGTTCACACCAATGCTTGGACCTGTAGAATTTTCATGTAACGTTGGTTGGTCCTTTCCTACAATATGTAGAATTATAGGTCACAACAATTGAAGAGATAAATTTTTCTAACCTTCCAAGTAAAGGAATTGTATCCATTTACTACATTTATACTCGGTTGCATCATCCTCTTCTACACTAGACTCATCCTCGTCACCTCCCATGATGACATGTCTTCCTAATCATTCAAACCCCATTTTTTGAAGTGTTTAAGAATTTATTGATGCTCTAACCAACCTTGATTACCTTTGGGGTGATATGCACCTTCATGCATATTTACTCCCTCACGATGCTTCAATATCCATGGAGTATTTTCCATCGATTCAAATACTTTATTCTCCTAGGAAATGTTGATTGGATTAAAAGCCCAATTCCCACTCTGGATGCCTTTGAGAGAGGGAATATGACCAACATATCACCCATTATTCAAGTGGACATTTTGGTTAAATTTGGTTTCAATGAGAACATTTTACTTGGAGGTTCATGTTCCTCCAAAGAGGTTGCATCCTATAAATCTCTCTTCCAATATTTTTATAATGTATTCATTGGTCTTATGTCAAAATTCCAAGAATCAACATGGCCATCATGGAACATTGCATTGACACATGCATTGATGTAGATTTCATGCACCAAAAACAATTACCTATTTACCCTTCCAAATCTTCAACAATTATATTTGAGATTGACAAAATTTGAAATACAAGGTTCATAAATCTAATTACCTATGACACATGGGTATCCAATATAGTTCTTGTCAACAAGAATCAAGGAACCATTCAAGTTTGTATTTATATTAGATAACTCAAAAAATATCATCCCAAGGACAACTACCTAACACCCTTTATCTATCATACCATCAACACCTATGTGGGGAATGAATTCCTCTCCATTATAGATGTATTTTTGGGTTATAATTAGATCCAAAACCATCGTCACAACCAATACATGACTACCTTACCACACTATGAGTAACATTTTCCTACCAAGCCATGCCTTTTGGACTCAAAAAGTTAGATCCACTTTTCAAGATGCAATGTCATACTTCTTCCATGACATGATTGACATTATTGTTGCATATTTGGATGATCTCAGTTCGTGTTCAAAGAAATGGTCAAAATGATCTGAACACCTTCATAATTTTTCTTTGATGTCTTAGAAAAAACATTGTCTTAAACCCACTTAATTGTGTGTTCTATGTCCCTATCAACCAATTTCTAGGATTTGATGTTTTCAAACAAGGGATCACCATTGATCCTTTGAAGGTTTGATTCATTCTTGAACTACCACCACCTAATATTTTGTGCCAATTACAAAGCCTTCAAGGCAAGGTGAAATTCTTGTAATGTTTTATTCTAGACTATGCTATGTGCATCTATGCATTTGTTATACTATTTCATATAATATCCCCTTCATTTGGGATGAACAAATTCTAATGTATTTCGATTCCCTCAGACAAGGTATTACTTTGGCACCTATGATTAGTCCTCTATATTTTGTGATGGATTTTATCCTTTAAATCTTGGAATCCTATTTCTCCATTGTTGGAGTCCTGATTCAAGAAGGTGAAGATTGTATGGCACATGCTATCTACTATGTGAGTAAAATCGTATCTAGACTTTCATTGTCTTATAATAATGAGGATAATATTGCCTAATTTTTCATCTATTATGTCCATAAGTTGCATTATTATATCCTTACTAGTAAGACCAAAGTCATAACAAGATTGAATCCCATGTTATACCTCTTGAGTAGGCATGCCATTAATGGATTTTTTTATGATGGATTGCAATCATCCAAAATTTCATCTTGAATATGCTATTCCTAATCATATAGAGGATTTAGTGTTGGATAAATTTATTTTAGAGCTCCCAACTAGCACAATCAATCGCTTATCAATGATGATATACCATTTGAACATTTTTTGACCATCTATTCTAATGATCCTTGGTATGGTAGAATCCTTATTTATCTACACACTCAAAATTTTAGTCATCATCCCTCTTCAAACAATCAACAACAAATTTTCCACTAAGCTTCACATTGCCATCTTATTAGTGATGTTCTATATTAAAAAGGGGTTGACACTATCCTCCATCGATTCCTAAAACTTGAAGAGGTTTAATAGGTTTTAAATTATTTGCATAGTGAGGCATATGGAGGCCACCACCAAAACATTCACCTATATCTATTATCTTTATCCCTCCTTATTAATGATTTCATCCATGCAATGAAGCATTTCCAAAACTGCCAACTATTTTCCCCAAAGGAAAGGGAAACCCATTCCCATTTCACCCTATCATCTCACTTGGTCACGGTCCTTTTTAAAAATGGAAATAGACTTCATGGAGTGTAACCCCATGATAGCTAGTGGCCATAAATACAACATTGTGACTATTAACTATTACACTGAATGGGTCGATTCCATGATGACATATAATAACACCACCACTACAATGTCACTTTTTTGTTAATCCATGGAACTCACTTTGAAACTATCATTTGGGAAAAACTAGCCTATTATTTAAAGTTTGCACATCAATTTTTATCCTCATATTACCGACATGGGAATGTCCAAGTTGAGGTCGTTAATAAACACTTTAAAAACATGCTCCAATGGATGGTTGATAAGCACAAATAAAATTGGCATCTCATGAATTTTCCCAACCTATGAATCTATCATAAATGAATTAAATTTTCCACTAGGTTTACCTCATTCCATATCATACATGGCATGTTATCAATTTTACCTGTAAAGTGTACAAACTCTTCCTTGAATTTAACAATTAAAATTTTTCCAGACACTTATGCTCTAGAACAAAAACTCGTCACGTGGAATAATATGATGAATATCGTTGAAACAAATTACATAATATTAAAGTGAAAGAAACACTCTAAATCCCATTATGATCATCATGTCCACCCTTGCTTGTTTTGTGAATTTGACCGAGTCCTTTTTTAACACTCAACTACAAGATAAAATTGGTTGAGGAAAGTTCAAATATGTGTAGGAAGGACATTATATCATCAAATGATGTTTGGGAAAAGGGTCATATTTACTTATTGGTCTAGATGGCTATCTTCTTAACAATCCTCGCAATTGGTCATAATTGAAGGAATTATATTTGTAGGAATAGTTCCTTTTCTTGTTTTGTACCATAATTGTTTCATATATGCTTGCATTTATAGGATCCTCATGGTTTGTTTTCTTTCCCTTGTAATATGGATCACCAACCCATATGTTATGTTAGTTATGACTGTAGCAAGTAGGCACACTCAAAATATTTCCTTTTTATCTCACACCATATATTCCTTGGAACATTCCCATCTCCATTTTAGTGGTGTGTGTGTGTGTGTATGTGTTTGTTGCCACTAATATTTAGCTGAATGCAACGTTGTGATTAATAGTATTTATAATGCTCGCCAATTGTGCATTTTTCACCTTCCTTTTCATCTTCATTCTCTAATTCTTGTTGCACGGTTGAATAATTGTTATAAGGTACATGATCCTTGCCTCATTTTAAAATATCTATAAGCTAGATAATTAGTTAGACAAATTGAATTCATTACATTCATTCATATAAATAGGAGACTGAATAGATTTGTACATAGTACTACAAATTAGATTCTAGATTGGTATATTGTTCACCATACATAAGTTTAAAGAACATCATGCATGCATATAGACATAATCATGATCATATCCATGTGTACAGAAAAACCATTAACATATATCACATTGCATCACACATAAGGAATGATCATGTTTATAAAACTGTGTGGGGGGGGGGGGGGGGG